>CM060118.1:19614650-20097150 GCA_030522415.1 Channallabes apus
GGGAATTTTTAATCTGGGGAAAAAAAACAATAAGTTGTATGTTTATGTTATAAATGTATGTTTCGGAGGAGCGCAGAGCGTTTCGCTAATGGACACGTTGGCGGAGGGAGGGAGAGAGGGAAGGAGAGAGAGAGAAAAAGAGAGAGAGAGGTGGAAGAAGGAAGAGGAGGGAGGGAGGGACGAGAGAGTGCCGGGGCCAGGGGGACCCAGCAGGCACTGTTTCCTCAGGACTCTTTTAGCCCTACCCTGGCTACGAGCACGCTTCAAAGTTGTTAATATTCAGCTGGGAAACCGTATCCAGAACACAAATAAATTATTAAGTGCATGAACTTTTTAGGCAGTAAGATGAACTGATGGGGCACATCTGTGAGATCTATGATCCAGAGTCATCTTTATTTGTGGGTGTGTGTTGTTTTTGTGCTGCTCTGTTTGTGTGTGGCTTTGTTATTGTTGTTGTTATGTGTGTGTCTCCATACATGTGTATGTGTGTGAGTGGAAGTACGTTCTGTGTGTGTGTGTATGTGTGTGTGTGTGTGTGTGTGTGGAACTGCCTTCTCTGACTTCTCAGCCTCTGGTCTCCGGCCAAGGGCATGCATAATTGATTCCACACGCGCTATCATTTTCTTGATGTAATTGCTTTAGTAAGATATGATGAAATCTAATGGATAATTTATCGTTCCAAAATGGGTAAAGAAACAGTGAAATGACGCCGGAGGTTTAGTAGACTCACGGAGCGAGAGAGCGATGAGCGCTCCATCCAGGATGTGCCTGATCTCTGTATTAGAGCCTGATTAGTCCACTCCGCTCAGTGATTAAATAACTACAAGAACTCGTTCTCTCTCTCTCTCTCACTCTCTCTCTCAATCTATTTTTTCCCCACTTTGCTCTTTCCTTCTGACTTCTACCTCTCCTTGCTTGGGCTGTTTACCTCTCATTAGTCTTTCCCGGTTTGCCTAATCCTGTCGTTCAGTCTCTTTCCTCGCTTTTGTCTACAGCTCTATCACTCTCGCCGGCTGATCTCTGCTTGTTGATAGAAGCAGCAGATGGGTTTAACAGAATTGTGGGGTAGAGGAGATCTGCAGTTCTTGAGAAACATGTTTGTTTTGTCAGTGGCGTGGCCCGCTCCGAGTCTTTCATGGAACGCGGCGTAGCCGTATCCGAGCGGCGAAGTGTGGGTACTGTATACGTGCACGTTCATGAGCTGGGCTTAGATCCTGGCAAAAGCACTGGACTGTTTGTTTCACAGCGGGGGTTGTGAACTGTGTATGTGTGCTGTTGTCTGTTTGTGCTCTGAACAGGAACCTATCCCCAAAGGATGCTTCTGCCTCTAGCCTGTTCTCTCAGCTCAGAGTGCACAACACATTAACACACACACACACACACACACACACACACACACACACACACACAATGTGAACTTCTTCTCCACATTCTTCACTTTAGCTCTCAGAACACACACTCCTAGTCTGGAGGACGCTTTATGTTGTTGTTTAAAGTACAAGGGGTGCTTTATGTTTTTCTGCCCTAATCCGTGTTCAGTATCAGATATCTGCCGGAACAATAGGCTCTGTGCCATGTCAGTCTCTCCTTGTTGACAGTGGCCAGTAACAATACTCACTGCTGTGTCTCCGGTCGAGAGCAGGACCCTTTAGCATTAAAACTGATTTAACAAGATTTAACAATAATACTATAAATAATTTTATACCTGAACACTAATGAGACAAGTCGAGATAGGAAACTAGAGTACTTCTGTTGGTTGCTGGTAAAAAAAAAAAAACGAACGAAAAAAAAAAAAAACATGGCAGCAAAAACAGAAAAACAGCTCTTACTTTCTAAATCCCTATAAGTGACAGCTGAATTTTTTTCCCCCTCCTCTCCCACTCTCTGTCCTTCTCTTGTTCTTTCATCTTTCTCCCTTTTTTTCTGTCTCCCCACTGCATGTCATTCTCTGGGAAGCTCCAGCAACCGCATGTGTCTCAACACGTCTGGGGATGATGCTAACCGTTCTTCAACTCGCTCCCCTCAACCACCCCCATCTCTCTTTTCTCTCGCTTTCCATGTTCTATCATAAAGTTAGTTTTGATTTGGTTGGTTTGGTTGGTTTTGGATCTCCTGCTTCTCAGAGAGAGAGACAAGGGCTACATCCAGACCTCAGAGGCGCTCGCTGGTCGGGCACATCTGTGTGTGAATGGCTGCTGGAATGGAGATGTTGGAGCAGAAGGGGCAGCCCGCACAAAGACAAAATTGTCCAGCGGCCCCATTAGTCTCCTCGGGCTCAGTGTGGTCAGACTGGCTCAGCCAGACAGGATGATAGATGGCTTTGTCAGGGGTCCCAGGGTGTGCCCTGAACCTGAAGCACTTTGTTTATCTTGAATAGAAAAAGGAAGGGTGCAGGAATAATCTATGTCTAGCTTTCTTCAGACAGAAAAGATGGGAGAGAGAAAGAGAGCGAGTGTTTGGGCGAGTTGGAGTAAAGAGGAAGGTGGGGGAGTGTGTCAGTTGGTGGAGAGGAGGGGTAGGGCCCTACGGTGGTTGTCCATTAACAGATGAACTTGGCTGAAGTCCAGGCATTTGATGAGACAGTGTCATAGCCTCTGCTCTATCTAGCCTTTTCAATCTCTCTTACCCTCCTCTCTCTTTCTCGCTCACTGTCACTCTCCGCCTCTGCTTATTCTTCCTTTCTTGTTCACTTTTCCACTCTCTTTCTTTCTTTCTTTCTTTCTTTGAATCTTTCTTTCTGTTTCTTTCCCCTTTATCCCGCTCTCCCTTCATCGCCCCTTTCTCTCTGCCATCGAACCTGCTGATGATACATCAACAGTTCTTTTTTGGCTGAAGGCAAAAAACGACACTACACTTCTCACTGCCAGCACCTCCCCACGCCAGAACCAGTTTAGACCGGTTAGCTGGCCTTGTAGCCAGTGCTCTGTCAACTTGTCTTACCTTGAAGAAGAAAAACAAAAGGCGAAAAAGAAAAAAAAGGAAGTCTCGTTCCGATAACAGCGGTAACCTGTCGATCCCCAATGGTGCAATCTAAAAAGAGAGGTATTAAAGAATGGAGACTTGTGGAAAAAAAAAACAATTTACTTCATAAAAATTACATTTCACCAGAGCTGGAGGTGCAGACATTTTATTATTTTTTTTTAGAAGCCTTTTAAAACTGTCAGGTGGTGGTTCAAGGCCGCAGAAGATAATCACATAAGATGCGGCTGAGGTGGAAAGTGCCACATATTGTGTGTGCCCTAGCTAGGACATTTCCTCTATGCTGCCTGTCACTGCCGGCTGTGCTCCAGCCTGGCTGCCTAGTCTATGCTTGCTAAGCAGCACTGGACCCCTGGACCCCTGATGTATGACCCACTTACACCCGTCAGCGGCGGATGCCATCGATTTCTCCTCTTCCTCTGAGGGATGGCCAGTGAACCCTAGGCCAGCTCTGACCGGAGCTCAGTTATTCATCACCCCACTCACCCCCCAGACTCCCTCCCCAGGTCCAGCTGGAAACCAGCTTCATGACTCAATCGTCTTTTTTCCAGCGCGCTCCCCTGCTTTATTTAGGATGGAAGGCACTCAAAGAAACCCAGGGCCAATTTGTAGTTTGAGAAAGGTCTATGTTATTGATTGAGCATGCCAGGTTCTTTAGCATAGGATGCTTAACCTCTTTTCCTGGCTCTCTCTCTCTCTCTCTCTCTCTCTCTCTCAGCTTGGCGGTTGTTGATTAACCAGGCCTGGCTCTGACCCTAGGAGAACCATAGAGGCGGCGCTTTGGCCCTGACAGCCGCTCTGTCTGCTTGATGTGTGCTGCAGTCGAGTGGTTATGGCTGTGCTCTTAGTGGATTGGCGCTCATATATTGGACATCAGGTTTCCTTTGTGAAGAACAGAAGATCATAAACTTGCTCCCTCTTATCAGAGACACACCCCTGATCTCCACCTGCTGCGAACTACCTGTGGTATCAAAGGTGAATGGTAGAGACAGGGCAGAGGGTAGTAGTGGTTAGAATGATGGGAAACCAGCTAAACCGGTGAATACACCTGCTGTATTCCCACGTATAGAATGTATACACTCACCTACAGGCAACATACCATGTTGAATTACTGGAATCTTCTGGAAAATGTTCCCATTGTATAGTTGTCTTCTTTGGTGTTTTCATTCACGATCTGTTACTGGAACACAAAGTTTATTTCTCACAATCGTTTATCTGACTGCTTAGTGCGTGGATTTACTGAGCAGTATTTGATTACAGTGCAGAACCTGGTCCTTTTCTCCAAACGTCTGTACCACTGACCGATAAGATTTATTCATGAGGGTGCTTGAGTGCAGTCTGAAAGGAAGCTTTCTGTCCAGAACATTCGAACATATATTAGAATTTTTTTTTTGGGAGCCAACTAAATATAACGGCTGTATTCTCCAGTGACCAGAGCTAGCTGACCGACATATTAACATTTCTGTATTCAGACTGACTGTTGAGAGCTGTAACAGGGTGCGTGGATGTGAACGTGCACAAGCTCAGAAATGGGCTGTGTATTATTAGTGAACGCTTTGTGCAGAATGACACCTTGGCCTGCTCGCCTGTATTTCGGAGTCATGGGGTCATGTGTGTTTGCATAAGCTGTGTGAGGCAACTGGTATTACGATGCATGTTAAATGTTGCCATGTTTACATTTAACGAGATTGGGGTCAAAGCACTGGACCCTGCTTCAGGAAAAGCTCTTCTGGCCTAGACATGCTGACCTCTGGTGCAATGCCCTCTCATAGTATACCCTTCGAACCCAGAATTATAAACCATATTACAAAAAAAAAAAAAAAGATGGATTAGCTACTGTTCTAGTTCCTCTATTTTGCACACCACTTTGTCCTATTGCTGTCCCCGAGTCCGTGGGAGCAGCAGAGGGCAGAGGAGCAGTGGGAGGCAATGATCATCATCCACTGCTCCTTTGTGGGACTGAGTATGCTGTGCTAATGCCAGGAGGGAGACCCTGCTAATGGGGTCAGCACTGGCAGAGGGTGATGTATGGATTAAGTTTACCGTGGCATATTTTGGTGTTTTTTTGTGTGTGCAGGGACTAAGAGATTGGTACCCATGATTAATGCACATGCCCGCCAGTTCTACACAGCCACCTGTGGTCGCTCTTTGGCCTGAGTATCATGGTGAAAGCTGCCCTCTCACTTTTCAGTGCAAGGGCATTTACTGAGGTATAATTGGCCTGGATTTTAAAAAGAAGGAGAGACAGAGAGAGAGAGAGAGAGAGAGAGAGAGAGAGAGAAATTGGCTAGTCAATATATTCTTGTGCTTAAAAAGAAAAACAAATTCTTGTGTTATTTACTGCCAGTTGCTGGTTAGGTTATGGAGGTCTTGGCTCAGTTTCTGTTTAGACAGGCAGACAGACCTCTCATGCTTAATGTCCTAAATACCACATTATACCACTGCATATTTCTAATGGAGCTTCTCTTCATTCCTGGAGTGCATTATAAAGTTGTGATGGGGTGAAAGAAGTTGGACGTAGTCTTTTGTTTATTTTTCCTCTCCTTTACTCCATCTCACTGTTCCATCCTTTCTCTCTCTCTTTCTGTCACTCTCTCGTTCTTCAAGTTTGCCGGGATGAGTTTGTGGAATGGCTGAAGTATTTGCAATACGCCTGGTTTCAGCCGCTTTCAGAGGCAGGAGGATCTGTAATGTTTGCTTTGGGCTGTGTGGGGTCTCGCTAAAGTGCCTTTTATTAACAGTTTGCCTGAAGAAAGGTTCACTGGCCAGGATGCAGCAAGCGTGAGTGTTACGGTTTCCTATTTAGATGTTAAATTTGCTCTTAATGTCTAAGGGGGATAGGAAGCCGACATAAGAAAATAAAAAAAAAGTAAGGTTAATATTTTGTAAACCGTCACTGATTACTATTTGAGAAGACCTTTATGAACAAGAATGAGACAAACTCCAGAGTAGCGCTAAGTTTTAACAAACTTTAGTAATTTAAAGCACCAAAACACACAGTGGAAACCAATAGTACAAATAGTGAAAGAAAGAATATTTACAGAAAATATATACAAAGTAATAAATAGGCATTCAATGGTGGGAGCCACGAGCAGAGCTTAGTGTGTGTGTGTGTGTGTGTGTGTGCGCGCTTTTTGTGCGGCGGTGTCTGGCATTCGGGTGCTACTCCGTTTGCAGAAGTTTTCTCCGAAACCAGATTTGAATAGATTTTGATAAGTTCATTAGATCTGCCAAAACTCCGATTCTTTGCATGACACTGCAAGCCTTTTTTTTTTTCCTGAATAGCATTCAAGCAATACGGGTTAAGTCAGAGGAGGAGCAGGTACCTATCTTTGTGGAGTGGTGAGGGCAAGTGTCTGAACTTGATCCTCTGAGCATTCTCCAGTGAGGGGCAATCAATAGAAACAGTGGCTAACTTTCTCCCTGCATCTCTCTGTAGCTCCTGAGACAAGTTTGACATCTTGGCAAACTCATCCTCTCTCCGTCTCATTCTGTCTCTCTCTCTCTCACTCCGCACACACTAACTCCGTGCCAGGCTAGCTGCTCTTTGTTCGCTGTTTTATGACTCTGGCTTTCCAGTACACACACACAGGGGTCTGTGTAGGAGTATTTCTCCCTCTTTCTTTCTTTCTCTCCCTCCATATCACTTCTTTTTTTTTCTGTAACATTCCATTTTTAAAACTGTGCACTGTTAAACGCATTACTCTGATTCCATAAGCCATGCTACTCTCTTCTCCAGAGCTGACAGAATGAACTCTGACCCTGCAAGACTTTTATAGCCTTTTAACAGAAACTTGTTAATGCTTTTGATAAGTTGCTGGTCAGCCTCATGTGTGAGATGGTGTGCACTGGGGGATTCTGGTTTGTTGGAGTGTGCATGTGTGTGTGTGTGTGTGTGTGTGTGTGTGTGTGTGTGTGTATATATGCGTATGTGTGATCTCAGCTGTACCAGTAGCCACAGAGTCACTGCCTGTACAACTATTTTTGCAGCTGCAGCGGTGCTTGTGCAGCACTCGAATGGCTGCACTTCCAATGCTTCACTGATCTCAGACTCCGGAGCTTTCAAGCCAGGCTGGCTGAAGATGTACGTTGAGATGGCTAAAGCTGATAGACGCAGGGGGTTTCTCTCCCTCTGTGTCTCTCTGGACCGGCGCTGCATGGCTGCTGTGTTCTCTGGTGCCCGGCTTTTCCCTGGCCCTCTGTGCCTGGCGGGCTGTTTGTTTGCGTTTTGTATGGCTGAATGGTGCGGCAGCAGAGATACTGGCCCCTTTCATGTCCTTAAAGGCCAACTGGTCACTGAGGCCCAGCTCTGAGCCAGAGAGAGTTCTGAAAGACCGACTGAAACTGACACCAGCCATCACGCTGCCACACAGCGCACATTCACACACACACAGGAGCAGCATTTTATACGCATCCGCTTTTTGCAGTCTCCAAAATGCTGGGGCTGTGTGTGTGTGTGTGTGTGTGTGTGTGTAAATTGATTTTGTTTTTCTAACTGTAACTTTTGGTGTTGACTCCATTGCTTTCTCCATTTTTTGTCAGTTGAAGCAGGTGTAGGGTTTCGCTGGGCTTACAGTATTTTGTGTTCAGATGAAACACACATACACACACAGCTGCACAGGATGCTCTTCAGAGGTTGCACATGGTTGAGTCAAGATGACCACTGGGGTTTCACCTGCTCTGAGCTTTTTTTTCTCTTTCTCTCTCTCTCTCTGCAGTTTTTCTTCCCCTCTCTCGGCCATTTGTAACATGAAATACCCCTGTTGCCAGACACAGATGCACCTTTCTGCTTGACCAGTCAGCTTGGTTGTGAGCTATGTTAGCAGAGGAGAACTCAATTCTCCAGTGACCCTTTTCTGCCCTGCGGTCTAAAGGATTGTCTAACTCTTCTTTCACCTTTCATCTCTCCGCAGCTTTTTTCCCTTTCTTTCTTTTTATTTATTTATTTATTTATCGTTCATACAGAAATGAGGAGGAAAGGTTTAATCTTTGACATTGTCCCCCACAGCTGTGGTTCAGGTGAAAGAGACAGATGGGGGAATAAGTGGATAGAGTAAGGAAGAGAATGAAAGAAGTGTAGTGTGTAAGGAGTAGGGAACACTGGTCCTACAGGGCCCTGCGAACTGTTCAGCTGCCTGTCTGATCAATAGGCTGTGGGCCATGTCCCCTCTGCCCTTCAGAGAGAGCTGACCTCATCCATCACTCGCTCAAACACACAGGTGTGAGCAGTGGTAACATGGGCCTCTGAGGGATGTGTGCCATCATAGAAGGAGAGCGGTCAAAAACAGCAAGAGCTAATATAGATTCTCAGGGTCGACACAGTTCATGATTGATTTCTCTTTCTGTGTGTGAGAGTGAGATGTGTGTCTGAGTGTGTGTGCAGACCGGAGAATTCTCCCAGCCACTGAACGGCTGTAACTTTCCCCAAACGCTCTTCTGTTTATGAGCGCCGTACTGTATTCATAATTTAAGTGGAGACCTTAGCGGCTCAAACGAGGGAATGCACTCATATCGTTATTCATGATTCTCATCACATAACTGCTAATAACACCCCTCGATGCTGTTCGCTCTCCCCTCTCCAATGAAATTCATTGTGTAATAGACCTAACAGCCTTAACCAAATTATCTCTGATGTATACATGCCACAAGGCCAATAAAGCACAACAAATTTATAGCACGCTGAGTAGCCTGCGCCTTCTAATGCAAATAAATCCAGCCTGGCCGCTACTCATTAGCATCCGCGTAGCGCACGCTAAATCCTGCTTCTATCATGTTCTCCAACCCCCCCAGTGACCATGATCTGCCAAGTTGGAGCGGCAGGCTGCCAGTATTAAGCCTGTGATTCCTCTACCGTCATGTGTCAGCACAGAGCGCTGCTGGCGAGTCCGACGCCAGCGACACGGGTTTAGACGAGGGAGGTTAATTTGCTTAACCCAGCTCCCCCGTCCTGCTCGCTGTACACTCCGCAGCCCTGCCGCAAATGCTAGCTAGTGCTATTGTATGTATACCAGATCCTGAACCTGGTTAGTGTTATGAGATGAGGCCTTAGACGGAGCAGAGAGAGAGAGAGAGAGAGAGAGAGATGATGGGAGCCGCATTGGGGTCTGAGGGACTAATAACGTTGTTAGTCAGGGTGTTACTGTGGTAGCGCGGGTCTACATCAGTGATGTAGTGCTTGAGGCCTTGACTTGGATGGACTTGTAACGTGAAAATCATTGACTTGACATTCAGTCGTTCATCTTCTGTAACTGCTTTATCCTGGTCAGCAGCATCGTGGTAGATACGGTGTGGTGGAGTTTTGACTCCACTGGATTCTTCATGCTCTGATGTATAAAAAAATAAATAAATAAATAAATGCTTAAAGATTTGAATTTAAAATTGTATTCATTTGACTTGCTAACCAGTAACATTCCTGCCTCAACCTGTGTGTGGAGCCCATGAGCTCAGGTTATTCTGTGTGTGTGTGTGTGGCCATGAGCCCATTTAGGCTTTGTTGAGGTGACTTAAAACTTGGAGGTTGTCTTGACTAAAAAAAACACCCGGACACACACATACACACACAGGAGGGGGGGACATCTGGCCTTTAGATGAATACAGAAGTGAAAATACTCTCTAATTCACGTCTTCTCATCCTTCACTAAACTCTCTGTGCAAGGAGAGGAACTGAGAGATCTCTCCTCTTCTTCTTACTCTACATCTATCTCTGCTTTTGCCCAATATTACAACTTTTGTGTATGTGTGTGTGTGTTTTTGAGAAAGAGAGACATTAAGTGCCATTCTAATGTCAAGTCTAAAATGCTCCACTAGTCAAATGCAAAACTAGTTTCTCTCGTCTTGTCCTTTCTGAAACCACCCTGGTGGTAAGCTTTTCCTGCCAGACGTGTCCATTCCAGAGCACCTGAGCAGCGGAAAGCAGAAAACAGGTAGTGAAAATCAAAACAGAGAGTGAAATGTCGGTGTCTGCGCAGCCACCGAGCTGTAACCTCTTCTGTTGTTTCCTTTCTTCTGCACACTATGTGTTTATTTTTCAGTCACTGGGTGTTCCTTATCTCTATAAATACTCACTGATGTATGTGTGTGTGTGTGTGTGTGTGTGTGAGACAGAGAAGCTTAGTGTATATGTATTTGTGTGTGTGTGTGCCTTTGTTACTGCATGGTCCTTTACTCCACACAGTGTTGTGTGTGTGTGTGTGTGTGTGTGTGTGTGTCTTGCTCAGGACACAGTCCTCGACCGTCCCAGCCCTGTCTCAGATTCCCACGCTGAGCGTGTTGGGACCTTGTGTAATGACACCATACTGCAAAAGCTGCTCAACCTGTCTCCCCTTCTTCCCCTCCCTCCTGTATCCCCTCTGACCCCAACCTCCCCTCCCCCATAAACCCCCGTCTGCTTCTCAATGACCCTCCCTCACTCCCATAACCCCTTTCTGCCTCTCCATGACCCTCCCTCCCTTGCTCCCATAACCTTCTCTGGTTCTCTCAGCTCGGATGCAGTCTGTAGTGCTTCAGTGTTTATGTCTGGATCTCCCAAAGGCCCGTGTCTTGTGTGCAGATGTCTTTTGATATACCACCTCTATATCATCCTATCCTTGTTCTCTTCTCTTTCTAGTACCTTACTCCGCCTACCCCCCCCCCCCCCAACCCTGTCTCACTCTTTCTTTCACCCTCTTTTTCCTCCTCGTCCCCCAGACCTCCAGACAAAAGCATGCAGGCCTATTGTTGTATGCCGGTTGGGTCCTGAAAGAAAGGGAAAGGGGGTCAGTGGTGGTATTAGCGCTGGCTAATCAGGCCGAGGGGCAGGCGGGCAGCTCAGGCCTGGGAGAGGAGCTGAGATCGTCCACTCCCCCGTTTCCCAGGCACCCACCTTCCGTCTACGGTTACACAAAATGTCTGCCACTGTGCTGCTGTTGCCAGGGGTCTATTATTAGCAAGTGTCAGTCAGTTATCTGAGAGCAGTGCTTTTAGCTGCCATTTAAGTGCCTGACACTCAGGTTTTGCAGCAGATTAAATGAAATTTTAGGCGCAGTTTGGCTCGGCTGCGGGTGGACAAAGGAGGCAGCTGTTGTTGGGAATGTAATCTGGTACTGCCGGGAAAAGGTGCCACGGCTGGTGCTGCCCACCAAATTGCTCTCCGTCTCAGTGCCGCCTCGCGTCTTACAGGGTAAAAAGCACCTCCGTTCTCACCAAACAGAGCAACTCTGCGACGTTCTCCCTTCACCGTGTTCTCTGTTTGGATATTGAACGGCAGCCCACACCCTAGCGACGAGTGAGGTTGTCATAAGCCATCGTCTACAACTGGCTTTGTGATTCTGTGTTAGCCTTTCACGTCTGGGAGTGCTTCAAGCCTCCCCTGCGTGTCTCTTCAGGTGAGAGGCTGTTTTCAGTGGACACAGCCAGTAGGAACAGGTGTGTGTGTGTGTGTGTGTATGTGCTCATTTTGTGTGTGCTTAGCAAGGGGATTTCCTGGCCTGTTCTAAGCCCCTGCCTATGTTACACTGCCTTACCAATGACTGCTAATCCACTGATATGCCAGTGTCATTTGCAGCCTTATATTTTTCTCTTAAATACTTCCTTGCTCCATTCTCGCTTTTCTTCTGTGCCACACACACACACATACACACGCACACACACTTTTGTTCATTTGTTCATATTGCATTGATGCATGCATGTGTGTCAGTAAATCCAACAAAATGGGCAAGTATATTTTAACCAGTTTGTATGTGCTATGTATGTGTGTGTGTGTTAAGGCTGTTGAAGTCTGGGCTGTACTTAAGGTTGGAATGCCCTGGTGGCCTGCTCCAGCCTTTGCTAAAGGTGTGAAAAGTGACAGCCATAAATGACTGTGAAGAGTGGCTGGGGTTTCAACTGCGAATGACATCAGGTTTACACCACACACCTTGTCTAGCTGCCGCAGGGACGAGAGCCTGCACTGAATGCTCTGTGCTCTACTTGTGATAAACTTTTACTGTTAAGTATTAGTTGTATTAGCTACAACGAATGAGAATATTTCCATATTCATTCATTCATTCATTTTCTATACCGCTTAATCCTGTGTTCAGGGTCGCGGGGGACCTGGAGCCTATCCCAGGAGACTTCGGGCACTAGGCGGGGTACACCCTGGACAGGGTGCCAATTTCCATATTGTAGATTTTAAATCTAAATACATACACATGCATGTATATTATCAGTTGTTCATGTATTTGAATGTATGTATGTATTTGTTAGGGGACATGGAGCCAAATCCTGGTTCAGTTGGGTTGTAGAACAGCTATAATTATATATGGACAAGAGTCCAACATACACACAACAAAAGAGAGCGGAATAAATAAGGTGCGTGTCATTCAAGGTGCCACATGGACTGCGTTTATTGGCTGTTAAAAGAGATATCATGTTTCAGAGGAGCCTTGCCATGTAGCTGAGACATGTGACCTTTGTTTGAGAGAATTTTTAGGATGCAACCGTTGTACTTGATTTGCCCTTTAGCTATCCTCTCTAATCTCTTTTGAATATTTCTAAAAAAAAAAAAAAAAGGATTTGATTTTAGATTTGTTGTATTTAAATTTAAATTTATCTTTTCACACATAACTTAATTCAATTATTATCAGCTAGTGACCATGCAAAGAAGTATTTTTCTTTTTTTTTCACAGCCAGGAATCAGCAATTAGCTGCTGGGCAAACACATAGAGTAAATGAGCTAGCTTGCTCATTTATTTCATGTAAATGGCACAACTTTGTTATTTGACCTTAAGCCTAGGAAGAATTCTTCAGTGTGAGTTCACAATGTGAAAAAGCTGAAAAGTGCTTCACAGGTTGTTCTTTTGTGCTTAACACTGTTACGTCTAAGGTCAAGCCTTTAGGAACTGCCTTAAATAACACATACCTATGAAACCCATACAAACTTCTTAAACTTTAAAGAAACAGACAAACTTAAAAAATTTTTTTATGTAATATTAGAAATAACACGGCAAGAATTAGAATACGCCAAGGTGGGTTTTTTAAATGAAACAATCACACCTCGTTAGCAGATTATAAATGTCAGGGACAGTTATACACCTGGATTTTATCATTCTTACTCTCCAGCTGCTCGAAAAACCTGCTGTTTTTCTTCCAGCCTGGGGAGTTAAGATAGTGATCTCAGATACGCTCCTTCAACCTGAGTGACCCGGTGAAAAGAAAGCTCGGGCCTCCCTCGCTCCTGACCCTGGTGCCTCTCTCTCTCTCGCTCTCTCTCGCTCTCCCGCCTATAGATCAGCCCTCTGATCTATAGGACTACGGACACATTTTTGGCAGGGTGTGGAGGTAGCGTTCCAACATGCTTTGAGGTCTCGCTCTTTGCCATGTTCAACCCTGATTTACTGGCTTCAGCTGCCTATGAAGGCTTGCAGGTACAACTGCCTCAATTAGCATTTTTAGAACAGTTGTGCAAGCGCTTTGGACTGGAGCGGCTCACTGGCTCAGGCTCTGTAAAGTATTGTCAAGCTCTTCAGTCTGAACTCGGCCTTGTGCTCTGGTCATAACACCCACTTAGAGTTAAAAGAGCAAGGCTAAACAAACTGATAAAACCGTTTTTTTTTTAAATAATAAAATAAATCAGACCATAACTGGTACATGCACTGAAGGCGTATTTGCAGGCCTTTAGCTGAGCTGCTGCTAGTAACGTATGATGGCATGATATGGATTGGAACACTTGTATTGAATTATGTGTGGGAATGGGAATGAATGCGGCGAGAGACTCGACCATGAAGAATTAGAGCAAACAGCAGCCGCCACAGCCCCTCACGCGCAGCATCCATCTTCCAGACCTGTTATTGATGGTAAACGTAATACTCTGGTATTAACAGCTCCTACCCACAACGTCTCTGTCCTGTTCTCTGTCCACGCACACTCACACATTCTTGCAATCAAATGAAGTGAGGAGCAGAGGGATATTTGTCATGTAATATGTAATAGGCAGGAGAGGGGAGGATTCCTCACGTCAATGATTGGTTGCTGTTTAATTGACTCTTCTACCTTCCCTAATCTCTCTACACACAATAAGCTGTGTCTCTGTCCACCACATTCTCAGTATCTCTCCTCCATGATAATCCTGAGTGTATTGACACATAGACTGGATTGTTATATGGGCATGTGGACACTAGTCGTTTCCCGCCCTCTGTGTTTATGTCTCTGTTATCACTTTAACACCCTCTCGCCTGTGTCCTATTTCTTTTTCTACCTTTCCACACCACCACCATGGTTTTGTCAAGGCCATCCCTTTCTCACTTTGTCCTTAGGACACTCTCCTGGTTCTCTCTCTCTTTCTCTCTCACACACACACATACACACGCACACATACACACACAGCTCTTTCTCCGTGAACTTGAATAGTTCCAATTTGGATAACATTGTGTATGATTTAGTCTGGGAGTGCATTTGTAATAGTGTTGAACTGAACAATGAACTCGAAGCAGGTTTTTGGAGAGAAAGGAGAAGTGCATGTGGTTGGACTGAGTGCAAACCTGGTGTATAAGGCTGCAGGACATGATGGGAAATGTACAGCGCTGGATTCGAAGCACCCGCTTTAGATTCTCCACAGCCAAACGCCTGAAGGCAGGCATGAAATCGGACTGTCTTTCGGCGTCCTTGAAACAGTGCACTATTTGTGTCCGGCCCTGTTGTTCGCCCACATGGTTCTCCCTCTTAAAGGCATGGGTGTCACATGTAAGAGTCACATAGCCGGGTTTGTTTAAACGTTTCACCCCTCAGTTTACTTCATGCTGTCAGGCTAGAAGATAGAACTTTCCTTGATAATTAGTAAAGCAGCAATGTGCCGGCTACGCTGCATGGGAGAAGGAAACGAGTTTAAGACTTTAAGACTGTTTGCTCGGTAGGTTTTGGCTCACTGTTGTTCTGATTGACACACAAAGAGTCTCGCTCCTGCCCCGACACATCCAGACTTCCATCCTCTGCTACCGTACACCCCACCAACATTCCCTTCTAGGCCTTTTGGAAAAGCTAAAGGCTAAAGACAACAAAGATGTGCGCATAGTAAACATGGAGCTTGGGTGGGAAGCGGACAGTAGGAAGAAACTGGGCGAGGGTGGGGAGATGCTCAGACATGAATTCCATTGAAAACTAGCGGAAACAGGAGACGTTTATGTTCGAGCTTGAGCTTTAATTGTGAGGTGGAATGGCATCTTTGAAAGAGTCAGTTAAGCGGTGCTAACCCACACACTATTAGTGCTGGAGTGCAAACGATATCTGAGGCAGCCTGAATTTACGTGAATAGCTATTTAATATCCCGGTTTTAATGGGCTATAAAACCCCTTCCCGGACAAATGTCCTCTAATAGGTCTTAAAAGTTGTTTGTTGGTGTTGAGATGGGGGTAATTAGTGGACCCGTAGCTTTGGGAGAGGGCGTCCGTGGTTGGGCTGGGCTCTCCCATTCGGCCATCGTTTGGGCCTGGCTAAAAGGCGCTGGCCGCTCCTCAAAGCGAAGCATTTGGAGGTCTCGCGACCACTGTGCTCCGGTGGGTGGATGGATGGGGGGATGTGTGGTGTAGCACTTAGGCTCCCTCTGATGGGAACATTAGCCACATTAGGCCGCTCTCAAAATGCCCTAATGGAGTACTCACTCTCAAGCGCACGCACACACACTCACACAGACACACACACACACACAAACGAAAAAAGGTTGGCAAATAGTTTTCTGGAACTTTTTAATCTGCAAATTATATATATTTTTTAATTTGCCTGCTGCCCTGCCTCATTCCCCTTAAGTAAGATAAAAACTAAACCAGGACAGGAGCTCATTTCTCTGGACGTAGAGGATAATAAGTGAAGTGGGCAGGCAGTTAAACTAATGGATCTCCAACACCTCTCATTCTCCTTACAATCCCACTCTTTAAATCGACTGAGATGAAATGACGAGGTCCGCGCCGTTAAAAAGCTTCCTGCTAACTTGGTCTCTCCCCTGTTCCTGCATTTGTAGGGGATGGGGGGGGGGGGGGGTGTTGGGGGTGAGGGAGCCGCAGACCGCCTTTAAAAGCCGAGAGTTTTTGGGATGTTTGTTTGGTGCTGGTGGCGAGGCCTTCATGTTTGTGTAAATGTCAAAGGCTGTGTCGTTATTGACTGCACTGCTATGGTCCCGTGCCTCTGTGTTCTGTTGCACAACTGGCCCCAGGCAGCCTTCCACTGGAAAACAGCCTTTCGTCTGTTGTTGATCAAACTTCTGCTTCTCTCTCGCTTTCTCTTTTAACACACACACACGCATACACACACACACACACACACACGGCTCTGTAGATGGGTGGCCGTCCGCTCTGAATAATTTAGAGAACTTTTTGTCCCGCGCTCTCAGATGGGCCTGGGGCATGAGGGAGTGATGGAGCTGGATGTGTTCGGGCTTGTCTTCTCTTCTCTCTGCTCAGCCTTTACACGATTAAACTTCATGGGCAGGCAGAACCTTTTACAACTACATGTATTCCTTATTTTACATAAACAACCATGAATTTTCTCCTAATTTTGCAGTCATGCCTTACGTCACCCACAGGCTAAGAGTTCTCTGATGCCTGACGTCGTAATCTACGGTGTGCTCAATAATTTTTATTCTGTATTCCTTTTTAGGCTTAGGCTTGTCTTTCGGACGTCTCTTATGGATCTATTTATCTGCGTTTGGAGTTTGCGTGAAACAGACTAAGTTCCGGATATTTAACACTCCTAAAAACAAGCACTGTTTTCTTTCCCTTTTCTCTTATTCCTGCCCACCTCCCCTCTGTCTATCAGTCTGTCTGTCTCTTTCTCTCTCTGTCTCACTATCACACACACATTTCTTTCCCTCTATCAGCTCCTCAGACCTAGAGAAGAGGGGGTCAGCAGCACCAGGAGGCAGTTCAAGGCAGCACCATGCAAAAAACCCCTATTCCGTCTTTCCCATTCTCTTTCAAGAGAATCACACACTTGGCTTTTGTTGTTGTTCATGCTATGCGATTCTGTTGTTGATGTGATGAACCCGTGTTAAAAATGTCCTCTTATCGATTGGTGCTCTTGGATGAAAACACTTAAAGATGGTTTCCTCATCAGAGAAAGAGCGGGAGATGGAGGTAGAGAGTGCAGGAGTTCTGACAGGGTGAGGTTGAAGTGGTGCTGCTGCCAAAAGCACGACTAGCAGCGGGTTCTCAGCGACTCAAACCCTCATCATCTTCTTCACCTCCTTCCTTTCGTGTCCTGTCCTCTGCTGCTCTCTTGTTCTCGCACCCGTTTGCTCTCTTGCGTACCACCCCCCCCTTTACTTACTGCTTATTTTCAGAGCTCCGGACGGCAGGAAGCCAGAGAGCGGTCTCTTGGCAATGGGGAGGTGGAGAGGTGTGTGCTCGTGTGTGTGTGTGTGTGTGTCGGTTCGTGTGTAAGAGTGTAAAAGCTGGGGGAGTGTGGGTCTCTTTTGCAAAGAGCTTCTCCTCTTGAGACAGCAGTGCAAAGAGGCCTCTGGGTTACGGGTTGAACTTTCCCTTTAGCCCCCTCCTCTCTCTCTCTCCATCTCTCCCCACTGTTGTGTGCAACCCTGAGGGAGAGTCGGAGTCGGCTTGCTGCCTACGAGCTGCAACCAAAAGACTGCGCAGCTCCAAAGATAGTCAGGGTCAGGAAAAACAAACACCTGTACACAGCCTCTGATGGACAGATGGAGAGCGTTGGAGGTAGGAGGAAAACAAGGGAGATCTAGGAACAAGGGAAGGGAGCAAGACCGAGGAAAGGTGAAAAAACTGATCTGAACAGCCTTCCTTCCCACATACATGTTCAGTGGAATAAAAGGAGAAATGCCTGTTTGTCAGATGGAAAGTATTTCTGTGGTTCGTGTATGTGTGTATGTGTGTGTGTGTATATGAGAGAGAGTGAGTGTGTGTGGCCGGCACCCTGTGTTTGCTCTAGGGGATGATGGTACACAGTACTGTAAAGGTGATGAGTGATTCCCTCTGGCCGGCAGCTGTTGGGGCAAGCCAGGTCTGCAAGTCCTCGCAGGTCCTCATTCTCTACACAACGCTTCTGTTGCAAAGGTCTGCATGTTTGTGTGACAGTTTGTGTGTGTGCGCGCGCGCACGTGTATGTGCGTGTGTCCATATCATTAAATTGGCTTCTACTCAGAACGGGTAATCTAATCTAAACATTATATACAATACACGTCCTAGTTTAAGTCTCACACAACAAAAAAGTCACACACAACTGTATATATAAAACGTTCTGCAGCAGCCCATCCTCCTACCGAGCACTATCCCGTCTGAAAGGCCTATAAGGAAATATATTCAAATTGAAAAAGCTCAAAAAAGGTCCTAATGGAAATATGAATTGCCGAAGCTGAATGTGGAAGGGACAAAAAGGGTGAATATGCTGAGTGAAGTACAATTATTTGAAAGCAAATGTTATGGAGCCTCGGAACTGGCTTTGGTCTTCTAATTAAAATGGCTGAAAATGTTTTGACAGTGTCTGAAGCCATGCCCCAGGCCCCGGCTCTGCATTGCTCCAATTTTTCCCTCTTAGTGATGCGGTGATATATTTATGCAGAAACGTGCTGCGAATATCTCCCTCTCACCATTACACTCTGGTTTCCCCGTGCCGCATTTCTCTCCATGAGAGGCTACGAAGAGCAAAGCTCGGGAAACTCAGAACCAAGGAACTGAGCAGTGTTTACAGGAACCCACCCCCACCCCTAACACACACACATACACACACATGCACATATGCTTTGATCATAAAGTGTTGCTACTGGAATTTTCGTTTTGCAGAAATAAGACCAGCTTAACCAGTTTAATTAGTGGTCGAGACTCATTACATGGTCAAGTGCGAGTGCTGATGATGATCTGGATCTTTGATATTAGTAATAATATTCTTTTTAGTCTTCATTCGTATCCGCTTCGAAAATCCGTATGGTTGTCAAGGCCGAGGATTTTTGTCGATAGGCTGCTGCTTTATTACCTTTTCATGCAGTAACAGTTTAAGGTGTGGAGCCTGTGGTTTCGCGCTGAACCCTGTGCTGTGCTCGCTACATGAATAAATGATTCTTGCTCTAATTAATTGAAGCATGTGGAGCAGTGTAGTTGGTGCAGTGATTAATTAGACTATTTATGAGTAAAATGTCTCTCTCATCTTCCTTCTTCAGGATTATTTCAGTTTTTTTTTCTTGCTAGTGCTATCCTCTCTTCTCTTCTCCTCATGTCTCCTCTCTTCTCGTTTCCTGTCCTCTTTATCAGTTTAGAGACAGTGCTTGCCTGTGTCTCCTCTTTATCCATTACGGACATGTGTGCGAGTGTGTGTATGTGCCCTCGTGCGCGCACTGAATGTGTGTTTCCATCATTTTTGGTATATTTTACATACTTTTTGAACCTAAAAAAAAAAGAAAGGCCACAATGGAAACATGAGCCTCTCACGCTGTAATTTATGCTCCCTGTAATTTTGACATTTTGGTTTGGGTTTAAATGAACCCTTAAGTCGTCACCACCATTGGACTGACAGAGTGACAATGGCAGAAGAGAGACGTACATGCACTATTATACACTTTGGTGATTCTATAGAAATTTGGCTATTTAACTAAAGGGTTTTGTATAATCTTATGCAAATATATAAATTACTGTATATGTATTACTCCAGTGAAAATGTTTTTCTTTTTTGGCATATCGAGCTGCAGTATTGTACTCTGTCTCTCTCTCTCTCTCTTTCTTTTCTCTCTCGTTCCATTCCTCAGCTCGGAAACACACACATAGACTGCGCAGGAATTGTTCAGATGTAACTAAAGGCATTACGTCAAATTGGTGTCTATTAACTGCAGTCTTAAATAAGAACCATTTGTCGCTCAAAATTCATATTACACACACACACACACATGCTCACACACACACACATGCTCACACACACACACATGCTCACACACACACACACACATGCTCACACACACACACATGCTCACACACACACACATGCTCACACACACACACATGCTCACACACACACACACACAGTCTTTTCACTTCAGCCTCCTTTGCATTAAGGGAAGCATTCACATACACATTTACTCACTTAGGGCACTGCACTTTTTACCAAGCTTGATTTTTACTTCACTTATTGCACTAGAAACTTGCTGCTGACATTTAAAAACAACATCTAAAAAGCTGTGATGGCATTAGAGCTGATGGTGTGGCAAGTGCTTTAGAGAAATTTTGAAGATAAGGTGCTTCAATCTTAGCCGATGTTCTTATATGGTTCTGTGTGTGTGTGTGTGTGTCCTGTTCAGGTGTCAGAGGCAGTGAATAGCTGGATAACATGGAACATAGCAGGGGGTCAAACACACAGCATTGAAATTAGCACGGAACTCAGATGTGTACAAACACGTCCTTCTTGAGAAATCTGTTATATCAGCTGTGGCGATGGAATGAATCAGTAATTATGTAGCACATTTTAAACTGAAATTCATTCTTAGTATAGCATTTCACTAAACACACTCCACTAAAGACAACCAGTTAGAAGTTAAAGTATGAACCAGAAGCCAGTTTAAAAAAAAGAAGAAAAAACAAAAAGGTGAACAAGATCCTGCTGCTGTAGTAAAGTGGTGTATGCACTGATTTCTTTCATCCAGTTGTAAATTCCACACCTGCGCAATTGAAATGTATGTACACTACCGTTCAAAAGTTTGGGGTCAGATTTCTTTGTTTTTGTTTAGTGATTTATTTTCTACATTCTACAACAATACTGGGGATTTCAAAACTATAAAATAACACATATGGGATTAAGTAATTATGTAACAACAAGAAAAACAACAGTTAGTTGTTATTTTAAGACACAGAGGTCGGCCTTTCTGTAATCTTGCAAGAACAGTATTGTCAAGTGCATTTGCAAAATCCGTCAAGCACCATAATGAAACGGGCTCTCATGAAGGCCGTCCCAGGAAGGCGAGACTAAAACCCACCTCTGCTGCAGACGAGAAGTTCATTTAGAGTTATCAGCCTGAAAAATGACCAATTAACAGCACCTCAGATTAGAGGCGTTATGAAGTCTTTACAGAGCAGAAGTAGCAGACACATCTCAATATCAACTGTTCAAAGGAGATTAATGCATTTTTTGGACGCCTTCAGCATTCCTTTACAATGTAGATAGAAATAAAAATCAGGAACCATCATGGAGTTAGAAAGTGACCCCAAACTTTTGAACGGTAGGACACAGATCATCCACCGGCGAGATGTCTGCCTGGGCCGAGTCGCACTGTTTACAGTCTGTAATAATTGGCGCTGCTGCTGCTGAGTGACAGGTTTATCAGAAATGTCAAAATAACAAAAAATCTAGGAATTTGAACAGGAGTTTTTAAGGAAATGTTCATTATTTGCTCTTCCCTCACACACACACACACACACACACACACACACACACACACACACACACAGACCTATATGCATTATTCATCTGTTTGTCTCTCTCCCCCTCTGCCTTCGCGTCTCCGTGGAGTGAATTCCTGGAAGGTGATGCGACGTGACACTAAAACCTACAAAGTGCCAGGTTTGTTCCCTCGCACTCCTCTAGACAGAGAAGGATAGCGTTATAACATGTCTTTCATGTGGCTTAAGGAAACAGAATAGATAAATGTAAAGGTAAACGTGATGAGTTCAAATGATACTCCCTGTTCGTCTTTCCTTTTGTTTGATACTGTATACAAGGGCAGTGTTTAGTTAATGGTACGAGCCTACTTGTAAGGGTAACACACTGAGTTGTGCTAATCAGGCGAAGACAAACAAATCTGAGTTACTTTTGCATTACACTATTTGAACTAACTTGCTTGCACTGAGCAACTGTACCATTTTTTTATGCTTCGATATTGTTCACTTGATTTCCAGAACAACTGCAATAACTGGACCCGTAGTAATCATAGTCTTTCCCAACAGAGAGAGAGAGAGAGAGAGAGAGCAGCACGATGTGATAACTTTCTGGCAGAGAGACAGAAATCGCGAAATGCATAATGTTTGGATTGGAGACAGAGACCGAGTGTTTTAGACACTTGCGCTGGTCTTTACAGCACTTCCTTCGTCCAGCTTTGTCTGCGAACAAGTGTTGGTCAAACAGCGCTTTGTTTGTGGTCAGTCACTCGACACACCACAAAGAGTCTGGCCTGGACAAAGAGCCGAGTGTGTGAGAGCTGCGCTGGGTCGGCTGAGTGATACTGCTCCAGAGAATACTGATGCACGTCCGACACACACACATAAATACACATGCACACGCACACACACACATACTGCACAGAACCTAAAAATGGGGCAGTGTGGCAGATCCCTGGAGTCTCGCAGATACGGAGGCCACCAACACGTTCTATCATTAGTTTTTAAGGAACATAGTTGTAGAAGAAAATACTGACAGGAGGATCATGGGAATATGAGTCATCCTTTAAATATAGAAAAACTCCACGAGAACCATCTATTTTGTCTGTTTTACACAATTTCATCCTTAATGACGGATTCATTTGTTATGGGAAAAAAAACACAAAACCTATTTAAAAGTTTGTATCCGTGTTGTTCATGTACGCAAAAGCGTCAAAGTGCGAACTAGCGATCAAATAGTGAAATGATTTTACGTGACATTGTCCTTTCTCACCCTGCGTTTGCTAGTTTGTTATAGAATTGTTCCATTACCTCAGTAACTATTATCGTTGAGCGCTGTCCGATCTTAACACACAACCGTCCAGGACGAAACAAAAGGAGTGTCTGTCTGTGAGTGACAGTCGGGTTCGGCACACGGAGACTCAGCACCGAAAGCGGGACACTTACCACTGACTGTCCAAATGTCCTGGCCTCTTATGCATGTCTGTGTATGTGGGGGGGGGGGAGATTTTGAATAGGTGTGTACATGTCTCGCCGCTTTTGTTGTGTCTGTGCATGTGTGCGTGTGTGTAAAGCCGAATGGAGGGGGCTGGTGTGTGAGGTGGGAGGCAGATGAACAATGCCTGAATCTACATGTCATGGATACAGGGCTGCCCAAGCTGTTTTAATCTGGCATCCATCTTAGTCTGCCGCCACTATCGATCCAGACGGCGAAAGCAGCAACGTAACACGCTTTCGCAGCGAAGCCAACTAAAGACACGGATCCAAATACACATACTCAATTTTTGTGTCACTCATATTGGTAGAAAAATGTATCATATAGTGCACAGTGTTTTTTTTTTTTTGTTGAGTTAAACACGTACGTGCACAAACATCCAAGAGGTGTGATAAGTGCTGTTAGACAATCACTGTGATTTCTAACAAATATTCAGAGACAACCTTTGTGTGGCGTTTTAGAAAATGAGGATGAAATATTGTTAATGCATCATGAGGCAGCGTGTATTTAGTATTAAAAAAAGTTTTTTCTCCCGATTCTGAACGATTTATTTATTTCCCCTTGCTTTTTTGTGCACTGCAGCGTCTCAGTGTGAGGTGCAGGGGTGCGAGAGAGAGAGAGAGAGAGAGAGAGAGAGAGAGAGCAAGGGTGTCTCACAGCATATTTCCTTCCGCCTAGTTTCTTGTTTCACCATGGGTACCGGTCGCTTTCTGCCAAGCCATCATTGCGCTGTAACACAGCCTCCCTTTTTGTCAAGAACGTTTTAGCATGCCTTTATCTAAATGTCGTTAAATGTGTGTCCGTGTGTGTGTGTGTGTGTGAGATGTAGATGGATTAGTGAGTCCTTTGAGGATGTGGTTTTGCCATGGTTCTGTGCTGTAACATCGCTCTGACATTTCCTCGTGTTAAACCTGGCAGCAAGCAGTGTGGGCTTGCTTGTCTGTGTGTGTGTGTGTGTGTGTGTGTGTGTGTGTATGTGTGTGCCATTGCCTGCAGGCCGGTCCAGAGTGTGTCACCAGCTGCCTCAGACTCCCATCCTGTCCACGCTGACCCGCATTCGCTGCAAATTGGAGGGCTTTTTAATTAACTGAGGAATCTGCAAATTAGAGCAAGCCCGCTCTGCGACTTCCCATAAATGCTTAAAAGTGTCAAGCCACAGATTATCATTACGCCGAACAAACTCCTGGAGCCAGCAGCCACTATGAGACAAAAATAGCATGGAGAAGATCTTCTCTGTCTCTCTCTCTGTCTCTCTTTCTCTGTCTCTCTCTCTGTGTCTCCCAGTCTCTCTCTCGTTCCTTTTCTCACTCCTTACTGCCATGCATATTGAGCAGCTGGGAAGCTGTCAGTCACTCCTGCTCACACATCTCGAAAGCAGTGCTCGCAAATTCTACAAAGGCAGAAAGAATTCTCTTTGGAGAGAATGAAACGATGGAGGCGGTCAGCTCTGTTGCCTTTAGTTCCTTATTGTAGAATAACACTCTAATAGCAGATTATTGGCGTACCTGTCTAATGTCTCTTATCTGACTCCCCTCATTCGGACAGATTATGGAGGTTTTTGTCGGCAGAGCAGAAGCTGGATGTGAGAATGCCAGGCAGCATCCCAGCATGCCACGGACTGATGTCTGCGAGAGTCGTGCCAGTCGGCAGTGCCGCTGCCTGCACAAAGCTATCAATTATTGCCGCAATTATTTGTCTAGTTGGATACTCAAAATGTCATGTGAAAAAGATGATTACACATTCTGCCGAGCCTTGCCATGTGTAATCAAATGAAGCAAGCCCGTGTTAAACATGGCGTCGCGGTAAGTCGTCCTTCAGCTGCGTCTCAGGCCGCGGACAGAGAAGGCGCAGCCTCCATACCGAAGCATACAACACACACACACACACACACACACACACACACACACACACACACACACACACACACACACACACACACACATATCTTTGTCTTAGTGTCTTTGTAAGGATCTCCCATTAACATAATTATTTATACAGCTAATTAACATTACGCCTACAGCTAAATCTAACCACAACCTAAAGACACATTTACTTTTTAAATCTTGCAAAAATGCAATTTTCCTTGTGGGGACCAATCAAATGTCCCCACAAGGACAAAACTGTCAGATATTCCTATCCCAGTGGAAATGTTCAGTTCCCAGCTTATGAGATAAATAAAACTTATTATTGCTCATATGCACATATCATAGTTTGGAAGGATTACATTATTGGCATTATTGTTAAAAAAAAATACATATTAATAATTGATATTGCTAACAATATTGGTAATTAGGAAGCAATAGAGTAAATGAATCAGGATTGAGCGTGAATAGGAACAGTGTCCCTCAACTGTTAAGAAGAAACCGCCATCAGCTTCAGTGATGCAAAATTGTGTAAAATAGCCTTTGCATGATAATAGAAAAATGTATACTAGGTTAAACCTTTGCAGGTGGCAGCAATTAACTGTAATTTCTGCAGATTGTAATGATCCATAATTTACCGTCCATTGCTGGCCTTCACATCAACCCCCTGATATAAAGTCGTGCGCAGCCTTGATTTGGTGTGGAGCTTTCAGCTGTTGGTCTTTAGTTCGATTGTCAGGAGGCAGTCGTGGGTGGCAGAACCATGGGAGCTGCACTGTGCTGTTATTTCCCTTTGCTAAATGCCACCCCTCTCTGTCTATCTAAAGGGTCCTTCAAGATTGCGTTGAATATTCTTGATTACTTTTCCCAGCAACCCTAGGTCGAGAAAATATTTTCTGTTTAGTATAATGGCATCTGGGCCCAAATCAGTTCTGGACCTTGAGCACTTATACTGTATATATTGACTGTATATATTGACTGTATATATTGAATTTATCTAGTCCTAAATATCATAACATGTTTCTCAGTCATTCACTGTAGTCTCATGTTCTCTCTGTGGATTCAGAGTGTGAGTGCACCGCATGTATGGTCCTCTGCAGAAAAAAAAAGAGGTCAGGATGCGGACAAAACGATGCCAGCACAAAAGGTTACAGGAGTGTCTGGAAGAGGCTGTATGCCACTACGCCGAGCCTTCCTGAACCGCCCTCATTTGTGTGCATTAACAGGATTATCCCACAAACCCTTGGTGGCTTCGGCCTGCCTCCCTTCCACGCTGCGGGCTCGCCTTGTTACATGCTTTGCTGGCTATTGAAGACTTCAGAGAAACCCCCTCTGAGGAAAACAAAGGAAGAGATGAAAGCGGGTGCGCTGGCTGCTCGGCTCCGTTCTGCACTTTCCTCTCTCTCCATCTACCGTTCTTTCGACCACACTCTCTCATTCTCTCTCCAAGGATGGGGAGAAAACTGTGTATGATAGCAGTTTAAAGACCCCTGGGTTAGGAGAAGAATTCAGTCCATCTCCCATGTCCATTTTTTTCCTCTTTGTTGTTGGGCATGTTTTTCCTATTATGTGGGTGACTTTTTTTCTGAATATCTGACCCTGCACTTTTTCAGAGTAGCATAGAAAGGCGTGGATGAGAAATTTAACACGATATCTTTAGCGGTGCTAATTTGCAGTGTGCAAACCATCACTCAGTGTAGTTTGATTAAATATCTCAAAAATATAATTTTTTTTGTAAACCAGACAGGCCTTTGTTCCTGGGGGCATATACACTTACAAGATCTCTGCATGTTTTCATTGGAGCTGTAATTTGTGTCTGCATGATTTTGGTAACTATGTAATGCACAATAATGCACAAAATCATGATTCTGTAAGGTGAAAAGGTGTTTTTTACCCAAGAGAGAGGAGACAATGAGACAATGCTGGCCTTTTCTTTACAGCTTGCTTTTTACCCACATACATTGACAGGGGAAGAGAAGGTTTTTGTGTATATTTGTGGTTGAGCAAGAAAGCTTTAATGTTACAATAGAAAGTACAATGTGTTGTAGAAACGATGACACCAGTAGGACACCATATTCACTATTTAAAACAAATCCTCAATCAGTCTATGGGATGGATCTATTTTCATTTTTAAAACACTCCATATTTTCATTTAAACTTAAAATATTACTTGGTTTACCATATATTTAAATTTAAAAAATGTTAATTTTGAAGCAAATAACATTGTAGGTCATTGTAAAAGTACCACTGAAAGTGAATTACAGTTTTAAATCCTCTCTTGTCACACTTCCCTCATATTTGTTTGGAACAAGCTGGTGTATATTTTAGTCATGTATACTTTATGAATTTCAGAATTCTATGGAGGATATGGAAGTATATTCCATACCAATGACTTGGAAAGGCAATTGCATGGTTCTCGTTTTTTTCACTGGCAGTGCAAAGCAATTACCGTTCTGTTATTCGTACTTTCTCTAGTTCCTCCCTAACCTTCAATGGAACTACTAGTATAGTGTTTATATATTGTGTTTGTGCCTCATGCCTGCTTATTTCTGTACATGAATGAAAGACTGCACTCAGCTGAGAAGGCGGTATTGTTTGCTTTTACAGCCCTGCTGCTGAGCAGCTGTGTGAGGAGAAATGCCTGGGCGCAGTGCAGGCGTAGGCAGGCTTGAATTCCCCACTGTGAGCTAAGACCATGATAACCCTTACTACGGAGTCTTCAGCTGCACTGTCCTCACTTTGTTTGGACCTTCTGAAAATCTGGGATCTTTTGGGCCTTGGCCTGTGGTGCTGTTTGGAAGCATGTTTTTAATAAGGAGCATGTTTACTGCTATGTGATACTTTCATTAGGTGGCGGCACGGCTGATGTGGGGAGCGATTGTACTGGCGGCCGTGCCGGGGCCTGAGGTCTGGGCTAGAGAGGAGGGAGACCTCATGAATGATTAAGTGCAAATCGGCAGCGCCTCTTTCTGCCCAGAGAAAGCCAGGGGGGTGATAAGGGAGTGGGAGTATGCAGAAAAGAGCTCCATTTATGTTCAGCTTCTTAACATTTTCACTTTCTGCACTTTCTAAAACCTGTGGCCCTTTAATCATTTTAATAGACTACAGTAAGAGTTTGCCTTCAGGTCTTACAGGCATTTTTGTTTATATTTAGTTAGATTTTTGTGTTGCGCTTCGGTTTGCAGAAATATTATAACAGATTTATCTTTAATTCACATTTTCGATGTCTGACAGGGTGAACTAATTGCAGTCTTTTTCTGTGTCTCTTGAAGGTAAAGATGAGCCAAGCAGCTACACCTGTACAACCTGTAAGCAACCATTCAACAGCGCCTGGTTCCTGCTGCAGCATGCCCAGAACACTCATGGCTTCCGCATCTACCTGGAGAGTGAACGTGGGAGTCCCCTCACACCTCGAGTTGGTGCCCCTTCTGGGATGGGTGCTGATCATGCCTCTCAACCTCCCTTACATGGCATTCATCTGCCTGAAGGCAGCCCCTTCAACTTGCTCCGGATTCCCAGCTCTGCACGTGATGGTCCCCCTCTTCGGGAAGGGCGTTTTCCACCTACCCCTCCGCTCTTTAGCCCACCACCCCGCCATCACTTGGACCCTCATCGAATGGAGCACCTGAGCCCGGAGGAATTGGCCCTAGCCACCCACCACCCGAGTGCCTTTGACAGGGTGCTGCGCCTCAACCCCATGCCCCTGGATCCCCCTGCTATGGACTTTTCTCGCAGGCTCAGAGAGCTGGCTGGCAACGCCTCAGGGTCAACACCCCCCCTTTCACCCAACCGGCCCAGCCCCATGCAAAGGCTTCTGCAACCATTCCAATCAGGAGCCAAACCACCGTTCCTGTCCACCCCTCCCCTTCCAAGCATGCAGTCCCCTTCTGGCTCCCAATCTACTCCAACCCCACTGCCCCAGCAGCCCAACACACCCATGAAGAGCAAGGCCTGCGAATTCTGTGGGAAAACCTTTAAGTTCCAGAGTAATCTTATTGTGCATCGGCGCAGCCACACAGGCGAGAAACCCTATAAGTGCCACCTCTGTGACCATGCCTGCACTCAGGCCAGCAAACTGAAACGGCACATGAAGACACACATGCAGAAAACCTCACCTACAACCGTCAAATCTGATGATGGCCTCTCCACAGCAAGCTCCCCTGAACCTGGGACCAGTGAGCTAGTGGGGAGTGCCAGTAATGCTCTCAAGTCTGTGGTAGCCAAGTTCAAAAGTGAGAATGATCGATTGATTCCAGAGAATGGAGAGGAAGAGGAGGAAGAGGAGGAAGAAGAAGAAGAGGAGGAGGAGGAGGAAGAGGAGGAGGAAGAATTAGAGGAAGAAGAGGAGTTGGATCGAGGAGGGACCCGTAACAACTTCCATTTTGGCTTGAACTTGGAAGCAGCAAGACACCATGAAAACAATGGTGGGCGCCTAGGTGTGGCTGAGGATGGAATTCCACGCTCTTTACCTGAGGTGATGCAAGGCATGGGCCTGGCAGCCAGCATGCAGCACTATAGTGAGGCCTTCCACCAACATAAGCGAGGGGTGCTCAACTCTGACAGTAATGCACACAGAGACATTTGTGATGAGGACTCAGCAATGGAGTCAGACCGTGTGCAGGAAGGCTCCACTATCAATGGCAGAGGCTCATCTCCCAATGAGTCGGCCTCTGTGGGCCTGTCTAAGAAGCTTCTATTGGGCAGCCCTAGTTCCCTCAGCCCTCTTTCCAAACGCATCAAACTGGAGAAGGACTTTGACCTTCCCACGCCAACCATCCCTAACACAGAGAATGTTTATTCCCAGTGGCTGGCTGGCTATGCTGCCTCCCGGCAGCTAAAGGACCCCTTTTTGAATTTTGGGGATTCCAGACAATCGCCTTTTGCCTCATCATCGGAGCACTCCTCAGAGAATGGCAGCCTGCGCTTCTCTACACCCCCAGGAGAACTTGACGGCGGTGTCTCTGGCCGCAGTGGGACAGGTAGTGGGGGAAGCACACCACACCTCGGCCCAGGCCGACCTAGCTCAAAAGATGGCAGGCGTAGTGATACCTGTGAATTCTGTGGAAAAGTGTTTAAAAACTGCAGCAACCTGACAGTGCATCGGCGTAGTCACACGGGTGAGCGACCCTACAAGTGTGAACTCTGCAACTATGCCTGTGCCCAAAGCAGCAAGCTCACACGGCACATGAAAACACATGGGCAGGTGGGAAAGGACGTTTACAAATGTGAAATTTGTCAGATGCCTTTCAGTGTGTACAGCACCCTGGAGAAACACATGAAAAAATGGCACAGTGATCGCGCCTTGAGCAACGAAATAAAAACTGAATAGTGATGGTGAGTGGAGGCACACTTACAGCAAACCTCCTCAAATCCCAACCTTGTAGATTTTCCCTGTTTGGCTAGTCCAGTGGAAGCTAAGACAACGTGCTTGGCACCACCAGCACACCCTTCTTCATTTACCGTTGAATGCATGTTCTGTATCGGGGCAATACTATTGCATTGACGCAAACTTCGAGCCTTTCTCTTGTGCAATAATTTACATGTTGTGTATTTTTCTTTTTCTTTCCCTTTTTTGATAATTAGACAGCATGCATGATATGTTTTGGCTATTTAAAAAAAAAAGAATTGTCCCTGGCTGGTTAGTTGTTGAGTAAATGTGTTGCTGTTTTCTTGTTCTGTTTTTTATTCAAAAAATGAGAAGAGAAAAAAAGCAACCATGCTGCATACATTCTGTAAAACATATCATGTACAGTTTTGTGTTGTAACATGGAGGACAACCGTTTATTGCTTAAACCTGTTCAGAGGAGCTGGGAATCGCACTTAAACTAATCTTTTAAAAAGATATTCCGTCCACATAGGGTTAAAAATGAATTGGCCCCTATTATGGAACATAAAATATTGACAGCCTTTGAATTTCTTTAAAAAAAAATAAAAAAAACAAGGAGTCATCAGAATTTGAATTTGTACTATCATTTGGTAAAACAAACAAAAAGAGTGCCTTGGATCTTGAAACTGCATTGGTTAATCTTCTTATCTGCTCTAAGCTTGGAATCTCAGCCAGTTATTAGAAATGGATTTATTTGATTTACTTGAGGTTCTTGCATCAAGTACCTGACTTTGACACTGTCTACATGGAAATGATGATAATCAAAAAGCTCAAAGCTAATTTGTAGTTAATCATCATTAGCTACCTATAACACATGCACTCTTCAATTATAGAATATTTTATTGTGCATGGTACGTCCAGTATTGTGTTGGATTGAACCATGTTTGCTCTCCAGTTAAGGGTACTGTCCTCGGTGGTACAGGTTTTTAATCCACAGTCATAAGCTCTCTCATAGTTTGTGAAGGTTCTGTTCTCTGTAGCAAGCAGTCTAACATGTGTATCAGGTTGTATGAACATCCACTGCATAGGCACACTTTGCAGTCTATAATATGTCATGCAGTGTTTTTGAAAATAATTTTAAAGAATATTTTCATCTGTCAGTGATGATTAACTATGAATTGCTTACAGGTATAAATCCTGGTCCCCAAACTAATTTCTCTGGCACTGACTGGTGTACTTATTCCTGTGTTCCGAAAGTTAAATTGAGTGGTGAGGGAATGATCAGGACGCATGACTTCTGTGTGAAATATGTTTGGGAGGACTGCTTTTTTTTTGTTGCTAAGTTAAACATCTACCCACCTTTGACAGCCATGTTTTCAGTCTTTAGATAGCACTTGACACTCGGCCCCTTCAGTCTGTGTCTAACGCTCTGATTGGTGGTATAGTGGTTGAGTATAAATTACGACTGCTTGCATAGACAGTAAAGTGCACTGTTAAAGTTTCCCAGTTTACAGGTATTAACATGAGGGAAAACTTTTTTTAAGTTTAGAAAATGTGTCATTGTTGAACATAATGAAGCCAACTCTTTACCTAGCCCAACACCCACCTATCGAAAGTCCAATTCCAATATAATGTATGAGCTTCGGGGCATAGACCTCCTGTCAAACAATGGACTATGGAAACTTGCTGCTTTCACTGCAAGAAGATTTTTTTTTTTTTTTTGTACAAATTTTTTTTAAAGAAATATGAATATAAAGCATTTTTAAGTAATTAGCAAATCATTTTTTTAGGGAACCTGTATTTAAGTTTGATGTTGTTTCTCTTTCCTCTTTGTCTTGGTGGTGTTCAAGAATTGATCACAATATATATAGAATGGGAAAAAAATCAGTGATTTTTGATTTTCTGTTAATTTCCTTTTTTTCTTTTTCTTTTTTTTTCTCCACCGTGGCTCTTCATAGCTCTTCAGGTCAAACATAACTTGCATTGGGGAAAGGTTTAAGATTATATATAAATATATAATAGAGAACTTAAATATAGGAAAATGCACACTCATGGTCAATTCCTATGCTAAAACACATTTATGACCTACTTTCTTCTGTATTTCTAGAATGGTATTTGAATTAAATGTTCACTTAGTGTAGGCACTATAGTATTTATATTGAGGCTTGTATTTTTAACTGTTGCTTGTTCTCTCAAAAGGTATTATTGTACCTTTTTTGGTAGTGGAAAAAACAACAAGCTGCCACGGTATATTTTTTTAATTTGGCAGGATAAAATAGTACGAATTATTTGTATGTTTAAAAATTACATTTAAAAAAATCAATAAAAACTAAAGTATGTGGCATTGTATAAAGGAGGCCATCTAATGGTTTCCCTGAGGAGTCTTTTGAGAATGTCCACACTAGCTAAAACAGGTGGTTGTACATATCTTTTTTCGGTTCTTTTTTTAGACTCTCCTCTTCTGCTGCCATTCTGTATGCAGTAATGCAAGCTGATGTTGGGTTCTTCTGTAGTGTGCTTCTCTGTTTTCTCACCTGACTACATTCCAGTATCTTAAAGAGAACAAATGTCATATGCAGTAAATTATCCGTACAGAAATGAACATCATTTAAATAAATGAATTAAAAATAATCAATGTTTTGCAGGTTTTGTTTCATTGCCAAATACTATGGTGCTTTATATTTAGATTGGGATGACTTTCGTATGCAAAGCATATTTAAAATGAAATGGAACTAATGGAAAAGCCCGCTTGAGTTCATACTTTTTTGTAAATGGCAATGCGAAATATTTTGTTATCAGCCTTTTCTATTCCTGTTCTGAAAGCTGTTGTTGTAACTTGAACTTGAACTTTATCTTTTACAATGGGAGTCACTATTTATTATTACTTAAATGCTCTGTTCAAAACAGAGACATGGAATGAATCTCTCTCTTTTTTTATTTTTGTTATTATTGTTTTTCCTTAAAAATGACCAAAGGTCATTTACAACTTTTGCTTTTTTGTTGTATTTGTTTTTGGTCTATGTTGAGTTTTATTGGAGAAACCACTGTCTGTGTTTTCTGGCAGTTGTGTCTGCATTATCCTGTTCACACACCCATTTTGTCCCTTTATTGAAACCAATTAATAAAAAAAAAAATCTAAGTATTACATTGTGGTAGACTTTTTGCAGAATTAAAATGAATGTTAAATACTATGTGACACACATACACACACTCAGAGATAGAGAGAGAGACAGACAGAGAGAAAGAGAGCAAAGTGATGGAACAGGTAGAAAGAGTAACTTGAATGAGACAGTAATCAGCTCTGCGTTTACCCTTGTTCATTGAGTGAGAACTGTCATTTGATTACTTCTTTCACCCTCAGACAAATAGAGCACCTGAGTCACGTTTACTTGTTTCGCGGTCTCTCCTTAACAGCATGTGGAGATACACACGCATGCATGGATTATTTAAAAATCATGTAGAGTGTCCATTGTGTTCTAAATAACAACATGTGTAATTGACAACGAAATGCTGGTACCAAGCTTCTCCAGCGCTTCTTATTATTTCCTTCTCCTCAATATCCATGCTCATTTAAATCAGACATGGAATTAAACATGGAATTTTTTGCTATGCAAGTTCATTATTTTGCAGGCAAATAAACCAAACTTTCGGTATACGGCAGTGGAAGCGAAGGGTGATATGGCTCTGGAAGGTTGGCTCTGGAAGGTTAGCAGTTCAAGCTCCATCTCCAAAAAGATGCCCTTTGTCTTGGACCCTTTGAGCCAGGCCCTTAACCCTGTCTGCTCCAGAGGCATGGTATCATGGTTGACCATGCGCTCTGACCCCAGCTTCTAACATGCTGGGATATACTAAAAATAAAATGAACTTCACTGTGCAGTAATGTCTTTGTGACAAATAAAGGCTTACTCAGCTTATTTAACTATTTGCAAGAAATTTGTCTTTTTTTATTCGAGGAGATGGACACTTTTGTTTGTCAAATTTTTATAAAAACCCATATCCACATAAGCTGGAGTTTTTTTTCTCCTCCAGTCACTTAAAAATGGAATGCTGTTTCTTTTCTGTATGTCTGTGTAGAATTTGGCCAGAGGTGAAGTTACAGGGAAAATAAAAATCAAAAGTCGTCCTGGATAACCCTGTCTATGGTGTGCAGAAAACTCTTGCCTTTGCCCAGTACACGATTAGTCTGCTGACAAAAAATACATTATTTATTGTTGTTTTTTATTGTGTAGTCTTTGTGGTATAGATTACACATTAATGCTGTACTGCAAGGGCCTGAAACGGCATTTCCACTAAGGCAGTCTTTTCTGGCTTTGTGCAATTCATTTTGCGGTGTAGGAAGGTGCACAGGGCAAGAACATAAAGTAAATGCATCTTAATGGACACTGACCGCTAAGCTAAAGTTATACTCCGCTGGACATTTTCAGTACAGTGAGTGAACGAGGTATTAATCATGCATTAACCTACACCTGCAATTTTTCACTCTGACTTTCCAGTTTAGTAGGAATAAAGGCTACCAACCGGAGCCAGAAGTGTCCATAAGCTTTTTACTGGTGGGGCAAAGAAATGAGGAAGTAGAGTCATTGGCTGCAGGCTATCTGTAATAATTACACTAAACAAATAAATAACACAGCCACCATTACATTGCTTAATAATTCTAGCAAATAGGTTACTTAGAATGTCTTTTTTAGCATTTGATGTCTGCTGTGTTTTTGATTAGTGTTCACACATTAGGTTCATTTTAATATAGCAAGCTAGCCCTGACTAAATGAATATATACCTATATATAAAATATACTTATCTAGCATAATAGAAATCCTTAGATTACATCTTGCCCAAAAAAGCTTGGTTGCAGTAAAGGTATAGTACAGGTACCAGTATAGCCAGTGATTTTGTGCAAAGTGATTTTGGTGGAACAAATATAGCCTTTCATGGTGGCATGGTGGCTTAGTGGTTAGCACTGTCGCCTCGCACCTTCCGGTCTTGGGGTTCAATTCCGGCGTTGGGTCTGTGTGCATGAAGTTTACATGTTCTTCCCATGCTTGTCTGGTTTCCTCCCACATTTTAATGACATGCAGGTTAGGCTAACCGGTGTCCCCAAGTTGCCCGTAGTTTGTGAATGCTGACTGGTCCTAACATGGTTGTACAAATGGGAATAAATACAATGGTCAACATCAGCCTCTACGGTGCCTAGTTGGACTTCCTAGATGGATGGAAATATAGCTTTTTAGGTTACCTCCAAGCCCACACCATAACTCTGTGTGTTCCAGTAAACCTAAATTCTACAACAGGGACTCCATGACTGATTGGATGTTTAACGTCAACATGCCTTTTTTTCGTTCCTCTTTTTCTTACTAATATATTTTAATACAAACTGATGAAATACAAGGAGTCTGCAAAATAATGCATGATAATATATACTGTCCTCATACTGTAATCATGTACTAACTGAAATTCTATTTTTAAAGTAACTTTTTAGGCATTTCGATTTTTGTTAAGCATGAAGTAACATCTCATTATTCAACTCTTACTTTGCTGCACTGTCCGTAACTTTTTCCCCTGTGAATTATTGCAGTCTCAAAAAAAACCTTTGGGGATGGACACCTGCTTTTTGAATGGAGGTTGATCAGTGCCTCTGCAACTTTGGCCCTAACTCCAATCTCATTAAAGTAGGAATCATTCACTTCACTGTTCTGTCTTCTCCCTCAAGTGCAGGACAATAGATGGATAGTTAGGAGCAGCCATGTGTGCGCCATGATTAGATTTGTGTGGGATAATTAATCACAAATGGTGCAAAGGAGGGAAACATGCACAAGGCAGCAGCATAGTTTGAATATGAGTGCTTTAATAAGCTAAGTGATTGATCCCAGGTGAACACTTTGTTGTGGAGATTGCAATGCCCTTTAGGTTTGAATAAACAGAGTCTGAAGTGCATGCACGTGCACGCACACACACACACTTGCTTTCATAATGAATTAATTGTTTTTTTTGTTTTTTTTTTAAATAGGGAACTGATTTCCGCATGGTTAACATACACACTTTCTTGCTGCACGTGGACACACCTTTTGCAGGTTGAACCTGGGTTATCAGGTATCTGGGGTAGAAGTTCATTATCTTATCAGAGTTTTATAGCATTGTATGGTCATTTCTGTTGGCCTCTATGATAAACTCACACCACCCCTCCTTTACTTATGTCTTTCACACCATTTGGTGTGACAGAATAATAACTGGCCTTGCTTTAGTCCAAGCTGTTTGCAGAGGTGAAGAGTCTAAAGTCTATAGATAGACAAGGAGGCTGGAATGCAAGGTGTGGACAACTGAGATAAAGTTCAGACTATGGAGATTGTACGGCAAGGGGAGGGTGTGTATGTATGTGTGTTTGCTGAAGATTGGAGGGGGGGGTACTACCCTGGCTTAGGGTTTAAAGGTCAAAGAGAGTCAGGACTGTTGCCTGAAAAGATAAAGCTCTCATTTCTTTGCTTATTCATTACTAGATCACTAGAAACATAAGCTTTCTCATGTGTGTGGGTCCGATTGGACAACCGCAACCTCGATACTAAGAGACTTTTAAAGTAAGTGTTCTCTGTTTTCTCCCACTCCAATAGATTGTGTTTATGGTTGTTATAGGGTGCAGACAAAGTTCTAAAAAAGGCATCCTTACACACTCTTACACACTCCTCTAAGCCTGTCTGTGGCCACTGGTAACACATGTCGCTCCCGCTCCGCTGAGGAGAGGACATGGGGCAGCCCGGGTTAATTGCTGCTGCGGAGCTGAACCAGCAGGGTCACCTTCGCTATGGAAAAGTGGAGAAAAAAACAGGTAATCATAGAGGACAGCTAAAGTTGAGCCACAGAGGTTTTTCAGCCCAGTTGATAATGGCTGCAGGGGGGAGAGGGAGACGAGCAGCATGGCCACGTCTCAGCTAGGGAATGCAGACTGCATGTTATGTCTAGTGCACACACTGTTTTGTGTTAAGGTGACCCCCATGCACTTTGTCTGCAGCCTCAGACTGTTTTGGCACTTGCTCTCCAGTGTATGCACATGAAACACACACACACGCACATAAGCATGCAAAAATGAACGAATACACAAAAAATGCGCCAAGAGCATTTTTCCTGTCCTGTAACAAATTCTAAAAGGGCATCTTTATTTTACAACTTCAAGGTCTTTTCCCCTCATTCTGTCCTTTTCTCCTCCACCTTCCATCCCTCTTCTCCCTCTCACTCAACACCCTCTCCCCGTCTCTAAGGCTAAAGGCAGTCAGGGTGAGAGGTCAGTGGTGGCAGGGTTGCAGATTAAGTTTCACATGACTGAACACCTTTTCTGTTGCGTCTGTCTAGAAAGGAAGTGTCTGAAGGAACTTGCATGTCTGAGTCTAGGGGAAGGATTATGGAGCTCCTCCTGCTAAGTATCCTCTGGACCCCATCAAAAAAAACAAAAAAAAACATCCTACACACACACAGCCCCCACCTAGCATGTTTGCTCATCCAAGGGGCATGTTTTGAACTCGGCACGCTACATGATCAAGTTGAACCCCAGTCTCTCCTACCCTTTCATGCACTACAATATGTCTGGCTCAACATAAGCTTCTGAAAGGAGGAGAGGCCCCACCAAAGTTTGTGTTTATTAAGCCGATTTGGACCTTGTCATTGTTATAATTCAGAAGGTTTCTCAGAAGAGTCACAGGTTTCTTTAACCTATATCGTGTATATACACCATTAAGAGCGTTTATACCTTTCCAGGATTAGATTCCACACATTACATTCACTTGCTGCTCTAATTATCAGTCAGTCTTTGTCTGTCATGCTTACATTACAAAAGATTTTATTATTGGAAATAAAAATATCTTAAATATTGTTAGATTAATATAGTAATTTCCATTCTAAGGATAAAGTAAACCAAATTTAATATTATTAAACATCTGTCTTTGTTTTTAACTAATTACAAGCTCTAAATTTTCCTATTCCATAATTATTTATTATAAATTGATGGAAATTATCTGGCAATAGAACAAGACATTAAATGATAAAAGAATCCAGAAATAGGTTTAGTAAATGTATATAATAATCCTAGATAAACTTGACTGTGGTGACTTGGTGGCACTGTTGTTGGCTCTGCGGCGTTACGTCTACAGGATTGAGGATTCGATTCCCACTTCAGGTCCATGTGTATGGACTTTGCATTTTCTTTCTGTGCTTGGTGGGTTTCCTCCAGGATCAACGATACTCCAAAGAGTAGAGCAATTGGTGTTCCCAAATTGCCCGTATTGTATGAATAGTGTATGTTTGCCCTGAAATGGATTTGCACCTTGTTCAGTGTGTACCCTGCTTCATGCCTCCTAGAATAGGCTTCAGGCTTACTGCAACACTGTACAGTATAAACGCTATAGAACATTAATGACTGAAAATATGAAAAATATTGACTATATTCAACTTGCTACGATAAGATGTTCTGAAGCCCCTGTTAAAATATTTGATGAATAAAAATGTAAAATAAAAACATGCAAAATGCAGGCAGTGAAATGTATTGTTGTTGTTGTTCTTGTCATTGTAGTCTAAATTAAGATTAAGATATTTAGTTCCCTTTCAAAAGCTACACTCGATGCTGCGTGAAAATGCTAAGGGAACATCTTTTCATGTTGCCAGTTGTGAAGCATGTGTGTATCAAACATGACAAATTTTGGCTTATATAACCTCGGTCAGGTGACATCATCTGATGAAGCGCACCTGCAGGTTATAAATAGGAGTGAACCGGAAACATTTTTTGTTTTCAGGACGTATTGTGTTTGCGTGTGTGTGTCTAAGCAAAATAAATAAATAAATAAAGAGAAGCATTTACTCACCGATAATATGGCTGAGTTTCGTGCTAGATGTGTTCCTCCGTGTGATAGACCTCTTTCGGAGGGCGATCTTCACAAGTATTGCTTCCAATGTTTGGGTGAAAATCACACTCTCCTTGGGCTTCAAGGAGACTGCGAGCACTGTGACTTACTCCCCATAAAATTATTTCGCACGCACCTCACTTTCTTCAGACGGAGTTTCCCCTCCTATCTCTCTGACTCCTCCAGCTTCCCTGGGTCTGGACGCGATGGCCCACATGTGGCCCAAATTATGCCTTTACGCATTTCCCCCAATAGCTCTGCTCCCGGGCGTCCTGGCGAGGGTCCGTCAACACGGTTTGCGCCTCTTATTGATAGCGCCCCGTTGGCTGACCAGAGTGTGGTTCTCGGACCTAATATCTCTCCTCGACGGCTCGCCCTGGGCGATTCCAGTGAGGAGGGATCTCCTGTCTCAGGCGCAGGGGACAATATTTCATCCCTGGCCCGAGCTCTGGAAACTTCACGTCTGGCCCCTGAGGGGGACCAATTAAGAGATACTGGTCTTTCAGCCAGTGTCATCGAAACTATTATGCTCTTAAATGGAATGTATTTGAAGATTGGTGCATGGCAAAACATGTAGACCCAGTCCACTGCCGAATTGTTTCAGTGCTGGAGTTTCTGCAAGAGAAGTTGTCCTCGGGCTTGTGCCCTAGTACTCTCAAAACATACGTAGCCGCTATTTCGGCCTGCCATGTTCTTACTGATGGGGTTTCTGTGGGTAAGCACCCTTTAGTTGCCCGTTTTATTCGTGGAGCTAAATGGCTGAGGCCGTCCACTAGAGCCATTGTCCCTTCCTGGGACTTATCTATTGTGCTCGAAGGTTTCATTGACACCCCTTTCGAACCACTAGAGTCAGCGCCTGTCAGGCTTCTGACTCTCAAGATGGTTTTCCTCATGGCCATTACCTCTCTAAAGAGGATTGGAGATCTGCAGGCTTTGTCAGTTTCCCCATCCTGCCTAGACTTTGCCTCTGGGCTAGTCAAAGCTATTCTACATCCTCACCCGAACTAACTTCCTAAAGTTCCATTTAGAGACCTGCGCGGGACGGATTTTTCCGTCCCACTCCCGCCTGCTCCCACAAGATTCTGTCCCGCTCCCGCAAAAAGATATAATATTTTCTCCCGCTCCCACCCGCAGTATTCAAGTTTTGTCCTGCTCCCGCCCGCAAAAATCCCGCAGGTAAACTTTTACGTAGTTTTATTTTTATTTTTTAGGGAAGCAAAAAATTTTTTAGGGGAGACACAAACGCTGTCACACTGGGTGAGAGATGCTATTGCTCTAGCCTATGAGGCGCGTGGTCACACTTTGCCTCTAGGTATCAGGGCTCATTCGACCAGGGGGATTGCCTCATCTATTGTGCTCGCAAAAGGTGTTCCCTTGCAGCAAGTGTGTGATGTGGCAGGTTGGTCCTCTCCACACACATTTGTGAGATTCTATATTCTGGATGTTCATGCTACTCCGGGCTCACGGGTCCTTGAGTCAGCCTCCCAGAGCTAGCTCTGAGACCTCCTTGGCCTTTGTGCGCACACGCTAAATAACCTCGGGGGTCCAGACACTTGCAGTGCGGCAGCCTTGGTATTCTCATTCCCATAGCATTTTCACGCAGCATCGAGTGTAGCTTTTGAAAGGGAACGTCTCGGGTTACTTTGCTGTAATCCTGTTCCCTGAAAAAGCGGGAACGAGATGCTGCCCTCCAGTGCTGCACTGCTTATGTGACTGGACATCCTTTCAGACAAAACTGATCTGAGGAATGTTTCCGGTTCACTCCTATTTATAACCTGCAGGTGCACTTCATCAGATGACGTCACCTGACCGAGGTTATATATGCCAAAATTTGGCGTGTTTGATACACACATGCTTCATAACCGGCAGCACGAAAAGATGCTCCCTTAGCGTTTTCACACAGCATCTCATTCCCGCTTTTTCAGGGAACAGGGTTACAGCAAAGTAACCCGAGGCACTTTACACACTAGCCTAATGAACACTACAATGCAACGTTGAATGCCAGTAATCTTTAACCTTTCAGTGATTTAAATACCAATTTGATAAATAAAGTTAGAATAAAGCAAAAGTAAAGTTTCCTAAAGTGATTAATAAAGAACAGTTTGTTTGCACAACTTGAGTAACAGTGAACTAGCAAGATCACATCAGTTTGACATCACTATACTTCCTTGTTCACCGTTTCTCAGTGTTTGCCTTTGCCTGGATCGACAGCGCATTAGTTACAGTTTCCTCAGTATTATCTTCAGTGTGTGTGTGCACATGGGTGTAAGAAGCATTGCTTAGCCAAAGTCAGGCAAGCACTGACCAGACAGACAGGTGAGGGATATCCATCACATAGGGGAACGCTTCACCTAGGTTTAAACCAACTAATCACACACACACACACACACACACACGCACACACACAATGTATATACGCATACACATACACACCCTGTATATATGCATACACCCACACACCCGCAGGGCCTGACCTGCTATAAGTTCATGTGTGTTCCTGTCATGTGTTTAAATACGTATAAGGTATATGCAATTAGTGATCTTCTACTCAAGGCTATCTTGAACAACATATGGCGGTGTGCATGCATGTATGTATGGATGTATGTGGACTTCTTGACCTCTGTATTCCTGCTCTGGCGAGCTGTGTTTTGGAGTCAGTGATTATATCGTTTGGTGCTCCCAGCTTCGTGAGGAATGTTGGGGGTGGGCACAGGTGTCCATTACTTATCATGGTAAATGGCTCGGGTCAGTGTGGTCAACATTCCGGAACCCTGGAGGACCAGAGGGGAGGGGGAGGAGCCTGATGTCAAATTCCCCAAACCTGGCCACATCTGCTCAGCCTTGCCCTTGCTTCTTTGCTTTGTTAGTTATCAAGACTATTAAATTTTAAATAAGGGGTTCTGAATGTGTAGCTGCTGCCCAACAAGTGATATTCGAACATGGTGTTTCTCACTTTTCCAGCACTGCAGCACTTTTCTTCATATCCCAGACTATTGTTATCTCTCTCTCTCTCTCTTTAAAAAAGCTTGTTAAATTCAGGTAAGCCTTTGGGCTTGCAGCTTGGTTGATTTTTAAACCTTTCTATGGTGTGTCTTTTATGAGTCCTACACATCCTAATTATTTCTGTACTAAATGCTCAATCTTTTTCTTTTGTTCTCTCATCCATGCCTCTCCCTCTCTTTTTGAGTGTAGATCGCTGGCATTAGGCTTAAGAGAAATCAGCCCTGACTCAAGGCTGGAAGAGTTTTAGCAAGAAAAAAGGGAGAATAAATAGAATAGAAGATGAGAAGAAGAAAAGAACAAGGAGAGAGCATAAGTGCAATGCAAGACACTATTGGTTAATGCTAGATTCTAATATAGTTTTGGCGAATCAAGTTCTTGTAAGTCCTTGTAATGCTCAGCATGCCCTGTGTGTCTAATAAGTGTTCTATTAGTGTGCTAAAGTGTGTGTACTTAGTGAACATGCAGCCACTATAGAGTTAAACAGAACAAGTTGAGAAAGAACATGATGTGTTGTTTGAGAGCAAGAGAAACGCACCTGAAAGTGTTTGTGGTGTGTTACTTTTGGTCGTCTCCCCCAGGCATACTTTGTACCTGACGCTGGCTTTGAGCCTTTTGGCCCCTGCTCTGCTTATCTCTCTCACGCTTTTCCCAGAATCACTGCCTCAGTTCCACACCCTCCACCTCTGGCACCGGTCACATGCTTGACCTGCTCGACTGGCCTGGACCACACCCTGCCTCCTCACATACCTGCTTTACTGCTCTTCTACACTGCAAATGAGATGGTGGAAGAAACACTGACGCATACATGTACTCACATGCACACTGGCCATGCACAACCACTCTTTGTCTGTGTTTCCCCCCCCTGTCTCTCGAACACACTTTAACATGAATGCACACACAAAAAAATCACACATGCTCACACAACAGCCTCTCAAAGAGTCTGTTTTAGGGAGAGAAGCGATCCAGCCTGGGGTGGTTTATTTGCTTTGCCTCCTGTGTGAAAAGTGAGTAGATGATTGGCTCTCATGTCATTAGAGCACATCGCCATTCCTTTTAAACCGTCATCCTCTAGATTAAAAACATGGCAAGCCCTTTTATGTCAATGAACTTGCACACTGGAAACAATTACCTAAAAATAACAAAATTATTATAACCCCAGTCTGCCAAGGCAAAGGCCAAATAATTAGGAAGAAAGTGTTTCATTCTTTAATGTTGTAGCACAGTCTAAATTGCTGTATCTGCATCTCATCCAGTCAGTCAATAAACAGCAATGTTGGCACAAAAATCCTTCCCTTTCCCCCAACTTTACCCAAATTTACACAACTTTCCCTTCATTTCCTTATGCAACATAAGGCTCAATTACCTCCTGTTGGGATGAATGTTTAGCAAGGACAGTGAGCTTTTAGGGCCAGCGCTTGTCAAAGACAGTCAGTGCTGACTGAGCATGCTAAATGGATGTCAGAGGCTTGTAGGAAAGTGTTCTCTGATTGGCTGTATAGGCTAACCAATCATTGCGTGACAGTGTGCTTATACACATACAATGTGGCTAGTTGGTTTGTCTATATCATAGTCAACATAAGCCTGTAACAATTTTTTTTCATGACTTTTTTGTATGATGATGAACAAGGACTATTGTCGCCATGTAACCCCATGTAGGTCATTATCTCTAACCTTTGCATTGTTTTTAAGACCAACTTTTTAAAGAAGAACTGAAGCAACAGGAGGCAATCATCAGTCTGCCTTGGTTATTGCGAGTTCTTAAATGTCAGCTTGGTGTGTCAGAACCCAAAGAGAGAAAGCTTTCTGGATAGCAAACCAGCATATTACAAAATTCAACGCACTAACCCGCTATGGAATTAAACTCTGTCTCAATCTGTGCCCATTAAATACAGTCTCTTTCTATTCTGTTTATAGCATAACATGGTCATTATAGTCATGTGCCTTGCAAGTGTTCCCCAGTTGGGCATTAACACTGGATATGTACCAGGAAAGCCATAGTGCATTCTGGGAGATGGTGGGGGATTGGCATGTGGGTGCATAGTATGGAGTGAGGGGTCATGGGTGAGCCTGGGGCACTGGAGGGGGGACTGGGGGACTGCCACTGCAAGTCTCTGTCCTCTGGGCTTGGGGTTTGAATGTCAGTTTCTCTAATAACGGCATTCGGTGAAAAGGTCAGCTCCAGTTGTCTGACCAGAAGAGGGAACGAGAGAGAGAGAGAGAGAGAGAGAGAGAGGAGAAAGAGAGGTATGCTATGCTATGCCTGAGGCGGAAATTGATTGTCTGGTAGAAGGAAAGGAAATGAAGAGAAAAAGAAAAATGGGTGTGCATATAGTGAGAGGGAGGGAGAGAGTTAAAGAGAGAGAGAGAGAGAGAGAGAGAGAGACGGTCTAGAGGACAGAGGGGTGTCATGGCCAGCACAAGATATGCATGCCTGCTTTTTAAATTACCATCAGCTCTTTATTAATCTCTCTTTTCTCCTCAGCCAAGAGAGAGAGAGAGAGAGAGAGAGAGAGAGAGAGAATACTCTGCCAATCACCATGAAAGCTCAACTCAATAAAACCAAGAAATACAAGAAACCAAGAAATCATCCATGGCCTCCACCAAATGACCCTGCTCTTCTGCCTGTGAATATTATCGCTACTAATAATAAGCTGTATTCAGGTTTGGAGGAGAAGTTGTACTTTTTTCAGAGATTATACCATTTAAACTTCTAATTTATTGAGTGCCAACTTTTGCCCACTAGCTAGTTCTCAACTACTGTATGACAGCTACCATTAACTACCCCATTCCATATAGTTGAGCTAACAGATGCCCACAATTAGCTAGTTCCTCCCATCCAGACAGAACTGCCAATTATGCACTTGGACTCCAGGCCATGAGGAATCTCTGGGATTCAAACTTGCAATCTCTCAACAATATGGCAAGTGCTAAGAGAGCTGCACACCTCAGGATACCCGGTTATTTTGAAAGAAAGCCAACAATACAAATGCAGTTATGTCCTCTGAGATCTGTAGTTGTGCTCATATCAGTATAGTCCTGCTGGTCACAGTGCTCTTGAATGGCACTTGACACTCCATCACCAGCAGCATGCATGCACATAATGTGAAGCCTAGGAGCTACATGGAGCATTGTGTTTAATTTGCCTTGATCCTTAAGCTCTCAAGCTATGCTAATTGTGAAAACTCTGCTCATGTTCTGGGCCACCTCAAAGCAAAGGACAAGTAAATTGGGTAAAAAGCAAAAATTATAAAAAAAAATCCCAAACAAAGCTCATGTTTTGCAAAGCCACTCTTTTGAGCTTGGGAATGTATTAGCCCCCCAGCAAAAATATAAATAAGTATGAAAAAAAAGAAAAAGAAATGTATAGTTGGGCATTGAAAACTATAACATACATTTCATGTAATGCTTAATTCAATTCAGCTCTTTTGGCTACAAAGGGTGAAGAAAAGTGAGCTGCAGCCTTTGCTAACATTCTGCCCTTTTTCCGCTGAGAATGACAAACTTTCCGTAAATGTTCTCTCTGCAGCTTTTTATAGTTGTTTTGGCAACAACTGTCCTGACCAAGATCACGGAGAGAAAGTTTGTGAAGAGAGAGAACCGGGAATGAATGACCTATTTGATCCCACACTCTGTATCATAGGAGCCCTGTTGAATCATAAGGTATGTTGTTTTATAGATAATACCACCAAAGATACCAACTGAAAGACACCAAGAACGTCTTGTTTTAAATGCCATTACTTTTATTGTGGATATGTAATTAGGAAACTACAACTATACATGATTGATCATTGTAAATCAATGCTCCTTCTTACCTTTAAATCTAAAGATAATTGCTGATGATAATACATCTTGCAATTCCACTTGCTCTGCAGAGACCTCATTCCTTCAGAAAGCAGGAATGAATGGACTGGAAGAATGCCATGTTCAAACACACCCACTCTCTCAACACCATGACCCCCCAACATGCAGTTGCTTTAAATGTATACTGATACTGTGGCAAACAGGCTCAAACACAACGCTGATTACAAACTCAAGATCTTAGTTATGATCTACTCAGGAACCCAGTAATAACCCTTTCACACTGACGCTTTGCCAGATGTTTAGGGGACCAGCAGACAGTTTTAGACTGTTAGTTCGTTTGCACTAGTCTAAACCATTAGGCCCGTTTGAAAACTGGATTTGTTTTCTTTCACACTGGAAAATATTAAAATGAACACAAATGCATCAGTTTAATGATGCTTCTAGTCATTATTTAATGAGCTTGGGGCAGGAACCAGAATGTAAACACAGCAAGAAGGTTCGGGTTCAGAACTGATTAACATTCCTATGAAACTATATAAAGATTCACTTATAAACTAACACACTGCTTTTTGCCTTTTTTCAACTGAGCATAAAAAATTGAGGGGGAAATTGAGTATGTACAATAAAATTATGAACTATAACCCAAAGATGTGTTTGGTAAACATATGAACATGTATGGTTCACCTGGCTACGCTAGCTTTTTGAGTACTCCTTGTAGTTGGTTCAGATCACATTCTCATCACAAACAAACTGTTTCAGAGTTATACTGGACTGGACAGTGACCACATCCAGAAAGTGTCTAAGTGCAGCTGTTATGGGCGGAATCGGAGTTCTTCTGCTGTGCTCAGAGCTGCTCAAATAAAAGGAATAAAAAATAAATAAAAGTGGGCCCAACAAGGCAGGTGTGAAAACACCCTTAAGAACCAGTTTGTTTTTGCACTAGTTGAATAGTGAAACCATCATATCAATCATATGTAGAGTTTTGCTAGTGTACAGAATAATAGAGATTTGCACATGAGGTAGCACTGGCATTGAGAATATATTGTATGTTGCTGGGCAAAGTCAAATCCGTCAGTTTACATAATATAATTTTCTGTTGTGGTGACCATTTTTGTAAGAAAACTTGGCAATTATACCAAGTGATTACACCAAGCATACACCATGTGCAACATGGGAGATTTGTGCAGTTTTTGCTTTAATCTGATTTTATCTCAGGAGCTACTTGAAGGAAGTTTTAAAATTAGAATTAAGGTCTGAGTCCCAGCTACCGTACAACATGCAGGTGCCAGTCCCAAGCCTGAATGGAAAGGGAGGGTTGCATCAGGCAGGGCATGGTCCTCTGTGGTGACGCCTTAAACGGAGGCATAAAAAGAAGAAGAAAAGTAACAACAAAATGTGCAAAATGTGCATCTATTTTCTATAGATAATGCAATTCCAAAATGTCTTCATCATTGTAAAAAATAAAAGCACAACATCATTCAAACATAATAACGTGTTAATTGTTTTCGGCTCTTTAAACGTCGTAAAAGCAATGAAGTTCATATTTAGTTTGTTGCAGTTGCTAGTTAACCAATTGCTTCTTCCTCAGACCTCTGATTTTTATTAGCATTTCTACAATACATTATTGTCTGTGTATACAGTAGGTGTGAGTCTGTGTGAGGATAGTCATGGCACACCTTATTCAGGCCTTAGCTCAGTAGAAAGGTCCACACGACCAAGGGACCAAAAAAGGGAATGAATAAGTTATGAGAGAGAAGACAGTGAACTAAAGTAAAAATGTGACAAAATGACTAACGCTCCCCCATACGCATGTTACGGACAGGATATTAGAGTTGGGGAAATAATTAAACTAACAAGTGAGCAGGTCTGGCTAAGCTGTCTCCTCAGGTCCGATATCGATACATTAGCTAAGACAAGCGTGATGCATTTTGCATGGGACCATCGGTGGATGATTGATCAAGCTGTAATAGCAGCCCGCAGTGCTCTTCCGTCATTAGCTGGGTCAAGCTGGCAGGCCAGAGCTTGGGTCAGAGTCATACTGGAATGGGGCAGTCACTATTACTGCTGGACTAGTATGAAAGAGCATTATTAATTAGCTTTGCACGGTACACGGTATTTATGCCTCCCCCCCCCTCTCTTACATGTAGATTGAGCTAGCTCACTGACTACAACATTGCCAGTCAGAGCTTCAGCCCTCCTCTCTAGGTGCCAACCACAGGCACAGAGCCATCTTCTCATTTGGACAGAGAGAGAGAGAGAGTCACTGGAAGACACAGCGAATGAGAGAAATAAAAAGAGATAGAGACCCTGGGTCTGCTTGCCTGTTTGTGTGTTACTCCTGTTGGTTTCACTGGTTAATTGAATTGGCTTGTCAACAAAGCCGTTGTCATTCAGTAAGTGAATTTGTTGAATTATTGCGTGTCACAGCTGCTGCAAATCGCCCGCTATTTCCTGGAGGCAAAGGCAGCCCCGTGCCCTGTCACAATATGAAAACAACAGAGAAAGGAAAAGTGACTAACGACGGACAGGCATAAAAGCAAATTAGGATAAAAGCTTAAAAAAGAAGAGTGACAGTCCATCAGCGTCTGTAATTGTGGTCACGTTTTCTTTTGGAATTGGAGCCAAAACTGCAGTGCCACCTCTACTGATAGACCTGTCCCTACAGAAACATTAAGACCCACACACACACACACACACACACACACACACACCCATACACACACACACACATACACACACACACACACACACACACACACACACACACACACACACACACACACACACACACACACACACACACACACACACACAGTAAACTACAGGGTGCCTTTCACATTTATTAAATATTACTGATAATCAGGAAACACATCAGGCATCTGTAAAACATTACTTAACTTACCTGAATCAGTGGTTAAGATTGGCCAGAACACTGTAAGCGTACATGCTGGTACCACAGCACAGCTGAGTCCTTGAGCAAGACCCATAACCGTTATCTGCTCTGCTCAATTGTGAATCACTTTAGATACAAGTGCCAATTAAGTAAATGTACAGGTTGGCACTTGAGCATGTTCATCTATATACTGTATGTTTGTATGTGCATGGATGTTGTTAAATCAGAAATACATAAATAAATAATCAGTTTAGTTTGTTAAATGGTGGTTAGATTTATTATTGTTATTATTATTATTATTTAATCTTTTTATCTATTGGGCAATTTAGAGTAGTCACGTGTGCCTCAGGAGGGGTATTTATCACATAGGAGGAAACCAGGGAACCTGAAAGAACCCCCACACAATCACGAGGAGATCATGAAAAAAAACTAACAGATCCATACCGTAACTGGAGCTGACGATCAAACTGGGCAGACTGGAACTGTGATTTAGCAGTCCTATCTGCTGTTCCATTATGCTACCAGGTTGTTGTTTTTTTTTATATATTTTGGTTTGAAATTGGTATTAAATTTGGTGATCTAGGTCTGAAAAAGATACATTATATTTATTTGTTTGTTTGCTTGTTTAAACTCATGAAAATATTATTTTGTAATTTTAGTTTTATACCAACTGCAAAAACCCTGAAAGAGGGTATGAGTTGTCAAGCCGCAGGCAGTCAGTCAATGCTCGAGATGTCCTCAGGTCTGTGTGTGTTGACCAACAGTGATGTGTCAAGCTGACATGGTCATCTGGGCCAAAATCAGTTTGCCTGGCACAGGTACTGGTCTCTTTCCTTCACCGCACATGCATTCTGGACATGTGCTCACGTCCATTCCAGTGCGACCTAAGTAGTTGGTCATGGGGCCATGCAACCCAACTCTTCTGTACTCTGAGCTATAAGGGGGATGTTACAGGTATTGTTGTGTGAGGACATTTACAAGTTGGAGGACAACCGAATTTGCAGTATATTTACAGCTGCATCATTTTTTCTCTGCTTTTTTCCAACATTGAATTCTGTTCACGTTCCTTATATGTGTATGTATGCTGCATACATTTTAATAATATTGTGAGTTCAGCATGTACTATATGTGTGTGCTGCTCTGCTGTGGTCACTGTCAGCTGAGTTGCTTCAGTAGATGGCTTTTAAAAACCAGTAGGGACATGATTACCGGCCTCTCAGACACTATGCTGTTGTGGGTGGCCACACAACACTACTCTCTTTCATTGTCACCTCTCTACTTCTTTCTCCACTTGTTTCCCCTGTTCTTTTCTCTCTTTTCTCCTTCTTGCTATTTTAGCGAGTGTACCTTTGCTCAGCCCTGTCAAGGTTATGCCACTGTCTTCTGAGTATCTATTGATTTCCACCATCAAAGATCCCTGCAGCCAGAGCGGGCTTTGCTGCTTCAGATAACACTCTGTCTTTCTTCTTTAGTTCCTTCTCTGTCACACACACATCTTGCTGCTGTCTCAAGTCTCTCGCTTGTGTCTCGCTCTGGTCTTGGTCTTGTTGCCATGTCTGTGGTGTCTCGTGACCATTGTAGATGGGCGACACTGCCTTCCATGGTGCCATGTTAACACTTTCATGCCTCACATACCTTCTTGCATTATCATCAGTTTAAAACAAAAGAATAAAAAAACAGACATTAAAAAAAAATTTAACAGGACGCAAACAAACAAAAAATATCAAGTGAAAGTTGTATTGTGATTTATTTCAGAAAAGTGATTGTTAGACTTTCACTGTCCCAATTTGAAGCTCACAAAAGGTAGAGTGTTTCCATATTTAGAAATTATTCATAAGATTTGAAGTCATGGCATCATTTGCTTTTAGGAGGGAAAATGAGATTTTATTATACGGTTGCTTATGAGTGACTCCCATCCCAGACAGAGGAATGAATGGCTTAATGCCAAGGCCAATTGAGAGGCGCTGTTGAGAGCCAGGGGGAAGATTTTCATAAATTATTCATCATTATACAAAATAATCCTTAGTAGGATTGGGAAGGGGGCTGGGCATCGGTTGGGAACAAGAGTTGGGGGGGTTTCATGTTGGGGAGAAGGGAACGTTAGTTTGTGTTTGAGGATTAGAAGTAAATATGTCCTTCTTAATGTTCACAGACGCTCTGTGACACTACGAATGTGCATGTATATGCATTATGGACGTGGTCAGGGTAGTAGTTGAAGGTTAAAGTGTTAGGGTTTGTAGTGTTAAGAGTGTGTGGTGCGAGACAGTGGGGGAGGACAGGTTGACCTGACTGGTCTGGGTGCACTCTCACTGGGCCAAGGGAGAGATGGAATGGATGGAAACAAACCCCCCCTGCCAGACCAGACTCATATACAGACGCACAGCCTGAGAGACCAGACACTTCATCATGACCCAGGGTGAGACCCAGACACACCCCATCACACAATCACATGGACACAGACACACTCGGAGACTCACACACCAGGACGCACCCTTGCACACAATCACACTTGCACAGACATGCAGGAAGGGGGGTAGAAGAAGTAGAAAAAAAAAAGAAAAATTCTGATGCCAGTGGCTTGAGTTGGAGGCCAACTGATAGAAAGGCAGACCTACTGTAGACGAGGTCATTGCTTAAAATCTGTTTAAAGGTGGAATGTTAAGGTGGAATTCTACAGACTGTCCCACCTCAAGGACACAAAGGAAAAGTTATTCTTATTAACACTGCAATTTAATTCAATTTAGAGCCATCTGCCACTTCAAATATGCACACCAACACAGTGCTGTCTCTCATCCCTTGACAGCGAGTAGCGACACAAAATGATATCTTAAATGTCCTTCAGCTTTGACTCTAGAGCTAATGGACTATAACTCATCAACGTTGTCTACTTGGATGAAAAACTTTCTCGATGGTTTATCCAAGTGTCCTGTTTGAGGACAAAGCAACAGAAGAGGAGAGAAAAGCCTCCCTCCAGGATTTATGCACACTATCGCTTCAAAAAAAAAGTTTGCAGAGGCATAATCATATCTGTTTTACTATCCTGTCGGCATATCCATGCACTTCATGAAATGTATTTTGAAATCATGCCCCATGGTTTATGGGACATCTATAAAGAAGGCTCCATTAAATCCAGGTGCAGCTCTGGGAGAAGCAGCCTAGATCACATAGTAGTCATTGCTAGCAAAAGTCTGTCTGCATTTTCTGAAACTTCACTCACATCAAGCTCTGGGCTCCAGACAAGACACTGGACATCTGGCTTTCCACTCATCTTTGACATGTATGCTGAAAAATGAACAGTTGATAAAGGCTTTAGTGCAGGAACAATGGTAATTTGGCATTGAATTACACAATTTTCTCCTGTACCCTGTCTCACTGAGGTATAATTTAAGGCCCTCTTATTAAGACCTTCCCTTGTTGACTCACCTTCTTCTTACTGAGTGCAAATGCCCTTAGAGAATCAGGAGCTCCGTCGGCTTCCGAAAGAGCTCTTGATTTAGGAAATTATTGCAAACATGATTGAGGTAGTGGTGATGATTATTGTAATAATACAACCGCTTGATGAAATAGAGGCAGCGCTGGAGCAAGCATACCTAATGAGGACTTGCAGAATAGGGAGGCCTAATGTGAAAAGCGTTTAACATGAGAATGAGAGGGTCTCTGCCCCTGTCTCCCCCTCACTGTGAGGGAACTGGGCCCAGCCTGGTCGCTGTTGCTCCAGCTGACCACCCTGCATAAATCTGTTTGGCTAGACAGACTACAAGGTGGGAAACCTTGCTTTTTCTTAATGTATTCCTCCACTGTAAAAGCGCAGTCTACCCCTAGACCATGAAGTCCTGATTACCAGCCTGTTTGAACCACACCTACGTGACATTTTGCTGAATTTAGACTTTGGCAAATACTTTCTACCGCCAGTGTTAGAAGAGAAGACCTTTAAATTCTGTATAACTATAATTAATGAATAATCTTCAGTGGATTTTATTCCTGTGCATCTCACCTGAAAAGGATTTTTTTCCAGCAGAAAATAAATATCCAAAACTTTAAATCCTCAAAGTTTATTCTGCTCCCCCAGTCCTTTCCCTGAAGTCTACCCATGCCCAATTTCCAATGCTCCAACTCTCCCCATCCCCCTTCATAATGGCTGGCTGGCTGGCTGGGCCGGCAGTGTGTGTTAAGTGCTGTTGAATACTAGTGACCTTTAATAAAGAAGGGGATCCCGAGACTTCTTTCCCAGACATGAACTGACCTTTCAAACCAGACGAGGGGCCAGCAAGGGAGGGTGTGAGGGGCCTTGGGGGTGTGGGGGTTCTTAGGGGGGTTTCACTCTGTGGACTTTGAACCGTCCAGTTCCCGCTGTCCTGCTGGGTGTCTCGCCCTGCCAGAGGACTCTTTTTTCCCTCTTTTCATTTTCCTTCCTCCACTTTTTTTTTATTGTGTCAGAGGGAGCATTCCGTATGCAAAGAGGCCCAAGCTGCCAGGTCTGAACCTTTGCAAATCAATTTGTCTGTGAAGGCGAGGTATGCGGCAGGACACAAAATGCACCTCACATTCTCTGACATCATCGCTTTTGGCACTCTTGTCCATTTAAAACAACACTAATGGAAATCCCACCCCCATCCCCTGAACAAATATAAAAAAATAATAATAAAAATAAATAAATAAAGGAAGACTCACCCTGCAAATAAAAATTGAGCAAGGTGGTGACATCTTTGAATGCATAACTGTCATTTTGCCCTTGCTGTTCATTTAAAACATGCAGATGTGAGATGCCATGTTCCTTTGTTATCTATTCCTGCAGACAAAACAGGTCTGCACACTGTACACTGGCACTTAATGAATACCTATTTTCCAAACACATCAGCTGGAGCAAACAGTCCTTTAAATGCCCATGAAAACTGTCCTGGAAACGAAGACTTCATGTCTGTGTCACATTCCATACGGAAAGCAAAAAAAATGAGTCTAAGCAGATTCTGAAGGTCAGGAGAGGAAATTTGAGTGTCTTTCCATGCTTATCAGAGGTTGTACATGTGTACCATGCTAGGTAAAAAAATCCTAATCTTTAAATACTGTGTTAATGAAATATTTGCATGTGTATATCAGCGATTATGATAGGTGGTTATGCAATATTCATTACTGAATTATATGCATGGTTTGTTACCGAACACTGCAATACACTTGGTCTTTTTTATTGTCTAGGTGTATATAGACTGTAGACGATGTGTGTGACATCCAACATGTTGTACATGCTATTTTCTGACTGGTAAAACACTGAAACTTCATTTCAACAACTGTACGGGCAGGGTATGATGATGTAATACATTATTATCATTAAGAAATGAAACATGTGACAATCTGTCAAAGTGTGTGTCTGTAAAATAATGAATGAGTCGATATATGTGTTGTAATGTGTGTGGCCTTGTCACTCGATATACCTTTGACTGTGACAGGTGAGAACTTAACTTTTTTTTTTAAATGTGTGTGTGTGCTTGTGGGCATGCATATCAATGTATGCCTATGCATGCCTTTGTATTTACAGCAGAACTGTTTGTTATGATGTAAACAACCATGAACTCTCCATCTCTCTGTCTCTCTCTATCTGTCGCTCTCTTTGACCTGCCCTGAGCCCTGCTGTCAGACCAAGGACAATTTTATGCTTGGTTTTATTTAAAAAAAAAATACATTGATAGAAATTTTACAGTACTGAGCTATTCTTCATAACACTTGGAAATCTGACCCCATATTTCCACACAGGCTGGTGGCTCATTTAATTGCATGACAATTGAATGGGAGATAGGAGAAAATCTTGGAGAGTATTGATCACATACAGTCTTCCATTTCATTAAACAGCCCTCTCTCTGTCTTGATTTTTACCCTCTTTCCCCAATTTACTACCCTTAATTCAGATTTCATCCTTTGTGTGTGTGTGTGTGTGTGTGTGTGTGTGTGTGTGTGTGTGTGTGTGTGTGTGTGTGTGTGTGTGTGTGTGTGTGTGCGTATGTGTGTGTGTGTGTGCAAGTATGTTTGATTCCTGATCAATATCTGTCCCCTTGTGAGGCCCTGTCTAGCCAGTTTCCTCCTGCCCCTTTGAGTCTAATGAGTGGCCTTGACCGTGGAGGGATGGGGCAGACAGCCAGCACCAGATCTGTGCCTGAGACACACGAAGAGACAGCCCCATGACCTTAGGCCCCATCAGCTGCAGACTCGATCAATCACACGTGCACACACACACACTCACACACACACACACACACACACACACACACACACACACACACACACACTATCACAACTCCAAACACTGCCACACTGTGACCTGCGCATTAAATGCTATATGTCACCATCATCATAAAGGTGATATCTGCCACATTGCTTAATTTTTTTAATATATAAATTTAACAGTGTTGTGTGTTTTTAGAGTTCGATTCAATACTTCGAGCTACTTTTCTGCAAATTTAGTAAAATAATCAAGACGTGTTTTGTGTCCAATATTCTCTGGGCCAAAGCATCTTGATAGGAAATTATCACTGACTTAGAAAAAGTGTGATCTACTTGTGCATTAAAAATAAATAATTAAATAACTTGAATTTAAATTGAGTTCAACTGCATTTAACAATGATCATTGCTGCAAAATAGCTTTACAGGAAAAAAGCAGCAATGATCATTGTTAAATGTATATACTGTATATACAGACACTACCGTTCAAAAGTTTCGGGTCACTTGTAAATTTCTTTGTTTTTGTTTAGTGATTTATTTATCTACAACAATACTGGGGATTTCAAAACTATAAAATATGGGATTAAGTAATTATGTAACAACAACAAAAACAACAGTTAGTTGTTATTTTAAGACACAGAGGTCGGCCTTTCTGTAATAGTTCTTGCAAGAACAGTATTGTCAAGTGCATTTGCAAAATCCGTCAAGCACCATAATGAAACGGGCTCTGATGAAGGCCGTCCCAGGAGGCCGAGACCAAAACCTACCTCTGCTGCAGACGAGAAGATCATTTAGAGTTATCATCCTGAAAAATGACCAATTAACAGCACCTCAGATTAGAGGCGTTATGAAGTCTTTACAGAGCAGAAGTAGCAGAAACATCTCACCATTAACTGTTCAAAGGAGATTAATGCATTTTGGACGCCTTCAGCATTCCTTTACAATGTGGAAAGAAATAAAAATCAGGAACCATCATGGAGTTAGAAAGTGACCCCAAACTTTTGAACGGTAGTGTATGTATGGAAATAAATTAGGATATGTATGGAAAAAAGTATAGACTGTAACTATCAGTCTATATAGTCCCTTCTGATCGACCCAAGGAAAACTAAACAAACAAGAAAAGAAAAAATTTTTTTTCTTTGATCCTTCTTGTTTATGTTATTTTTTTTCCAGTTTTAAACACAAATTTATTATAAAGTCAATTATCTTGATACATTTTCTGTGCCTGTGCTTGACTTCATGAGTCAGTGGATTAACTTTATTCACCCCCTCACCCATCTTTTTTTTTTTCTTTTACTGTTTCTGCTTTTGCCAGAGCAATCCAGGAATGCATTTCTAATCAGACAGTGGGAAAGAAAGAAGTAGAGAGGAGTGCAAAAGTAAGAGAATGCCTAATTGAAGCAGGGGATTTCTCCTGATCTGTGCTCGGGCTGCCTGTACTTACAGCTCCGTCGACTTGCCCTTCATTTCCATGCCTTTATCTGCGAGCACAGGCTCAGAATTCACCAGAGAATGTCCTGCTTTCTTACTGCTCACTCTGCGTCCCATTTTATTCTCATATTCTGCCACCACTCTGACCAGTAAGTTCAAGCTGTTTATTTGCTGTGTTTGAAAAAAAAAAAAAAAAAAAAAAAACGATCTGTGTGTTTAGATATATGTGTCAGGGGAAAGAGAGGAAGTTCTATGAGGCTCATATTACTGTGAGGAAGAGCTTATTTATGGTTCAAAGAGGACAGGGATAGAAAGAGCATAAAGGAAGAGGTGGTAAAGGGGAAGATCTGGTCATTCCTGAGCTGTGTGGTGGAGGGCGGAAGGTCAGCCGGTCTCTTCAGATAAGGCGTTTCGTGGAAGTCTGAGGGTTAGCCGTTTGTAACTTCTTTCTCTTTTACTTCACCATTTCCTTTGGCGCACTTACTCAAGAGGCCATGGTCAGCCATGACAGGCCGATAAGGAAATAAGGGCCTAGTTCAGTGCTCCTGATAAGACTGTGTGAGGGGCCTCAGGGAGGAGAAAAAGGAAAGAGAGGCACGGGTGGAATAAACAAAGAGACGCCCTGCTCTCTGTTAAAGAGATTAATTGTGGCACTAACACCTTTTGCCACTGACAGGCACCAGGCAGGAGAGTTTGCCTCATTGTGGGGAGGAGAGAGGCATCCAGGAGCACCATCACCCTGCCCTTGGAACAGATGTAGCCTGTTGGCAGCCTTTCAAGCCTTTTATGAAGGTTAAAACTCACATATCAAAAGAGCCTGAAGACAGCTTGACAAGACTTACAAAGGTCCCGGGGATTAAAAATTAATATTCATTATTGACTGAAAATGATTGAATTACGGTAGCGGGTGTTCAGAGGCTGGAGGATATATCGTTTTGCTGTTGTTGGTTTTTCAGGTTGATGCGCAACAGCTTAGGAGTGACAGTGTGTGAATCATCCTATGAGAAACCAGCAAAATGACAGTGTTTTTGAATAGATTCATTCGTGCATTTCACCAAAGTATTTGCACTATTGCAGGCTTTCATCATCGTGCCTGTGCAGAGGTGATCCGTACTGCAGGATACATATTTGAATTTCAGCGGTGTTGCGTGCCGTGTGTGGGTGGAAGCCCTTCACAACGCATCTGGCTGTATTCGCATTGTGTAAAAGATTGACAGGGTCCCTTTGTCGCTCACTGCTCAGAGATGTACCGGCAAATCAAACTTCTGCTTAATCATGCTGCACAGTGAGTGGCTTGGCTTTTGCTTCTGTACACAAGGTACAGATATCATCTAGAAGAGTTTGGACTTCGCTTCCATCAGTGCCTTGTAGCAAGCATTACATTGTCCAGACTGAGGCACTGTAGCATTAAGTACGTCTCCCTTCCAGGAGGTGGCAGTAGTCTGTATTCATAATTAAATGAAGAAAACCATACAGTACTGCATGGTTCAAATTGCACACTGTATATGTATTTTTATAAAAATATGTTATTGTATGTTATAATAATACCTTTCTGCCTGTGGTGTATCAGTAACATACATGCAGTTGCATACTCTCTTTACATTTTATTTAACAATTTAGGATGCAGTTTGAGACAAAGCCAAGCAAATTGAAGCATGATCATACTAATGAAGGTCTGTGCAAGCAGTTTGTTCAGAATTTGTTCACTCTGCTTTTGCCATCACATAATTTTTCCTGTTTTACTCACTTTGCTTGCCCTTGTTCTGTGATAATTTTCTGAACAGAGATTTCTCCTTCATCGGCATCCTCCGACACAGTTTTAACACAATCACCTGGACACACTAACAGACACACTTCGACAACTATTGCTCTCAGCCATAGTAGGTGTATAAGAGGCTCTAAATTAATGTTAATACATTAATTAAAAATAAAAAATGTCACATTATCTTGTTTTCTGCAATATTAGAAACATATCACCTGTATTCTTTTCTCCTTTTATAATTTTTAATTACTTGTAGAGCAATGTTTAAAAAGAAATGTCCATGTATAAACAAAAGCATGAAAAAAAAATTACAAAGGGTGACTTATGCTATCGGCCAGGCCTTATTTCACCCCATGCACTATTCAGCAGCCTCTTGAAACACTTTGCCTTCATTAAATAATATGCAAGCTGGACTCGGTGTACTCTATTTATTTTACTTTGTAGGCATGTGAGAGCACGAGTGTGAGAGCTCTGTGCTGGAGGGGGATGATGTGGACATAGCTGTGTATGAGAGAGAGAGAAAGAGAAAGAAAGAGAGATAGAGAGAGAGAGAGAGAGAGAGAGAGAGCACTCAGCTTAGAGGCTGGTTGTTTGATGGAACCACTGATCCTTATTTCCTTCCTTCCCTTTTCTAGGGGAGCCTGCATGGTTGCTCCCCTAGACACCCCACTACCGCCCCCACCTTCATCCTTCCCACCCCCCATTTCCCACTGCCAGTATCAGCTTGGGGGCCAGTTTCGCTCGAGCACTCCTCTTGACACTTGGCTGATCATGGTGGTCGGCACAAGGCGCTCTAGTTCCTAATTCTCGGAAAAAGAAAGCACCTGTGTCACGGAGTAAACGTCCTAAAATAAACCTCAAGCCCATACACGTCCACCAGCACAACACCTCCCGCATGGTATCACATGCAAAAGAGCCCTCAGATTAGTTTCACAGCTTCCTTTCCGAAAAAAGGTCATGTTTCACAAGAAGTGGGTGACCTTAATAACTGCACAAAGAGCCTCAAAATGTCTCCTTTGACTTTATAACATTTTGAAGTCTTGTCTATAAGTAATCCCCTTTCTCCGAGATAAGATCTAAGTACAAGCCTGAAACTCAATCTCTCTGGGTTTGGGTGCAGCGGGCGCATTTTGGGTCAGAGTGCTATCATGTATCACTAACCAGCATTACACGTGAGAATCTTCCTCAGATTCTGATCGCATTTAGAATGCCTAATTAAATAAAATATGACATTATGTAAATGGTGCCTTTGCCATATGGTCCTGGGCACAAGCAGTCACGCATTAGATGAGGTGTGTGGGCGTCCCGGGGTATGTGTCAATGTCTTAGGTAGACCAACCTTCTCATATCGACTCACATACACCAAAGATCAGCCTGCACACATACATGGCAATTCTGTCCTGGCAGCAACGTCCCTCCTCAGGCACAAGCAGTGTCAGAAATACACTCTTAGCAAGATGTTACCCATAAGCACTTTGAGGATGAATCTTATCTGCTGTTATCTGCACCTCAGACTGGCCTCTGAACACTGTGGCTGCTCCATCGGGCCCTTATCTGGCACAGCACCTCTCTCCAAGCCCCTGGTTACACTGTGTGTGCCTTGCTGTTAACTCTCAAGAAAGCAGAGCCTGATAAGATACGAGGGCATATAGCCACATATCTTGCCCATCTGAACCGTTTCTCCTGTCCTTCCCCTCTAAGGAGGGAAGGAAAGATAGAGAGAAAGAGAAATAGAGTGGGAGAGAGAGAGAGAAAGAGCAAGGCAACTCAAAAGAAAACAAACAGCCTTCACCCTCATCCTGTCCTCCACACACCGTAATTCACAGACCTTCATCCTGAGAGACAGCCATCACTGAAAGCCATTTTCTCTCTCTCTTGCTCTATAGATCACCTACATGCCGAATTCATCATGCAAGAATAAATTACACAAGCCTCCTTCAGTCTCTCTCACTGCCACATTCATACCGAGCGGAAGAGAGTGCTGTCAGCTCAGTGGCTCCACATCTGGGGCTTCCTGCTGGGTTTGATTGGACCCAACACCCCTAAAGCCGCACCGCCCCCCCCCCCCCCCCCCCCGTCCAACCACCACCCCAACCCCCCCAAGCCCTGCTCGCTTAACCACGGTGCCACCAAGCTGGGTATTATCGTCCACCACAGCCAGCTCTGAAGTGGAGCCTGGCACTCTCCACCTCCTTCCAGCCAAAGTCCCTTTCATTTAAATGAGATTAAATACAAATGTGGAGTGGGGGCACATACTGGCTGGGCTGGGAGTTAAAGCGATGTTTTTGAGCACTAATTTATTCCATGGCCAAACACTAAGCGAGAGAAATAGAGAGAGAGCCGGATATGGTGACACTGGAATGCTGATGGCTCATCCTTCAGTGGCTGTATTTGGCATGGCACGGCTGTGCCTATTGATCCCGCACTGTTAGGTGGAATAAAAAGGGATTGATCTGAAGTCATAGGAAAACATCTTGAGAGAAGCAAAGAACTATCTCACAGTACGAGCAATAGCACTTAACTGGGCACTCTGTGATGTGCGCATGCACGCACACGCACACACACACACACACACACACACACACACACACACACACACACACACACACACACATATGCCGCACTCATACTTTTTTAGTCTCTTCTTTTCTTGTTCCCTCGTGTATGGTCCGGTTACAGTTTGTACTCTGAATACCTGTGCCCTGTTTCCTCCTTCATATTATAACATAGGAAGAATTTTCTGGAGATGGTGCTGACCTCACAGAGGAGGGTTTTTTTTGTCGAGAGAAGATTCATTGTTTAAATTAATTTTTGGCAAGTATGCTACTGTATAACAAGTCATAACTTTCTGGGTTTGTGCATGATGGGTATACTGTCTGACAGGACTGAAGAAAATCGCTATGAAATGTTGCTTGATCAACAAAAAATTATTCTGTTAGTTAAGCAGTACCGCATACACAATATTAAAAAGTATGTTCAAACAGTCATTGTGTCCAAGTTTAACAGACTGTATAATATGGTAAATATAAAGTTTAGCATATTTCGGTTGGCATTCATTGCCAACTTTATACTGCTCCGGATCATGGTGGATCATGGTGGATGCTTACTAACTAGGAACATGTGCCCTGTAATGGATTGGCACCCTGTGCAGGGTTTATCCTATCTCGTGCCCAAAGTGTGGAATAAGCTCCAGGCCCCCCACTGGTACAGTTCACTTACTTTTATGTTTCTGGGAGGTAGGAGGAAACCAGAGGAAACCCACTCAGACACAAGGAGAACATAAGAAAATCCACACAGACAGTAACCAGAGCTCAGGATCACACGGAGTACCCCAGAACTTGCAGGCTGTCTCGAGTAATGATTGTGATTGACCAGTGGTCTGCGATATTTCTAGCTTCACTGACAATAAGGGTAACCAGGTTCAGCCTGAGGACTCAGTTAAAGCGCAGGTCACCTGGCAGTGGAAATAACGCCAAAATGTGTATCATTGTACTGTGAAAACTAAAAGAACAAAAATCTAAATTTGATTTTGTTCTTGTATAAAAAAATGTATCTTTAAAAAAAAAACAACAACAAATAAATAAAAGTAAAATGACTTGAACGCAGTTGCCGTATGATCAGAATAATTATCACTTCCTTTACAGTATAGTGCACTCCGAGCAAAGCTGGCCCTCCTCCCAGCGGAGGAGGCCTTGTTCTGCATATTCTGCATGTGAAATGTTGCATTCTAATGCAAGCAAACAACGCGCAATGGCGGCCTGATGCTAATGACGAAGGGGTCAGCGGGAGCAGGCGAGAGCGCTGCGAGATTCCAGATGAGCGGGTCAGGAGCACAGCACTCAGGCTACAGGAAAGCTCCTGCTAGCTCCCCTGAGGGCCCAACTATCACTGATTTGCATGGTCATGTCCGAGTATGTTTGCGCACGGTGAAGCCAGGGTGCAGAAGGTTATTCTAATAAGCTTGCAGCTGGAAAATGCATGTGAAGGTCAAGTTGCCCTGGTCATCATCATCATCATCATTATCATCATCTTTCTTAAAATTATTAATATTTTAGACGGCGGCAGGTTGGTGTGGTTCTTTGGGACAAGGACAGCCTCGCGTGTGTGTGTATGTAGGACTTTTGAAGAGCTAAACACACTGCTCATGATGGGACAAATCTCATCTCATCTCCACCACAGAGAATCAGAACTGTTTTTGCTTTAATAAGCAACAATAGGTTTTACACATCATCTCTACAGTTAACAATAGTTCTGCAGAAGGGAATAAGAAGAAGGAAATGTTTGCACTCTTAATTGCTCAACAAAAAAGCAGCCGCTTTCCAAACAAACACACAGACAGGGTGATATATATTTGCATATTCATGCAGTTGAAAGTTGTTTTTCTCTCTCTCTCTCTCTCTCTCTCTCTCTCTCTCTCTCTCTCTTTTTCTCAGTAGGCAATGGGGTGTGAAGTTATTTATTCCCGTTGACAGCGCACATCTTTCAGGAGGAGGCCACAGTATATTGTTTTTGCTCATTTATTACACACGCGCACACACACACACACTTGCATGCATGTATGCACACATACAAACCCGCCCACACACACATGCACAAACATCTATTTTTTTTTACGTTTTAATTCATTCAGTGGCTCTAATGATCTAGGTGTGTAAAATCATTCAAACAATTAGGAAAAATATATGCACACATGCAAAATGTTCAACCAAAAGACTACCCCGCACATTCCTCTTATTATATTGGCAAGTATGTTCTAATGACATAATTTAATAATAATTCATAATTTAATGCTATGCCTATACTTACACCTAACCCTAGATATAACCTTAAAAACAAAAAGGAAACAAATGAACTGTTAACTTTAGTTATTTATAATTTATCATTTGTTTTTCTTTTTAAATAAAAAACTGAAACAACTGTACAAAAGCATATTTTTTTCTGCCAATGATTTTTCTGTGCTTGTCCTATCATGGTCCCCACTAGGAAATTAAAACACACATCGATTATCAGTTTAAGTTATAACTCTGATCTTTCTGCTGCTGCATGTGCAATGTTTTATGATGTCCACTAGGGTGTGTGTGAACAGACACACACCTCTCCTGGTGCGCACAAATACACACACGCAGACTCCAGAAGTGCTGTTGCACGTTAGGCCAGGCGCTAGAGAGTTTTTATTTAATGTTAAAAAAATTTTAAACTCAGAAATCAATCTTAATCCATTCTGATTTCTTTTTTTATAAAGTGATGACAGGAATATACTTTGTATATACTCTTAGTATACTTTGATTGTACGAGGGGCGTTCAAGTCAAACCGGGACTGATGACATATCTCATCAGTGAAGTTAAACCGATTGAGGTTTACAGAAGACTTCAGGCACAGTGGGATGATGAGACGCTTAACCACAGTAATATATTTGAATAGTGCAAACATTTTAAAGAATGCCATGCTGCAGACATTCCTGGAAACATTCAGCGAACGGATGCTTAATGCTTAAAAAGTGACATAACTTTTTGCCAACTTTTAGAAGAGATGCATCTGTCTGTGGGAACTGTACACACAATCGTTCACAAACATGCGCTTTACAGGAACTGGGCTCGGAGTTATTGCCACATCCCCTGTACAGGCCTGACCTCGCTCCAAATGAAAGGAAGTAAAGGAGTTCCTTGGAGGCCAGCATTGTATGGGTGAAGCATGCAGTCCAATCATAGCCAGTATAGTTGGAAAACTTTCTACCTTGATGATATCCAAGCATGGATAAGTACATTAGTGTAGCAGGGAATTAAATAGAGAAATTAGGAAATATTTTACATAACTGGGTTCTGTATTCTACATGATCAAAAGTACTGGTTTGACTTGAACGCACCTTGTAGATTACAGTTACATTCACGCGTTATCCAGAGAGACTTACATTTTGATCTCACTATACATCTGAGTAGTTGAGGGTTAAGGGCCTTGCTCAAGGGCCAAACAGGGACAACTTGGTGGTTGTGGGATTTGAACCTGGGACCTTCTGAACCATTACTAACTCTAAGACAGAATACTTTTCTTTTATACTAGATGATGTGTACCTTAACATTTCTCCAATTAATTATTTTGTTCAACATCAATCTAAACTCACTGCCTCACAGAGCAATGGTAATTAACAAACCCTCATGATATATCTTGAAGTTATAAGACATTTTAAATGAATTGGTACTGTATAGGACCGATTGCAGTCCCAGCGATTCTGTGACATATTTGTGTGAAGCATGCTGATGGCTGTATTGTACGTGTAATGATACAAAATCTTAAATCTTATCAATACACTGAGAATGAAAGATACTAGAGAATACTCAGCGCTTTAGAAATCATTATAAAGTATAAGAATCATTCATTATCTGTTACACATGATGATGTAATATGTAGTTTTGCTCAAACAGGGTGGTATAAATATGATGTCATTGTCTAAATCCTCAAAATGGGGTGTGGGATGTAGGGGTGATGGCCACACACACACACACACACACACACACACACACACACACACACACACACACACACACACACACACACACACTGGATTATTCTGCTTATTTACAATGTCTTTGTTGGTGTTTGAGGGATCAGGGCAGTCTGCTCTGGCAGAAGGGAGGAGAGACTAACACACAAACATTACAAACTTCTGCGTTGTTGCCTAATTACTATGTGGATTTTACAAATGAGATTTCTTTCTCTCTTTCTCTGTGTACCGTGCCTTCTGCTGCGCCTGAAACCTCATTTCCTCCTATTCCAATTTTCTTTTAAGTTAGAAACACTCGCACAGACAAACACCGCCACCAACGAGCCATTCACGTCGGTGACACACTCAAGTTCAGACACATCACAAAGTTGCTGGAAAAGAGCCCGAGCTCACGAAAAATGCTCAGTTCCTTGGAGGGTTGCCAGGTGGATCTGTTTGAAAAGCTTTCAGTTAGGAGTCACTTTTTTGGTGTCAGACGGTGAGGCAAAGCCAATGCAACGGATCAGAACTGTGCAACAGAATGGCGAACCGGTGAGAGCAAGGCAGGCCTGTAATTATAGCTGTCAAATGACACAGAGTCAACCTAACCACCTCTGTCTTTCACCCGCTCTGACTCACTTTCTATCTCATGTTCAGTTCAGTAATTCTCTTGGCCTGAATGCCACAGGTTAGTTTACTGGCAATGCAATAAATATTAACTGTGAAGCATCAGTATTTACACCAATGAAAATTACTGTATAAGAGAAATATGTGGAATTAAAGCATTAAATCATATAAATACAGTATAGTAGTCACCTCACTCAATAGTGGCTTAGGTGCTTCCTTCTTTTTCAATTGGACTGAATAACTGTGAAAAGGCAGTGAATATTAGAGATTGAAATTAAATGCAAAGCACACATGCACATAACATGTGAGCATGTGTGCAAACTCTCACTTCCTGAACTGACAAATATGTGAGTGTAAAATACACGCTCACTGTCTATTTTGGTAAAAAAAAAAAAAAAAAAAGGGAAGATAATTCTGAAGGCCAGACATATGAGGAATGAGGAATGAATTTTGATAATTAACAAACAAGTTACACAGAAACAAACAAAAAACAATAAAAAAAAATCTAAGCAATTCTTTTCAAAGTTGCACATCATTCAAACATTCTTTTAAACAAATCTAGCTCTCCTTGAACCTGGAAGAAGTCTTACATTTTCTGAAATCCCGGCCATTGGTGAACAGAAATCCAAGCTTGCTATGCATACCACTGCAGTTACATTAAATGTAGTTATAAATACTGTCATCATAATCACATAAAACATTTTCCACTTCCAGTGTATAAATACATCATATGTATAGTCTGTAAATGTACAGTATGTGTATATCAATAAAAAAACAACATAGACATTTTATACAATAGTCTACACACAGCTTATCCTGAGGTGGGGGCCTGGATCCTATGCCAGGATGCAGGGCACAAGGTGGGGGACACTATGGATGGGATTCCAATCCACTTCAGGGCACAGGCACACACTTCCACCCCATGGAAATACCAGTTATCTTACAGTGTATGAGTACAAATTCTAACCACTAAGCCACGTCTTCCCACTTCAGAAACATGTGCAGTCAAATACGTACGTGATTTCTGAAGTTTTTGTTTATACCAAAACTAAATCAGGGGTTTTACAGAACAACAGAAGAATTTGTTATCTATCTATCTCACTATCTCACTATCTCTCTATCTATCTATCTATCTATCTATCTATCTATCTATCTATCTATCTATCTATCTATCTATCTATCTCACTATCTCACTATCTATCTATCTATCTATCTATCTATCTATCTATCTATCTATCTATCTATCTATAGAGTTGCACATTTTTTCACAAACTATATAACTTCTCTATTTCAACATTATGAGCTATGTACCATAATAAAGTATAACTCTTTACTGTTAGTGTAAAATGTAAAAATAAAATTGAAGGACAGGGAGTGTAAACGCTCACCCAAAGTGGCCAATATGCCAGATGCTCATTCAAGGCCAATGCAATGTATAATACAGTGACTTTATGATAAATTAACACAAATCTGAAAAACATTAAAGAAGAGTGACTTTATGTTTCTAATAAAAATGACACATTGCCCCTATACATGTGTTTGGAATGGGATTTTCTACACATGTGTGCAGCAATGCATTTCCCTGGCTATGTTTAGTAGGAAAAGAAGTCAGAAATCAAAGCTCATGTTCAGGTGCTCAGCCGATTAATTTGTTCCCTGGACCTCACGCAAGTGAACCAGCAAAACTGCAACAGCAGCAAATCAAAGTGAAAACAAAGCCAAAGCAAGCAGGGGCCTTAGTATTAATGGATTTTTCCTGGAGTGTTTATTTTCGACACGTGTGCTTGTTATACTTACAAACTGACTTTAAACACATTCTTATTGTACATCATCACCCTCATCATGCTTAAAGTCCAAAGTGGGATAGCAATGAAGGTACAGTCTACTTCTCTTATTTGCAATTACATCATACAGTGTATAATCGTCAGAAGGCAGATGGAGGGTTTTTGAAAACAAACTAAGGAAAGTGAGAAGAGAAGGAAACTAACAGATTAAACCTCTAGTCAGGGTAACAGTCTTCGGATGACAGTTACTCTTCCTTCCACAGAATGGCAGTTTGAGTTCGAGTACAGACTGTGCATTATGGAGTGCTTGTGGAACTGTAAAAGGATGAGAACTCTGGGAACTTGAGCTGAAGTTCTGGTTTGCTTGAGTAGGAGTTGTTGAAAAATGCAGAGAAGACAAGGAGGTTGGGAGTGTCAAAATTCTGGCAAATGTGAAAGATTGAGATAGCAATTTATACACTAGGATGGAAGTAAATGTTCAGACATGGTGCATCTCCCAAACTTTAGCTAGTTCATAATTCCATGAAAAGGAAATGAGAAGAATAAAGGCCGCAGTTTCCAGGTAAAAGTGATTAGTGTAACAGTAAGAGGGCTCACACGGGCTAGCCTGTGCATGCAGGATAACAAAAATATGTGTGTAACACTTATTCCCTCACCTTCTCACTATCGCACTACCTCACTATATTCCCTTTCTCTCTCTTATACACCTTAGAGTCCTTCTTAGGTAGGGTCCCTGGTGAGGTAGTGAAGCAGGCAAAATTAAACAGGGGTGAAAAGTTTTAAGCCTTATCACTGTTTATTCTTAGATTTCAAACGTGCAGCGAGAGGGAGGCCATAGTGAAACCCAAATCCCTGCTGCGCACACTACCCTCAGGGTCTCACTCCTGCTTTCCCCCACCTGCCAATCACACGTCTGCCCAGGGCCAGAGCAGGCCTCTCCAAAGGGGAAGCTTTAGCAATCTAACGCCACCTCTTTTGTTCATCCTTGTTTGTTCCTGTCTGATGCAAAATGTTGCATTTTAATATGATGTTTTTTTGCAATCAGTTTTGCCCTTAAAATACTTCAGCAGACTGTAATCTTGTCCTTGGTTGAAAAGCTTTTACCTAACTTTTGATTGGTTCTGGAGTGACCTATATGGAGCCTTTGAATTTGACTTCGAAAAACGCCCAAAAGGCACATGCAAATGTGCGTGCGTGTGTGTGTGTGTGTGACTGTGTGATGTCCAGATTTACTCTTTAATATCATAAGTAAGTAGCCAGCCCTTTCTGAGTGTCTTTTTTTCTTCTTTTTCACCAGCAGTGCTTTTATAGCAAAATTACTATGACTATTTCCCAGTATAGTTCATTTTGGAAGCCATTTTAAGCCAGAACATATTTCTCTATTTGAAACCCTATTACTGTGAGGCCTCTGTGAGTCTGTGACCTGAACAACCATCTATCTGTTTATTTGTCTATGCTATATAAAAATGCTTGTACAACAAAGTAGCATATTATGTATTTCACCATAAAAAATAACATGAAGGCAGTCAGGGTTTTACACCAATATTAATGTTTTTGTTTCGTTTATAACTGTTTATTGTCCTTTATAACCAATTAATTCCATTAGTTCTATCAGCATTTCCCTATACTTTCTTCATGCTTTTTCACAATGCTTTATTAAAGTAAAAATCTAGTAAATAAGTAAAGTAAGTAAAGTCATACAAATTCATACATAAAGACTAATAAGTAAAGTCATACAAATTCACCCACTTCCTTTCTAAATTAGGACTAGTATTGAATTTTTCAGTGCTCACATTAAATATATTAAACAGGGTACACCTGTGTTAATTTTAAATCCACCTCTGTCCAATTGTATGCTTGCACAATAAATATCACTGCCTTTGGGAGGTCTCACAGCTAAAATGGCAAACTGGATTAGTCCTGCTGTCACCAAGACCAATGACCTTCCCATGCAGTTTTGAGATGAAGTGGCTCAAAAAAAAAAAAGACGGAGAAGGTTACTACATCAGCACATCTTCTTAGGAGCACTGTGAAAACCATTATAACAAAATGGAGGAAAAATGGCACAAACAAGATCAAATAATATTGACCAAACTGAGTGCTCAGACAAGCAAGGCAATTTTTAAAAAGACATCCAAGAGTGTGACTGTGACACTGAACGCACCACAGAGCTCACTTGCTGAAACAGGAAACCCTGTGCAGACCTTAACAATACAATCAGCTATTTACAAATCTGGCCTCCATGGTGGCAGTGTGCAACAGGCTTTGAAAAGTTAGAAAGTTTCTGGAAAATTTTGTGGGCTGATGCGACTGAGTCTAACCCCAAAGCATTTAGTAGAATACAAATACAGCCTAATACCCAGGAATCACTAGTCCTGTTATTAAGCATGATGGTGGGATTATCATGCAATAGGTTTGCTTCAACAGCATAAGGAAATGGACAACTTGTTCATAGGAAGCAAGGGATTGCCAGCAAATTCCGATCCCTCTAAAGAGCTAATTTAGCACAAACCGCTAATCGCAGAGTTACACACAATCAGAAAGCCTAAGATCACCCCTGACCATTGCTGAAAGCACCTATAAGAGGCATGTGAGCATCAGAACTGGACTATTGATCAATGGAGGAAGATGGCCTGGTCTGGTCTTTTACATCATGTGGATGACTGGGCGCATATGCATCACCTACCTGGGAAAGGTATGCACTATGGGAAGAAGGCAAACCAACAGAGGTTCGGTGATGCTTGGGGCAATGTACTATTGGGAAACTTTACTTGGTTCCCGGCATTCATATGCATGTTATTTTGACACACACCACCTACCTAAATATTGGTGCAGACCAAGTACAACCCTTCATGGCTTCCCTCATGGTGATGGCCTCTTTTAGCAAGATAATGTGCACTGCAAGATTGCAAAAATTGTTGTGCAATGGTTTGAGTAACAAGAAAAAGAGTTCAAGGCATTGACTTGGCCTCCAAATTCCCTAGATCTTAATCTGATTTAGCATATGTGGGATGTGCTGCACAAACAAGTCAGATCCATGAAGGTCCCACCTCATAACTTATAGGGCTTAAAGGATATGCTGCTAATGTGTTGGTGCCAGATACCACAGCACACCTTTAGACGTCTTGTGGAGTCCATGCCTTGACAGGTAAGAGTGGTTTTGGTGGCACAACAGGGCCTTACATAATATGAGGAAGTTGGTTTTATACTGCGTTCCAAATTATTACGCAAATTATATCTTTCTCTGATTTTCATAATTAGCAGAGGTGGAAAGAGTAATAAAATTTTGTACTCAAGTACAAGTACTGTTACTTCAGTAAAATATTACTTAAGTACAAGTAAAGTTACCATTATAAAAATCTACTCAAGTAAAAGTAAAAAGTAGCTCATTAAAAAATTTACTCAGAGTAAAAGTTACCGAGTTACTTTTTTATTTTTTTAACAGCGGGGGTGGGATGAGGCATTCTAGCGTAGTTCAAAAAAGATGAGCAGATATAAATCTCAAACTAGTTGTTTTTAACTGAAGGAACACCTTTGCATAATAAAGCTGTTGTCTTTCTTGTGCTTGAAAATCAAAGTGGCCACTTAAATATGGTGTTACATCCCAGTCTAGGGCCAAACAGCCAAAGGATGGTTCAGGGTTCTATTTTAAACTGTATGGAAATGGTGGTATATGGCAGAAATAACAGGAGGAGGAGGATCAGATTCAGGATGGACCCAGGCCAAAATAATAAACAAAATGGTATTTATATTTAGTAGCTAGATTACCTGCAAAAAAAACAACAACACAAAAACAAAAATACAGGTACCTTCCCGGACTCCCTAAACCAAAAACAGTGAAATTATCTACAAATATATACAAAGACCAACCAAACCAAAGGGACAAAGCAATAATCAAAGTCAATTGGAGGCAAAAAATCTAAACCAGAATATACAACCAAATATCAAAACGCCAAAATCACAACCTCTTTCCACTTTCCGTCTCTCTCCGGTTTATACTGTATATGGTCGCGCTAGTCGATGACGTCACTCTCAGGGCGGAAGCGACCGTGTGGAAGGTCAGGAAGATGCCGATGTCAGAAAACCTGGAGTGGAGTCTGGAGCGGCGCGCGACCAGGACATGATACACACACGTGAGCGCAAAAGCATAATATTTGTATTATTTTAGCATTTTCATTCATTTATTTTTTACTCAGTAGCGAATATGATTTAAAATGTAGCGAATTACAATACTTCAAACAAAACGTACTTAAGTAAAAGTAAAATTACAGATTTTAAAAACTAATTTAAAAAGTAGAAATACACAAAAAAACTACTCAATTACAGTAACGTGTAAATGTAATTCGTTACTTTCCACCTCTGATAATTAGTAAATGCAAATGACAGTCAGTATAATTTTCAAGTCATCAACTATTAGGTTATAATTAGAATTTTATTGAATAAACCTTCTAATGATAACAATATTTATTTTTTAAATAAAAAACTGAAAATGCACTGTTCCAAATTATTATGCACAACAGAGTTAAAACATTTTATAGGTTGTAAAGAACTGAAAATAGGCTTTTGTTGAATTTGCAGCTTTAGGAGGTCATATTTACTGAAATCAAAAACTATTTCAATCAAAAACATACTAACAGGGCCTGTTACATCTTAACATAGGACCCCTTCTTTGATATCACCTTCACAATTCTTGCATCCATTGAACTTGTGAGTTTTTGGACAGTTTCGGTTTGAATTTCTTTGCGGGATGTCAGAATAGCCTCCCAGAGCTGCTGTTTTGAATCAAACTGCCTCCCACCCTCATAGATCTTTTGATAATTCTCCAAAGATTCTCAATGGGTTTGAGGTCAGGGGAGGATGGTGGCCACACCATGAGTTTCTCATCTTTTATTCCCATAGCAGCCAATGACACAGAGGTATTCTTTGCAGCATGAGATGGTGCATTGTCGTGCATGAAGATGATTTTGTTACGGAAGGCACGGTTCTTCTTTTTTTTTACCATTACAGAAAGTGGTCAGTCAATATACTTTGCAGAGGTCATTTTCACACCTTTAGGGACCCTAAAGCGGCCTACCAGCTCTCTCCCCATGATTCCGGCCCAAAACATGACTCCGCCTCATGATTCCTACCTCCTTGCAGCCTTGTTGGGAAATGGTGGCCATCCACAAACCATCCACTACTCCATCCATCTGGACCATCCAGGGTTGCACGACACTCATCAGTAAACAAGACTGTTTAAAAACTTGTCTTCATGTATGCCTGGGCCCACTGCAACCGTTTCTGCTTGTGAGCATTGATTAGGGGTGGCCGAATAGTAGGTTTATGCACAACTGCAAGCCTCTAAAGGATCCTACACCTTGAGGTTCGCGGGACTCCAGAGGCACCAGCAGCTTCAAATACCTGTTTGCTGCTTTGTAATGGCATTTCAGCAGCTGCTCTCTTAATTCGATGAATTTGTCTTGCAGAAACCTTCTTCATTCTGCCTTCATCTGCACGAACCTGTCTGTGCGCTGAATCAGCCACAAATGACTTCACAGTACGATGATCACGCTTAAGTTTTCATGAAATATGTAATGTTTTTATACCTTCTCCAAGGCATTGCAATATTTGATGCTTTTCGGCAGCAGAGAGATCCTTATTCTTTCCCATATTGCTTGAAACCTGTGGCCTGCTTAATAATGTGGAACAACCTTCTTCAGTACTTTTCCTTTAATTGGGCCTATCTGGCAAACTAATCACACGTGTCTGATATTCATTTCAGTGATATAAAGAGCCCTGAGACACAATACTATCCATGAGTTTAATTTAAAATCTAAACATTTACAGTAATGTTTATGACACTTATATCCAATTTGCATAATAATTGGGAACGCGGTGTAATGTCATGGCTGATCCAAGGCATAGGGAAAACTACAAGGAAATGAAAAGTTGAAACCTACTGTACAACCACCACAACAACAACAACCAGAACATGAAAGGTGTTTTGGAATAGCTAAGCACAAGCTCAGACTTACTGTAAATCCAAACAAAAATCTGTGCCATGACCTGAAAAATACTGTCCACCAATATATTAACCCAAAATCAGAAAAGCCAAGAATCATAGATACATATACAAGATAAAGTAAATCTGTAGTTGCTGTGCATAAGTAGTAGAGGGTGGGAATGTAAGCAATCATTAAATAGCACATTGCATTAATGTACAAAAGTAAATGACATTGTATGAATCAAGTAATAGGACACAGTGAATTTGTGTCCTGGATCATCCCTTTGCCCACATCTGACTATTGAGTGTCATTCCAAATAGGAAAGTTTACTGGTGCATCATCAGCACTAGTCTTCACTCTCACAGAGCCTGACAGTCACTGCAAAACGGCACAGTTTGAATGCCAGAGCAGAGACGTATTTCTCCTTTCCCTCCACACTGCCTTTACTTCACCTCAGCCGAATAACTAAAATAGCACTGTAGTGGAATGGACTGCGACCTCTTCACCATACAGTGTCTTGGTTATGGTGCAGATGCCTTTTCCCCCCTTCAAATGTTTGCTAATGCTTCCCTGAGGACCAGGGCCAAAGTGTGTGCAGAGTGCCCCCTCTCTCTCCCTCTCTTTCCATCTTTTCATGGCAGCCAAGGGGGAAAGAAATAATTCAAACTTAATGCATATTGCAAACATATTGGTCAGTGCCTCAGCCGGCAAGTATTGACACATTAGTTTTGCAAAATGACCCAGGCTGCCTCACAACTGAGATAAACTTCATCTGAGCCTGCTATGCATGCCTTCGGAGCACAGCTTGCTATAAAGGAACTTTCAGCACAAAGAGAAACAGATGAGGAAAAAAAAAGAGGCTGAAGTGGGGGAAAAGAAGAAAAAGAACTAGCATCCCTTTAGGTAACAGAATTTCTGCATTGTTTAATATTTAATCACTATGCCTTCCAACATTGTGATTTCTTTTTGCATATTCTATATATAAATATATAATTAATGTCTGAGAAGCACATAAAAGAAAAAAAATTCTCAAAAGAGCTGAAAAAATCATTTGTTGTTCTGGAGAGCAAATTAATGCAGCTGATAAAAGGAGATGCAGAGGCGATGTTTTTTTCTGACTACTTGCCTACTCTCAGATCATAGATTCTTTTGTTTCAAAGGGGAGGTTGTTGGTCATTTTGCTATGTTTTGATGAAGTATTTTACTTTTCCCTTTAGGTGTACCTTCCTGTCTAAGCTGTCCCTGGGACTCTATTAGTTTTCCATTCAGTATCTCGTCAACACAAGGCTGCCGAGCACTCTTCTGCTTAGCAGTCCCTACTCTTCCATCATTTTTTTTTTGTTTTACACTACCACATCCACCTAAAAGCACAGAACAAACTGCTCTCTCATTGCTCTCTCAAAAAAAAAAGATTAAAAAAAATGCTTGCAATTCCACACACACAAGGCTTATGCCAAATTCATTACCCGGGCCTGAGAGTTCCATTGTTGCTACGGTCAGTGTGACCTTACTGAGCATCTCAGTGGCACTGAATTTACCATGGCTAAAATTCTTTCCTCATTGTCTGCTGCTGTCCTGGTTCTGCTCTATCCCTGGCACCATTGTACCCTACTCTGGTGGATAGAGGCCACTCTTGCTAATTGACCCTATAAAGTTTTAATCTCCCTCTGTCAACCTGCTTCTGTAATATTGGCACAGATTCCTGGCTCAAATTTTAATAGTTTTTTTTTTTTAAACAGCTTAATATTCCATTCAGCACTGGTCACTAATGACTCACTGCGTGTGAAGAGCACTGACCCCCCTAAGCAGTTCCTCATTCTCAATATGCTGGTCAGCCAATTATCTCCAGCATGCCCCCTGGCGTAGGCTGATGTCCCCTCCAATGCTGCTGCTCTCCTGTACTCCTTAGTTTTGAGAAAACCTGCATCTAACAAGAGTGTTAGCTCATTTATACAGCACTCATAAGGTATATACAGTACATACAACATGAGTCATTTGTGACTTTACCAATAATCACAATGTACTGTATGTTGCAGTTCCGTTTCCAATTGTTAATTCCAACTCTTGCTCTTCAGCTACAATTTCATATTGATCTTATATGTAAGTTCATGTATTGAGTCAGTTGTCTTCATGAGTTTTTAATTATGATTAGTTTGACTGACTTGGTTGCCAGAGAAACACTTGTCCAGCCCTGTTAATTCTGAGTTCAAGTTTCTGTTGAGGGATGCATGTGGCACATGGTTACTTTCACTGTGCTTGTGCTCAGCTCTGTAAGTGGTTCAGGCCATGGATGCGTGTGAGTTGAAGGACTGGATCAGAGCGCACTTTCTCAACGTAAACCACAGCAGCGTATCTGTGTTGGCTCTGTGTGATGCTGTGGCGTTACAGTATGATGTTGATGCCCAAGGGCATTGTGGGTATGCTGACTGTGGGTGGTATGGTGGCACTGATTCTTAACAGGACTCTGAAAGGTGCCGACTTGTAAATAAAACTTTTCCTTTTAGATGTGGTGTATTAAGCATGGACATGTAAGTGGTTACCGTAGTCTAAGTCTATAGGTTTAACTTAGAGAGAGCCACAGTGAGCGTATCTTTCCAGCAACTTAAACTGGCCGTCCATTCCGCTGCAGAAAATGCCCAAACAATCTGTACTTTCCCTTTTTCCATCACTCACTTTGAAGCTCAGAGGAGGACGAGCTCATAGCAGGTAGCAAGGAATTTGTTCAGCTTTGACATCACAAATGCATTCCTTCCATGCTTTGAACGCAGCCTTATCGATATGAACACTAAGCTGTGACTGCTCTGAACTCCTGCTCTTTAGAACTGCACCGACACTGATGCTAACAGATGTAAATTTGACCAAGACTGCTGCCTGATAATACTCACATTTGGGCCCTGTAGGCATTGTGGATATGTTAAAGATGGATGTGAGAGCGCAGGCGCACAGCACACACACATAGAGAACAGTGTACACTTATATATATTATGGTATTCTACCCTAACCTATGAAAGAATCCTTAGGGACAATTTTACAACTGTGCAAAGTACACCCTTGTAGCATATCTCCCTTCCACGATCAATGCTTGTCTGGTGTATACTTCCACATCACCTAGCATGTGAACTATGATTATGATTTGGAGAACAGATTTTTAACACTACTGACTATACAACATGCATTAAAGGATGTGCGGAGAAGCTGAAGTGGTCTGTAATCTTCAGTGTGGGCAGTAGGAGAACCCAGTGCTTTTGCCTAGGGCTTTAGCCTGTACCGAGGCAGCTAGACATGGCAGCATAGGGATAATTGTGTCTGGGATTAAAGCGTTCTACTAAAGAAGATTAAATTCAAGGAAATAAAAAAGACATAGAACATCAGTTAAAAAGAAACCTAAATTAATAAAGGGGTAGGTAAAGAAAGATATCTCAAGACTGCTGGAGAGGGACAAGTTGTTATATTTATCTCTTGAATATGATGGCCTTGAAGGGCAAGTCAACTTTTCAAAAATGAGAGGTGACTTTAATTAACTACTGCCTATTTAAAAAGCAGCATAACAACAAGAAAAAAAGAAACAACCTCACATCAAATGAAACAAGAACTACTTGAAATAAAATAAGCAGCAACCACCCAGTACAATAAAAACTAATTTCAAAATGAACTTGATGAAAAAGCTAAACAGTCAACATAAAAAATAATAATAATAAAAAGAAGATGATTTGTTAAAAAAAAAAAAAAAAAAAGCCACAGATGATTGAAGCTAGTTTAGCAACTTTAGGAAGATTTACAGCAGATGATTTACAGAGAAACAACTAGAGTTACTTCTCCAAGCCTTTGATTGGAGCCTTCAAATGAATTACTACATTGTGGTTATTCAAGACCTAAGTAAAAGTTTAGGAATTAAGGCATTTAATGCTTCAATATTGCCAGATTTATAATGTGTGATCTCACAAAATTGTATTATAAATTATTTTTGATGAACACGATGACAAGGCCATCATTTATAAACGGTTAAGCGGTTTAAATTATTTTCTGTTTAGGTATGCAAATACACATACTGCATACACATTTACATTACGTACTGACCCCATTTAAGGTAAAATGAGTTGCGCACATATAGGAGTTAATTTCACTCTTTTGTTCTTCTACTGTGTGATATGTCTGCTCAGATACATTCATTCATTCATTCATCTTCTATACCGCTTTATCCTATGATCAGAGTCGCGGGGGGCCTGGAGCCTATCCCAGGAGGCTTCGGGCACAAGGCAGGGTATACCCTGGACAGGGTGCCAATCCATCGCAGGGCACACACACACACACATTACGGGCAATTTGGGAACACCAATTAGCCTAACCTGCATATCTTTGGACTGTGGGAGGAAACCGGAGTACCCGGAGGAAACCCACTAAGCACGGGGAGAACATGCAAACTCCATGCACACAGAGACGGGAATCGAGCCTGGCCGGGAATCGAACCCGGACCCTGGAGGTGCAAGGCGGCAGTACTAACCACTACACCACCGTGCCGCCTTGCTCAGATACAATTTACCTTAATAGGGCTTGACATTCAGCTAACCTTGCCAGTGTATAGTGCACATGGGAATTAAGCATGCAATGTAATATCAATAATATGCTGGTTGGGTTTTAATAAAAACAATCAAGCAAACTCATGCTTTGTGATTTTGCAGTGAGTCAAATGGAAAGTAGTTGGAAATTATTTAAATTAGATTAAAGAAGAAAAAAAATGTGTAGAGTGTTATTGTGAACAAACTGTCGAAGATCATGCTAAACCTTACAAGTATTACAAGAACTTTAGTTTACAGCATCATCAGCCTCCTTCTCCTTCACACACACACACACACACACACACACACACACACACACACACACACACACACACACACACACACACACACAATGTATGTTGTGTCATGTCTCTTGTACACAAATACCGTATTCCATATAATTGTTTTTAAGTATGTAACATGGTGTTCAAACAACATCCAAATTGCGTAATGTTGTATTTCACAGAATGTATCATGGACATTTAGCGACACATAGCTGTCATGCTGCTGGAATGACTGTCAGTAACAGAGTGTAAATGTTCTTTCAATGGCTTAAACACTCTCTAAAAAACATATTAACACATTCAAACCACTCATGGCAGCCATTGCGTAGCACAGAAAGTATTTTTGCTTCACCGTGACATTAAGAAGCCATTCAATGTGAGGTACACATCACCTATTGCTTAAAAATCAAGTGGCAAAAACTGGAAGAATACTCTCTTAGATTAAAGATTCATATTTGTCCATAAACAAGTGGAGTAATTTCTTAGTATATGTTTTATGATTGTATAACTAGAGTACAATAAGCAAAAATCTATTAGATCATACACAAAAAGTTAAAATGTCAGCCAGTTATATTATTTTAATGAGGAGAATGAGGGGTCAGCGCACAGAGAAACCCCAACACCAAACCCAGAGACAAAATTCCAGATTCAAAAGTTCAAAGACCATGAGATCTCACTCTGTAATACAGTTTGTACCACATGTGCTGCAATATATAATCTGTTTTTAAGCCAAAATAATAGCATTTATTTTAATTATGAATATTAATTCATTCATTCATTAATAAAGAAAGAAAGATAGAAATGAAAAGAAAAAGAGTGAGCGAGATAAAGAGTTATCCCTTGTGAAATAGACAGACATTTGCCCAGTTTCACCTGATTATGTACCCATTTCATTAAATCCTAATTAAAATGTACACCCCAGTCTCTTTGAATATGGTAACTGTTACAAAAGCAGATGTAAAATAATACTATCCATGTACAAAAAAACGATGAAGGGTTTGTTATCTATGCTAGAAATACCCAATTAGAACATTTTACAAAATTAATGAAATCTAATGAATAATAAATTGAGGCAAAAAGAATTCTAAATGAGTAAAAAGTGCTGTAACAATAAAATAGTACTAAAAGAACATGCAATCCTCAACAAGCTTGAAGAAATGGGGTCAGGTTCAAGTCATGCTAAACCAAAATAAAGGTTTCTGTACTGTTCCACTTTGAAGATAATTGAAGCGACAGCACTTGAAAGGACTCCTGATCCTGCATAAGCCAATTGTTGTTGTTATTATTATTATTTTTTTTTTTTGCCAAACATCAGTGGGGTTTATTTGTGAGGAAATGCTATTTTCACAAAAAATAAATAAATAAATAAATAAATAAAATAAAAATCACATCAAATACATACTTTCATTTGATCAAGTTCTGTGGTAATTAAAAAACTTAAATTTAACTATTAAAAATAAATGCTCTGAAGAAATGAGGCAGGTACCTCAAACCGAAAGACACTAGAACAATTGGTCGTAAAGCCAACTTTACATTAAGAATATTATTCTGAAACGACACTACAGTATATGAAAAACGTTTGTGTGCACCTGACCATTATTCTAATAAATAATTGTTTCATGGTAAACATGCCATTTGAAAATTGGTGCCCATTTCACAGCTATACTAGCCTCCACTCTTGAGAGAAGGCTTTTCGCTGGATTCTTGAGTGTGCTGGTGGGAATTTGGGCTTATATGCTCATAAAGGTGCTAGTCAGGTCTGGCACTGACATCAGTTGAGGAGGCTCAATCCATGTCAAACATGTTCATTGGGGTTGAAGCCACTCAGGATCTTCCCCATCAATGAGCACAGGGCGATTGAAATTGGCTCCTTAGTTCCAGTAAATGGAAATCTTAAACTACGGCATGCAGTGCTTAAACTACAGAAAGGCACAAGTCTATTTGTATCCCTTCACTTTGGTGAAGGATGACCTATGTATTTAATGGTCAGGTGTCCTGACATACCATATAGTGTAAAATATTATAAATCAGTAGGTGAATATAATTTTTACTACAGTACTGGTGAATGGCCAGATCAGAAGTCGTGGATAAATTGTTAATAGCGGTTCCTGGTTTAGATGTTCTACATGAACAATAGTCTTACATTAATACACTTGTAAAGGGTTTTTCATTTTTATAGTAACATAGACTCATAAGGGTTTATAGGACAAACACCATTCATAACCAAATATTAATATTAAACATTTCAATAAGTTTTACATTCAGTATTAAAAAAGTTTTACATAAGTATTAAAAAAGAACAATCCCCTCTGCTGTTCTTCAGAATTTAGAAGTTTACAGTAACATTGTCTACCATTTTGCAGAGAAATGCATACAATTTAGAAAAACTAATGTAGCAAGACTATGACTCATAGTCTCATTGGAATACACTTCCAACACAACAGAGTACATCAATGAAGAAAAGTTGAAGGTATTAGACTGGTCAAGTCAGACCTCAATCCAGGTGTAGATACATGTAACATCTGGAAATTAGACTAAAGGAAAAAAATGAGAAGCTGAAATTCTCTTCAATCTTCTTATATTCATCTTTTAAACTCAAGTCCAAATGTCTTCAGTGTATATAAAAAAGGAATTAGCCTTGTTATTTTAGTTTTTGAAAGACTGTAATGTTTTTGATATGCTGGAATGCTCTGATATGGGACATTTATTATCATTCATGGAAGGATACTCTGGTGGCCGTATGATGTAAGATTCAGTAAGTTTTCTAGTTCAGAACAGAGGCCTTTCTGTTTTCTTGGTAACAAGCTTTTTACCCATTTTTGCTTGTTTTATGATCTTCAAGAGGGAACATCTGTTTATAGCTGCTATAATGTAAGTAATAACAGAAACTAACGTGTCTCACAGAAACTATTAAATTTAACTATAAATGATTATAAAGAGCAAAGTGATGTTCATGAATAAATTCAAATCACACCATACCAGCATGGATTATTGTGCTATAACAGCATGATCCAACGCTTGGTTTTCCGCTTATCCCACAGTGATTTGCCAATGGTTACACTGGTTTATTTTTTAATTACACTGTACACAACATTACACTTTTTAAACCTCTTTATATTTGCATTTAATGTTATGGAGCATTTATCTTATGTTATTTCTTTCATTAAAAACACTACAAAAGGTACAAGGATATTTGAAGAAGACATACATTTTGCACTTTTAAAAGTGTTTGCAATACTGCTTTTAAAGTATAGTTAAGCACAGACACATCGGCCACTGCTATAATAACGTTATCGCTAAGCACTCACTCTGTCATGCCTGAGTTATTGCCTTCAGCGCTTTCCTGGGGAACACACACTTTTATTAGGACCAATAAACAAAGCCTTTTGAGGATTGGCCAAAAGAAGGCTGGTGGTCTTATTGAAGGGTAGTGAATGACCTATTGGCATGTTGTGGTGGCGGTAGTAATGGATGCTTTGCTCATTCCCAAGGTTGAAGGTCACTGACCAAAGCAAACAAATGACATGCTAATCAAAGGTTAGTTATTCTTTAGAATGGAGAGTCCATTGACTAAAAGTTTTACAGGAGCCCTGTGGAGCAGTGTTTGTTAAAACCATACTTAATTCAGTGCCAGCTCATCTAACACAATAGTTCACGAGTCGTTTAACTGTTGCACACAGTCATTTATGGACACCAAGGGCAATGATTGAAGGGTGGGTGCCTTTAAAATCTGAGACTGTAGGGAGAAGTGAAACGCATTGTTCTGCATGTAGTGCAATGTGTTTTTCAGAAGAATGTTTGCTTGAGTTGTTTCTACTCCCGAAGTATCTTGACTGCTCAGAAGTATTTTGTACAGGCACAGGGTCATTAATGGAATGTAATAGATCAGGAACGACTGGTGGATGATATTGTGACTGTAGCTGATAAACAATGGCTTGTCCAGATGCCTGACATGCTTCGGAAAACCTTCAGCATCAAGAACTCTGAAACCAGACATTGTTTTAAAAGATGAGCTCAAAAAAATGCATTCCTAAATTAACAACTATTTATTCTTACACACATGCCCCATTTGCCAAATTTTTGAAGATGCTCTTGTTAATTGCTCCTCATAACACCGCTGTCACACAAGTTGCATTTTGCTGAACAAAATGATGAGGGGACATCATGGAGCACACTAAAATCTTGATTCTTTAATATATTTTTTCCTCTGGGTAATATACAGTTAAATTAGAGATAACATTTTAATTACACCACAGTGCATGTTACTTTACTCATACTGTCTGGGCAGCCTTAGTCAACTGTGAGAGCAAAAACAAGGAAAAAATAAAAATCAAATTTTTTTTATTGAAATTGGGAAACAGTGCCTGCCACTTATTCTGATCAGATCATTGTGTGTGGGTATGTGCAATAATAGGGTTAAACGTAGACAACTGCAAACAGGAGGAAGTCGTCCTTACAACAGGCATCCGCTGGCTCACAGCTTGTTACCAAAAGGGCTTTAATAATTAATGCACTTCCCTTCCCTGTTCAACACTCTGTCTTTGATATAAGGTTACTGTGCTTGGGGTCTTCCTAAAGGAGCAGTTGAACCTTTTTCAAGTACTTCTTCTTTTTCTCTAGTATCCAAACATATGCTTTAGCCTGTGCATTTTCAACAGTAATAGCAATCATGTGGAAAGAAACAAAACAAAAAATAGTTTGTTGACATCAGCTCATATTTTCATTTGAAGTCTGGCCTTGCTTAGCCACTTATTCTTGACTATGTAATTCTTGGCTGGTGAGAGGTCAGAGGTGTGTAATACAAGGCCATTGTTAGTTCTTTATAATGTGTACATGTTGTGCACTGTGGTCATCAGTAGGACGCCTATGGAGTGAATACTGAAAGGAATGCAACCATAAATACATAATTACGTTCGGAGCTGCATCTTCTTTTCCCCGTTCTAAATGTTCACCAGGGTCAAGAGCACTGTCGGTTCTGTATGGTTATTTTTATGTCATTCATTTTGTTATGCTACACCAGGAATGATTTTAATTTCAAGGCCATATACTCCATCCATCTGTGCTCAGGTATTCTGTTTGAGGTCCATGTCTATATTTTGTTTCCTCTTGCTGCAGCAGGGTGGAATGATGAGTTTTATACCCACACGAGAATATAGGTGTTGTTCCCTGTGTTGAGTAATATGCAGGCCCATGCATGGGGCTTTGTCAGTCATCGTGAGCCTCAGATGTGGCCAGGCATGGGAGCATTAGCCCCCTACTGCGCCCCCTCTCTGCACCCCCTCCTTCCCACACTACCCCCCTGGAGTGTGGCCATGCTCTTACCTGTCCTCCTAATCTGGGATTTTCTCAAGATAATGCTGTGATTTCAGATCAGACTCAGGATTCCCAGAAGAAAAAGCCCAGTGTAGCCCTTTTCTCTTCTTTGCCTGAATGTCACTCTAATCTGGTGTGATATACCAGGGATTTTCGGGTGTGTGCAGTGCAGAACAGAATTTTGACACTATCTGTTAATGGTGTAGGAAATGTCCATTCCAACTGTCTTGAAAAAATGCCTAAATATTATCAAAGATTGGAAATAAGTTTATTTGATAGGAAGCTGAACCACAGACGGAGCAACTGCCATGAAATAAACAGATAAACAACCAATTCTGCACACCATGAGTTTGGGATATTTGCATTTGTACTGGATACTACTTATCTTCTTTTTTATCTTTAAGTTTAATCAAATACTTATTCTATGATGCTACAACAAAATAATTTTATGTGCTATCTGTATTTAGCTGCCTCTGTTTTGTTTATGTAACACAATGTGGCATGCACTATTTCTGTAACTGCACAAGATCTGCTGTAGGTATGTGTGTGTATATGTGGGTCTGTGTGCCGTCATATGTATGCGGGTCCTCTGATACTAAAGCTGATTATATGTCTTTATAAATGAAACGTTTTCGTCTATGTTTATCCTTTTACCACAAAACACACTACAAACCCGCAGCCTTAAATTTTTTAAATAAACAGATCGATTGCAGCCTGGCACTTCCCTTGGAAATGGTTTTGGGTCCTACTGTAAATTCAGTCAGAAGGTCTCACTACAATTTTTAGGCCTTAATACGCTACAGTTTTTGGTAGATTGATTCTTCCCATTATTTGTATATGCTCATTTAGGGAGAAGGGTAATTGATTAAATCAAAGGAGGAATGTTAAAAATAATTTTTTAAGGAATGTTAAAAATCTCAGTTAATTCCATACAAATAGACAATAACTTTTAGACTGACCACGGAGGAGCTATATTATAATGAAAACAAACAAACAAACAAACAAACAAACAAACAAAAACACACACACGCACATACACATGGGAAGGTTGTTTTATAAGACAAGACATGAATAAGCCAGGACAATGCTCTTCATACCCGAAGAAACTAATAATGCAAAATGATATTGTGCGACTTGACAATGTGGTCTCCAGGTATTCCACATGTGTTTATTTTCATTTTATACTACCTGTAAATTACATTACAGCACTTGGGACGTGCTGCTAGAGTTTGGATTTGTCATCTGTGATTAGTGGGCAACATATAGACCTAAATAATCTTTAATAGTTTAATTGTAATTGTAACTTTAATAATTGTTAATTGTAAAAACAAAACAAAAGAAACTTTTCACACCTCTCCCTCCACTCTGAAAAAAATATATATTTACATAGAAAAAATACAATGAAATATACTTTTGGACTGATTAATTTGCATTAAACAAAGGAATTACTGTAATCTATGCCCTTTTAATATAGTGTTTAGTATTGGTTTGTTTTTTATTCATAATATACACAAAAAATATACACGTGTATTTAACTGTATTTCTATTAAATTAAATTTCATAAAAAAATTCCAGATCCTTGGTGGGTTTAAAAAAAGTCAACTTATTTAATCCATATGGTTTGAATATGTACTGAGATTTTACTAACAATTTACTAATAGTCAAGAAAAAACTTTTAATTTACACATTCCTAAAGTCTGTACCTTCAAGTATTACAGCTGGAAATATTAGCTGCTGCTTTCTCTACAGTTAAATCCAACTGCTGATATGCAGTACTGCCTGTTGATACTAACATTTCACATTTAATCGATAAGTTTTATTGTAGACAACTTTTGCATGAAATGCTTTCACAATAAAATACTAATAAATAATCTTTTGTTGAGTAAAAAAAACAAAAAAGTAAATTAATATCATTACCCCGACTGCTCTGTGCATGGTGGAGACAGATTGCACCCAACCAATTAGTGCATCTTTTGTTTGGCCTGAGTTAAATGCACAGTCTTCCAAAGAAAGCCAATGTCTTTTGATTTCTTTGAGTACTACCGATGATTGCTCTGGAAAGCTCTGTGCACAAAGACAGATTTGGTGACATTGCACCAGGCTCTTCCCAGATGGCTCGGAGGCACTCTGACCTTGTTAGCACCTGCTCTGAAGGCCTTTTGTGTGGGCATGGCCGCGGGCACCGAGACGGGCACGCACCGAGCCTTCGCTCCACCCAGTCTCCATCAGCTTTAATGAAGCAGCATTCTGCTGTCATTATTGCTGCCTCCTCACCCTCTCAGAGTCCGTCTGGACAGCCCCCAAAACAGCCAAACGGCAGAGACATGAATTAAAATGAATCAACCATCACAGGGCCCCTGAAATGTCATTATAATTAGATATGTAAATCTCCTTATCATCCCCCAGTGCCATGTATTAGAATGGCTGCTATAAGCCCTAAGGTTGCACTAAAAATATACAATTAATAAATGAATGGGTTTTGATGAACTTTGATTATTTTGGGCTGTCTTCCAAGTTTACCTTATCGGGAAATGTCACCTTGATCCAGCCCTCAGTGGTCTGTTAAATGGTGTCAACCCAACCGCCCCCATCTTCTTTATTTCTGTTTTAAAGAGCTCTCTGCATCACCGGTCTGCGCGTGAGATGGTGGGACGGCTGTGTTTACACCAGATTAAGCTTCTCTCCATGACGCATACTCGTTTGCTTCAGAAAAAGCAATAAATCATTAAGGTTTTATTAAAAACAAATCAAGGCATACTGCATGTGATGAAATTGCTGCATTTAAAGTATTACCCCTAGATTGCATACACAATTTAACTCCTTGTGGACCTTCCACTTTCTCTCTTTCCCACCGATACATTTACTGTACACATGAAATCGATGTATATTTTGTATACAAGCGGTAAACATAAGAAAATACATATGACCTGTACACAAAAAGATGTGCCCCTTTAAGACTGTCATCCAGAAATGAAGGAAAAAAGAAGGAAATGAAAGCCCTGAGTGCTGGAGCTAATGTGCAAACTTGTTTCTGTCCTCTACGGCTCCATCATTTATTCAGGAGGTAGGAGCACAAGACGGCCGACTCGCATTTGCTTGATACTCAATTATACATTAGTGTACATCACTTGGCAATCTGTTCATATCAATTTAATTGGATTTTAATATTGCCTCTGATCTTGTTGTCCAATTAACAGTACTGGCTGGCAATAAAACAGAACCACACACTATGTGACACCTTTGATCCCTGCCATATGGAGCTCCTCCATTGATTACCACATTTTCAGAAATTTCTCTTTTTCAGTATGGCCCGTGATGAATGGGAGGAAAAGCGCATCCCCGATGTGATAACAATTTCACTTCCACTTGCAACTTCATTTATTTTGTTGACATTCTGCACTGATTAAAAACAATAAAAAAGGAGCGCCATGCCCTGAATATGGTATGCAAATAGAACCCTGGGCAGGCATCTTGTGATGCCAGGGGACTGTTGCAGTCACTGACTTGGCTTCGCCTCAAGAAGTCCCTTAAAGTGACAGCACCTTTTTTGTTCACTCATCCATCCTTCCTTTCATTCCCTCATTTTTTCCTCTCTCTTTTTTTTTGCTCAGGAGGATGCTATGCTTGTAATGGTTGTCAAAACATGGCAATGCTGAGGAGTAGAAGAAAAGAGCATTGCAGATCATTTTCCAGTTTTTTACAGGGGGCAAAAAATGGTGCAGATTCATTTTTCACAGTGGCTTACACGATTTCAGAACTACGTCACACAAAAGATTAAGAAGAAAGAAAATGAGTGAAAATGGATCCTGTTTATGTGCAACTGAAAATGGCAACTGCTTATACTATTCTTATGGTATAGAGAGACAGATGCTATTAAGTGGCAACAGTTGTGGCACATTTCACACCACAATTTACAGACATCGTACATGGTAGGGGTGAGAGTATGTAGTGAACATGTACAAAAAAAACCCACAGCAAAGTAGCTGCAAAAATGTGACAGAGTTCATGTTTAGAAAACCCTGGGGTCAGTCAGCACATTTACATGCACAGTTAAGTCGAACTACGCCTGTAGCTTTATCCTGTATTCAGGGTCGCAGGGGGCCTGAAGCCTATCCCAGGAGGCTTAGGGCACGAGGCGGGGTAAACCCTGGATAGGGTGCCAATCCATCGCCGGGCACACGCACATACACTCACCCACACACTACGGGCAATTTAGGAACATCAGTTTGCCTAATCTGTATGTTTTAGGACTGTGGGAGGAAACCGGAGTAATCGGAGCAAACAACCAAGCACAGGGAGAACATGCAAACTACCAGAAATGAACCTGGCCAGAAATCCAACCCAGACCCTGGAGCTGCAAGGCGACAGTGCTAACAACTACACCACCGTGCTGCCATTAAGTTGTACAAACATGGACAAATTTACAGCCCTGTATATTTTTTTATGTGCTGTAGTTTATTACTTTATGTACAAATGAATTGCATGCTATTCCTTGTGGTTATGTTGCTATCTGATAACTGTTGCTAGCTGCCGTATCATTAGCGGTTTCTTTCCTCTGTTTGGCATAGTGCTCAACTTCCAGGTCAAAGCCTGATGCAGGAACTTTGGGTCATGTGCAGAACACCTACTGTAGGTCAAATTCTGTGTCCGACTAAGATGAAAAGTGTGGGAGAAGTGCGACTCCCAGACTCATTATCTGAATGTGCTAGTCCGATTTTACGATTTAATCCAATTTCAGTCAGACTAATATATTTTTTTCAAGTCCACTTTCAATAGGGCGAACACAATTGATAGGACTAACACAACGTGATGGAAATCTGGAATTTCCACCATCAGTCTTTTCTTCTGCTTGCCACATGGACAAAGTATTCAGAATGTCCTGTTTATTACAATGTGTACAAATCTCTAGGTTTGCAAAATGCAAATGCATGACTAAAACCAGATCAAAATTTTTTCTTGTGCTGATTTACATATACTTTAAGCATACATTGCATAAAAGATCATGATGATGATAAGTAAATGAGTAAATCATTTGGCCGTATACAAGCATGCAATGTTAAAACAGCAAACGTATGAGTGGTGAAAAATTTTAACTTGTTCTGATCTCCTCCTGCTTTATACTTTATACATGACATCCCAGTGTGAAAAAGCACACTCTAAACAAGGCCTCTGTGTCACTTCTAACACCACAAGAACTGACTGTGCTCTCTCTCTCTCTCTCTCTCTCTCTCTCTCAACATAAGTCTAAAAAAGCACTGCTGAATACTGGCCTATCATTACAATAATTAATTGTTCAGTGAAGTGGCATTTTCACAAGGAAGTGCTCTAGCGGATGTGTACTACAAGCATTAGCAGCAGCCAAGTCATTTGTGACAGAGACACTGCAGCTTAGTATATTCCATTGGTGCAATTAAAAAGGAAATGAAAAGCAAAACAAACAAACAAACCAACATAAAAAGAAACATTAATCAATAACGAAAAACCCACTGCGAAGCTTTCTGTAACAGATTGGAGCATGCGATACAATAATACAAAATAGAATATAATAACACACTAAGATAATGAATTAATAAATTGTGCTTAACAATATGTAAGTAACAAATGGCAGTGTTCTAATTCTGTCCTTGTCTGGCGCATATCTATTGCTCATCTGGTATATGATTTCTTGACCATTAGCAGTTTTCTGCTTCATAGCTGTTCCTGGGGCATGTGTGTGTGCGTGTGTGTGTGTGTGTGTGTGTGTGTGTGTGTGTGTGAGAGAGAGAGAGAGAGAGAGAGAGAGAGAGAGAGGAGGGGGCCATGGTAGGACATCTGCGACTGCCAGATAATTCAGTTAATTTCTATTCCCTTGAACCTGGAGGTGTTAATTTGGAAGCGAGGCAGCCAAGTCTAAAGAATGCCAATACGTCATTTGAATGATTAATGCAGATGTGGGAATTGGGCCCCTTTGTTTACTCTTTCATTTTGACATGGCACAGCAAGGAGGAGGCACCATGCATGACGCCGAAAGTTAAGGGCAACTTCGGCAGTGTGCATGTGAATGTCTGTAAGACTTTCAGTGACAGTCTGTGAGAATGGCTGTGCACTCCAGGAAATATGAAGAAGCTGACAGTGGGACATTTATTTTTCTTCCTTTTTATTTTAATATATGTCTTTTTAACCTCAGTTATTCAGTTTAAGTTAAAGTAAGAAATAGACTCAGGCATAGACCAGTATCTAGCACTAATGATGCATAATTGTCTTTAATGGTGTGTAAATGAACTATTACAAGACTATGTGTGCATATTTGTATGTCAATGGTTCTCAATGGTGGGGTCTGTGGAATGAAGCCAGGGGGTCCATAAGTTTTTCTTTTTTTTATTAAGTTATGGTCACAAAGCACCATAATCAACGTGATTCTACTTATAATTGAGCTCCTAAAGTTATTATTGCTGTTTGACTGGTCATTTAAAGTGAATAGGTTTAAAGAAAAGAACTTAAAATCAATAAGACCTTTAAATAATGTTAACATGAACAAATGTCTGAAAGTGTAACTTGATAGAAATGGTTTGAGAAAAAAGGTTTCAGCTACAGTATGTGTGACAAAGATAACTGTGTTTCTATGATAAGAGTTGAAGATTGACAGCCAAATCATCCCATACATATACCTATACACTTTACTACACATTCTAGATATACAAATAACCGAAAATTAACCATAACAATGAACAGGAAATCGATTGGCTCCATTGAAAAACATATTCACCTAATATATATTAAATACTTATGAAAATCTTTAATTTTATGTATTGGTTGCAGAAGGGACACCATGCAGTGGCTGGGGAAAAAAAAAAAAATAAAAAAAATAATAATAAATAAAAAATAAAAAATAAAAATAATATATATATATATATATATATATATATATATATATATATATATATTATTTTAGTCGTGTCCAATTCCTCCCAGTTGCTGGAGGTTCCCACATTACACTTCTACTGCCGCTCAGTCGGGAGGGCCGCAGACTGACCCACGTGTTTCCTCCGATCCACGTAGCGTCACCGACCATATTTTTCGAACTGCTCACTCACGCACCATTGGGGCGGCGTAACACATTTGGAGGAACAGTGCTATCCACTCCCTTCGCCTGCGCAAGCTCACAGATGCCCCTGATTGGCTGTAGAGCCGTCATTAATGTGGGAGCACTACGTACCACTCAGAGAACTCGCCCAATCAGCTCTCTCTAGGACTCCGGCTGTGAGAGGTAACAGCATCACACGGGGTTCGAACCAGCGATCCCCAGATGATAGGGCGAGCGCTTTACCACTGCACCACTCGGAGACTCACGAAAGTACACAAAATTGACATCAAAATTAGTTATCTCCATTTGGTCAATTTTAAAAGAATATTTTGTGCATTGTTTTTTTAGAGTCACAAAGATGTTAAAAAGGAAAATGTCAGATATTTATGTCAAAGTTGTTTTGGTTATATCACTGTGAATTTTGAATGTGCAAAATGCTTTGAAAACATTAAAAGTCATGGCAGCAACAGGAGCAAGGAAACAGTGTTGAGTTTTGTTGACACCAAACCATTTTAATTACAAAGTATGTTGAAGATCATGAGAAACATTAAAAACAATACAAACAACTTTAGCTTATAATGCGTTCCTCCTCCTCTACCAGTTTCAGTTTTACTTCATGAACTGATGACTGTGCCTTATCATAGAACAGGTATGTGCTGTATAAGGTCTGATCATTTATCAATCAACTTCCTAAATTTCCTTATGGGTATAATAGAGTTTATTAATCCTGATTACTAAACAAGGTATTGCAGACCCAGGCAAACAAATGCAACAGTTTCTTGCACACAAAATGTGTATGTCATTTCACTTTTACACACAGCAATTGTGCATCTCCTACAGTAAGTGTCGTAGAATTATCACTCTGCTTAATTTTCATTAGTTAATATAACTTGTATATAACTATTAAAGTGCATCATGGCTCCCAAATCCAGAAAAAACAGTGCTAATGATTGTTCAAAACATGTAAAAAAAAATTGAATTAAATAATTACCACCAAAATGTTTTGTAATAGTCAACCATGTGTTCCTGTGGACAAAAATTGGCAAAATGAGTGACATTATCATTACCTTTATCTTTAGCTTTGTTGTTAAACTGTTCATATGTACCTATGGCACAATGGACTTATAGCAAAGTCATCACCTCCTGATGATGACCTCATGGGTGTAACCTGCAATGTCATGATCGTACGCAAACCATTCTTGCCAACCTTACTGACCCAAGTAACCCTGCTGCTTCTCCACTCAGCCTTTACAACTGTACTGTAATTACATGCACAATTTACCATTCTACCATTCCTTCATAACACTTTGTCAGGCAGAAACAGGCAACTATCATGAGATGTGCACATACTGATTTTTATTCAACATTTTAATACTGTACACTGAGGATTTAGTTTTTTTTTTTTTTTTTTACAAAAATAAGTTTTAATACTGCAATGTTTAGTCTATAAAAAAAAAAAAGAAGTAGACTACTCAGTGTCATTGCCTTATGAGATTAAAGCCATATTGTGATTTGATTGGCATTAATAAAAGATGACACTTCTGGACCTGTGGTCAATAGGCTAACCTGTCTTTTTCCAGCAGAGCCCCTTTATGGTGCACACAAACAGCTGGCCAGTGACCCACCAGCTGTTAGCCACCTCCACATATTGCTCGACAGCTCTCCTCACTGGACACATAGCTGGCCTGGGAACATTCAAAAGCAGTTTACTGATTTGCTGCAGTATATTTATCAGAAATGCTGGGTTTGGTCATGGTGTAACAACTTTCACTCCAGTCCCCAAAAACATTCACTGCTTGTGGTTTGATAATGCAGAAAGTTTTCCTACTGGCCCAAAGTAGCCAGTATGAAAAGGCTGCCTGAATTCTGAAATGAATTCTAGTTTATACATACATGACTTACAGTGTTTCCCATGGCAAGTTTCCCGCTTTACTTTGGATCGAATTTCGTGAGATCACACACTCACTCATTCTCTATACGTTTATCTTGTACAGGGTCATGGGAGGACTGGACCTTATCCCAGGGAACTTGGGGCACTAGGTAGGGTACATCCTGGTGCCAATCCAAGCATGCACACACTCACACACTGTGGGCAATTTGGAAAGGCCAATTAGCCTAATCTGCATGTCTGTGGACTGATGGAGGAAACCACAGCACCTGGAGGAAACCGGGAGAACCTGCAATCTCCACAAACACAGACCTAGTTTTCATCTAGCTTCAAGTTGTTGCCAACCAAATGAATGTTTTCCATATACATTTCTTTAATTTCATGCTAATATTCCTAATTTTGATTTTGTAAAGTTTCTTTTATGTCAGTGACTCTTGTTAAAAACGCAATATAAATAAACTGAATTCAATTGAATTTAATAGTTTACATGGTAAACAATGACCGTTGTCTTGTGCTACTAATGATAAATAAATTAATCAATCCACTAGGTCAGAAATACAAAAAAGCAGAAAGTAATAGTCATAAAAATACACTTGAAACTGACTAGCTAAGTTTTCGATATTAATTATAATCAATTCTCAGATATTATTTACATTTCATGGTAGTGGTCCTGTTATGCCATGAATACTAGCCTAAATAGTTCATGCTAATACATCTTAACCCAGCATCATTAATATCTATACTGTACACTGGTGTGCTGAAAATAGTTACAACATCTGTTGATTCGATTCACTTTACAACATTTTCTGATAAGTGAATGAATTGCATATAACAAATAAACAGGGAGAAAGAAATGAATTCACTAGAAATTACTTTTTATACTGGGAAGGAAACAGGACATAGATGTAGGACATAGATGTCTTCTTAGTGGTTCTCTGCAGGCCACTGGCAGGCTGTTAGAGGGTACAGAGTGCCAGGATGATTTCTCTGGACTAGAGCTCTTGGCTGTTCTGTCCCTGCAGGCCATCCTCTGGAACTTTTTGAGATGAACTTGTCTTCATATAACACAATGGTATCAGCAGTCTCTGCTACCTATAGAAAGGCCAGGTGTCCTCATTCCACACCAACCTGTTTTTGCCTGATGGGGTGGATCAGGCGCTGGCAGGTTTCCTGCTCTCTCTCTCTTCCCATCATTCTGGTCTTCCTCTCTCCCTTACTCTCTTCCTATCCCTTTTCCAGCCCCATCACTTATTCATGGAACACGTTCAGCTGCCTCTACTGATGGCAGGAAATGACATGTGGACACAGAAGTGGCAGTGGGTGGTTTCAACTCATCAGCTTGGCACAGAACAGTCAGCCTGGGCATCAGCACCAACTCTTTGCCAGCTGAGGTGCTCAGGGTTAATTAACACAGGATGGTGTGATCAGAATGCTCTGCTTCATCTTGAATATGTCTGAGTCAAGATTTGGTACGTTTACGAAACACAAATTATCTGACTAAAATAATTTTTTGTTTTTTCAGTAAAGAACAAAGAACAAGTCGACTTCTGTAGAAGCACAATGAAGGATGTCATGGTATCAGTATAGTAAAATATTTCAGCCTTTTCATACCTTTTATACTTTCAGGTAGCATATTTTTATGATTTATTTTTTCTTGGACTTAGCAATGACTTTAGTTGTTATTATTTCAATTGAATTAGTAATAATTTTTAGAAAATAAATTCAACCACAAATCATAAACTTGAGCCAGATCACAACACTCTGATCTAAGCTCTTTAGCTGATCATTAGTACATTTGTCCAAACATAATTAAACTATTTTAATAGCGCTTGCATGTAATGATTTTATATCATGTTTTCCTTTTTTAAATTCTTACTTGACGAATAACATTTTAATGATCATTCCTATAATTTCTCAAGGTCCAGGACTAGCATATTATCTGTCAGCTCAGTGTCACTTTGTGTGATTGTATGTGTGTGTGTCTGTTCCTGAATGGGTGGAAGGGGGTTTATTAAAGAGGAGGGCTGGGGGATGTGCTTCTCCGCCTCCTTTATCAGTAATGTTGTGCGATCAATAAATAGGACATCTAGATAAGGCGCACACACACGCGTGCACACACGCGCACGCACACACACACACATATCTAAAATCTAAAACAAACAAACCTAAACACACAAAAAATTGCTAGATATATTAAAGCAATATAAATACCCAAGAAATAGAATATGACTTAATACATTTACAAGTGGTTCAGCACTTAATCTGTAAATTTGTTCTGAAACAGATAATCTCTGTGCAATCTTCCTGATGACATTTAACACTTTATTAGCAGATCTCAAAGGAATTTTGCAGCACAGAGAAAAAAAAATAATTTAAAAATAGATCACTAAGCATTGTATCCCTGTGCTGGTTAATCCATGTCAGTTTACACAGCCTCATTATGTTTATGGAGAATTCTTGATCTCTCTGCCAAGACTCCCTCTAGAAGAGAGAGAGAGAGAGAGAGAGAGAGGGAGAGAGAGAGAGAGAGAGAGAGAGAGAGAGAGCACATCTGTTTTTCACATTGCCTACAACGTAAAGATCCTCTCTGTGTTATTAAATTAGAAACAGCACAGATTTATAAATGTTAAACCCACCAATAATCTACAACTTGAAACAACTTAGCACCTGGCTCACACTGAAACACTTTAAAACACTGGAAACATTAATCATATAATCTAATCCCGAGCTCTGTTTAAAAGTTATATTACTTTTTGTAAATTTGTTTATAGCACTATGATATTTCAGTTTTGAATATTGATATTTTCAGATATAATATTCCTCACACACACGTTTGTAACTATATGAGAAATGTATATGTGTGTGTGTGCACGCACATGTGTGCGCGCTACTAGGCTTCATACTCCAGGGACAGACCCAGGCGTTAACTGCAAATCCAGCCGGCAGACCGGGCTCTACTCCTGGCCACAGAGCCGCCTGATCAATGGCCCTGCTCTTTTGAAAAGCCAAACCCTGCTGAACTCAGAAATCCTCTAAATCATCGCACAGGCACCACAGGAAAGGTGTGGAGAGCGATGCCAGTATGATTAAAAAGTAGAAAAAGTGCACAAGAAGAACTTCTTTTCCCTTCTAAGAATTTGATTTTAAATCTTAGGAAAATAATCACATTTTTAAAAATAATTTAGTTTTTTACTAGCTGCTGTCTAGACTGATGCCAATAAATATTACTAGCTAAAACCTCCCCACACAGCCTTTCTTGATCTTACTTGGATTAAATGTTAATGTTTATTACACCTTTCCTGACTTCGAATTAAATTTTTTTCTACATTGCAGAACAATACTGAAGACATCAAAGCTGACGAATACTCACTCACTCATTATCTATACTAATTATCCTGTACAAGGTGATACAGGGCACAAGTATGCACACACACACACACATGACAGGCAATCTGGAAACACTAATCAGGCTATGCTGCATGTCTTTGGACTGTGGTGGAAACCAGAGCAACCAGAGGAAACCTACCAAGCATGCGAATAAAATATGAACTCTACATACACAGACCCAAGACAGGAGGCAAACCATCGATCCTGGAGGTGTGATGCGACAGTGCTAACCACTACACAAAGATGTCTCCAAACTGTTGACTGGTATTATATAATAATAATAATAATAATAATAATAATAATAAAATTTTCTATTTCGACTGCTCTGAATAATTTGCGTCAATTCTGCTGTGTTTAGGCATACTTCCTCCACTTTAGTTAATACAATAATACGGATCATGGTATCCATAATTCTCACTGTGTCTTTGACCTGCGTAACTCATTTGTGTCTCTTTACCGCAGTACAAACAAAGAGCAGTGTGAGAACAAAACCAAGCGTTATTGTGTTCGATGAACACGCATTGCTGAAGGGTAAGGTGGCCAACACCGCATTATACTCATCTTACACTGCAATGCCAGAGCACTGGAGACTGGTGTGTGAAGCACTCAGCCCACCAGGACTCTTTCACAGGAAACAGGACAAGTAATGCTAAACAAAAAGTGGGGAAGTTGATTCCTGTAGACATCAGAGTGGCTCTTTAAAGCTGTGGTCACTGTATTCTAAGACATGTGACCCATTTGACACCCACTTCCTCATGACATGGCTTTAAATTCAAATGAAGTTGAATAAAAGCCTTGACGGATTTTTGTTACATTGTACGGGGACAGGTCCATTGAGGTTAAAATCTCTTTTTCAACAGCAAAAAAAAAAGAGGGAGGATCTGAAAAAACTAAAACTATAAAACACCTAAATATTAAAGAAAACCACTAATACAAAACGCTGTGTATCACAGGACAATTTGTCATTTTAGGCCATGATATAAGGTGGTCCAGGTTTTGTAAAGTTTTCCATAACTAAGTAGCTGTACATAAAAAGAAGCGCTTACCCAGCTTTTATGGCCGAGTACATGCGCAATGTACTTTGACACTGTGGGAGAAGTCAGCTTTGGTTTCTGAATACCCGGAGAGTCCTGAGTGGTGTCATACTCCACAATAACACTGTAATGTCATTTTGAAATAAAGAAGTTTTGCACATGAGTGGCTCTGGTTTCGTCCTCGGGGTTACTTTCTGAAATTAAAATGGAGTGAATGAGTTTTCTTTTGAAGGCCAGTGAGATAGAGCAAGACGAGAGAGAGAGAGAGAGGGAGAGAGAGAGGGAGAGAGAGAGTGGGTGGGAGAAAAGAAGGGGCTAGAGGCTAGCAATAGGAGTGCAATTAAAATTGCACACACTGGCGAAATCTCCCTCTTATAAAGCATAAGTCCTACCCTCTTTTGGGAGCTCATCAACCCTGGTGCCTTTTGAAGATTTCACAGCTTTTTATGCTTTGGTTTTAGGCAGACAACAAGGTAGTGGCCATTCCATTATGAGTTCTTTTGCTCTTTGCATGCTATATCAGCCATAGACTATAGCAACGTAGTGTCATACTTGCAAAGTTATAACAACTCATACTACTTTAAAAAGTTCACAACAGAAACTGTAGAGCATGGTAATGACTGGCCCTTAGTAGGAACTCTTTACATATTAAAATTTGGGCTTGCAGTTTTATTATTCATTAATAATTTTCATTAGAAATATTATTATTGCAGTACAGTCTCAAATCCATCCCTCCATACTTCAATTTTATATAATAGTTGTTTGTTAAAAGTAAATATACAGACCCCCTTTTATGAAAGATGCAGACAGGGTACAAACATGAGGATCTTAATAGTGTTGCTCCCTATATACAACAACTTTGCATCACATACCAGATATATATAAATAATATTTTTTGTACTGGCTACATTGAATGTAAATTTGAAATCCAGAATTGTACATCCATTTATTTTCAATGCAAAAAAAAAAAGAAAAGAAAAAAAAACTTCATGGAATGGAAACAGCAAGAACCTCACTTAAAAAAACAGTGAAAAATATTTACATGTATAAAATTCAAACCTGTTTTCAAATGTGACAGTATGTGAAGAGTCACACAAAATTATGTCACAGTGATGGTCAATAAAAGACATTTGCACTGTTATATTTACAGAATTAATGCAACTTAATCACCACATGTACTTGATGCATTCAAGCTGCTCATAGTACCAGCATTTATTATGGACAATATTTCTTCAGTCTAAGTGACATCACTCTAATTAGAGATTCCAACTTAACTGTTTAAATAAATGCTGATTCAATACAATATGCCATAACATGTACTTCAATGCAATTAAATCAAAGGCTTTAATTCGAATATAACTTTATTGACATGCAAAGCTATACGTGAGCCCACCTGCTGTGAAGCACTTAACCATCTGGAAATATAACAGTAGATATACAGTGGTGTGACTGCAAAACTATTTGCCCCCCTCCTGATTTCTTATTCTTTTGCGTGTTTGTCACACAAAATGTTTCTGATCATCAAACACATTTAACTATTAGTCAAAGATAACACAAGTAAACACAAAATGCAGTTTTTAAATGAGGGGTTTTATTATTTAGGGAGAAAAAAAATCCAAATCTACATGGCCCTGTGTGAAAAAGTAATTGCCCTCTGAACCTAATAACTGGTTGGGCCACCCTTAGCAGCAATAACTGCAATCAAGCGTTTGCGATAACTTGCAACGAGTCTTTTACAGCGCTCTGGAGGAATTTTGGCCCACTCATCTTTTCAGAATTGTTGTAATTCAGCTTTATTTGAGGGTTTTCTAGCATGAACCGCCTTTCTAAGGTCATGCCACAACATCTCAATAGGATTCAGGTCAGGACTTTGACTAGGCCACTCCAAAGTCTTCATTTTGTTTTTCTTCAGCCATTCAGAGGTGGATTTGCTGGTGTGTTTTGGGTCATTGTCCTGCTGCAGCACCCAAGATCGCTTCAGCTTGAGTTGACGAACAGATGGCCGGACATTCTCCTTCAGGATTTTTTGGTAGACAGTAGAATTCATCGTTCCATCTATCACAGCAAGCCTTCCAGGTCCTGAAGCAGCAAAACAACCCCAGACCATCACACTACCACCACCATATTTTACTGTTGGTATGATGTTCTTTTTCTGAAATGCTGTGTTACTTTTACGCCAGATGTAACGGGACACGCACCTTCCAAAAAGTTCAACTTTTGTCTCGTCGGTCCACAAGGTATTTTCCCAAAAGTCTTGGCAATCATTGAGATGTTTTTTAGCAAAATTGAGACGAGCCTTAATGTTCTTTTTGCTTAAAAGTGGTTTGCGTCTTGGAAATCTGCCATGCAGGCCATTTTTGCCCAGTCTCTTTCTTATGGTGGAGTCGTGAACACTGACCTTAATTGAGGCAAGTGAGGCCTGCAGTTCTTTAGATGTTGTCCTGGGGTCTTTTGTGGCCTCTCGGATGAGTTGTCTCTGCGCTCTTGGGGTAATTTTGGTCGGCCGGCCACTCCTGGGAAGGTTCACCCCTGTTCCATGTTTTTGCCATTTGTGGATAATGGCTCTCACTGTGGTTCGCTGGAGTCCCAAAGCTTTAGAAATGGCTTTATAACCTTTACCAGACTGATAGATCTCAATTACTTTTGTTCTCATTTTTTCCTGAATTTCTTTGGATCTTGGCATGATGTCTAGCTTTTGAGGTGCTTTTGGTCTACTTCTCTGTGTCAGGTAGCTCCTATTTAAGTGATTTCTTGATTGAAACAGGTGTGGCAGTAATCAGGCCTGGGGGTGACTACAGAAATTGAACTCAGGTGTGATAAACCACAGTTAAGTTATTTTTTAACAAGGGGGGCAATCACTTTTTGACACAGGGTCATTTAGATTTGGAGTTTTTTTTCTCCCTTAACAACGTAAACCTTTTTTTCAAACCAAATTTTCATTCTGCTTGGGCTGTTATCGGGATTATTAGGGGAATATTAGAGTCCATGTAAATACAGCCAGTTTAAAACAAAACGTTGTGAGGGTGCAGAAGTATGCCACATTGATTCTGGTAAATTGGGCTCACATCTTATAAAACTGCTTATTCAGCATCATAGTCTGGCTGATCACACACCAACAGCATGCATTTGCTGTCTGTATGCATGAACTTTCAGCTATCGTAAAGTGATCATCTAGTGAACAAAGCACTTTATACTCACGTTACACCACTTTTTTTCAAACTGGGACGTGTGATGGAATTTCTCATAAACCTAAATGAAAATCTATTTATTTTATATATATATATATATAAAGACTTTAAGCACATTATAGAGATGAGACTCTAAGGTGCAGTAAAACATTTTGATGGTGCAAACTTTTTAAAGAAGGCTGTATATCAGGTACTGATGATCTCACTGAGCTCACTGCAGTTGTTCTTGTGGACATTCAGTGAGTGGAATGCCTAAGCCTTGAAATTCGACAGATAACTTGTCACCAGCTTGTGGAAGAGACGGACCAGTCTGTGGGAATTGTATGCACGATAATTTACAAACACAACTTAACATTATAGAAACTCAGCTAGGAGATGCCGTCATATCCCCCATTGTTTCTTAATTGCACTCCAAGTAATTTCCCCCTGCTTGGTCCATTAGAGGAGTTCCTTGGAGGCCAGGGTTTCAGACATGCAGCAGGTAGTCTGATCATGGCTCCGGTATACTGAGAAAACTTTCTACCTTAATTGGATCAAAGCATTAGTGAAATGCTGGGATAAGTGCATACAGTAAGTGTTGCAATAGATTATATAGAAAAACAAATATAGTTTTAACTCTCATAGTTATCTTCTGGTATTCTTTACAATGAAAAGTCCCAATTTGACTTGTATGTATGTATGTACTGTATGTATGTACTGTATGTATGTACTGTATGTATGTATGTACTGTATGTATGTATCCATGTGTGATAGTCACTTAACAGGGTTAGTGGTATAATAAAATATACAAATCTGTTGTTTATGAGCACTATAATTCAGTACAAAGTGACAGACAGGGAGAATGTGAGGATAATCAAGAGAACAGAATGTAAAGTGATGATATAAACTTTTGTCTTTTTTATCACATCAACATTGTTTAAACATCAATATGATTAAATCTAATTATGCCAAAGAAAAGGGTCCATCTTATATTTAATGAATACTAACATCATAAAAATATAACAAACTTTATTATATAAATTAAAGCCACAGATATCTAAATAAAAGAAACGCAAAGTTGTGGACTTGACATATAGGACAGTAGTGCAGTGCAGTGTTGGGTAGAAGTCCTTATATTAATGTAGTGTCACTAAACCTGACATGCTGACTGGGTGCAGCTGTGGCCAGCAGTGAACGGTAGCGTCTCCTCACACAGCGGAGCATCCTAATGGAGGATGATGAATCACCAGACTGACACTCCTAATTGTGTTCCTTTTTTACTTCTCTGTAATGACAGCTGTTTCAAAGACAATCTTAAATGCTTCCTGTGTCAAATCTGCCATATTCACAGCAAATCTCACTACTCAGTGCATATCCTTCGTATGTCTTTAATTTGGCTTTTCATGAGCACTCTTGTGTGTGTTGTCGTTATATGTTGCTTTCACTCGATTTATTAAATTTTCACTGCGTAAGACATTGGAAGGGATAAACACCTTGCACACCATAGCCATGATGCTGCTTTGTCTTCTAATGGGTCTGCGACATCACAACAGGGTATTATGGTTTCATAAATGATAATTTATGCAGTCATGTAAAAATCTGGCCACAAAGCTTCATCACCAGCCTCTTGCTTGCATCTTCCCGAGCTAATTACTAGGTCAAAAAAGCCATTTGTTCCATCCAACAACAACCCCCTTTCCAAACACCTCACACATTATGCAAAAATGCCAGATGCTGGCAACACCTTCTGAAAAAAAGTTGGTGCAAGGGTGAGAGACTGTAGAAGGAAGAGTGCAGCTGAATGCACTCCTTATATTTGATTAATTCTTCAAGCTTAAAAGCGGAAAACCAGATGTTGCTTCCTGCAGAAGGTGAAATATATCATTGATAGTAAGCAAACATCCTTATGAATGTGTCAGTTTGCACAGATCTACTCACATTCTTTTGTATCCTTCATTCATTTGCTCAGCTTGTACTATAGTTGGAAAATGACTACACAAAATAATGTCTGAGACAGATACAGAAAAATGAAATTACTGCATGTACATAAACAAATTAGTAAAAGTTAAGAAGGGCAAAAAAAAAAAAAAAAGACAGACAGTTCTCTAATTCACAGTAATAACTACAGTATATCTTGGTCATGGTTGTCTTGGTCAGAGTGACAGGAAACACTGGATCAAAGGCAGGAACACACCCTGGGTGTGAGGTAGGATGAACACAGAGAACGAAACCCATCTGGACATAGGGAGGAACAGAAGAGAAACTTTGTCCAGACAGGAACAGGCCCTTTTGGTAATACTTGCTGTGCCACTATGCTACCTCAAACACAGACAACACTGCTAACTTGATACACTTAAATTTAAACATGAATCTATACTATGTTTCATAATAATGGGGGGCAAACCTTGTGCCACCACGGATGGAAACTTTGTTGTCCTGGAGGAGACTATTTCTCTCAGGATTGAAATGTTTCCTCATAACATACAGATGATCAACTTTATATTAATTTGAAGTGGATCTGTCTTCTAAAGGACCAAATGGATCCAATATATATATATATATATATATATATATATATATATATATATATATATAAGCAATATATATTTTTTTTAACTATATATATATATATATATATATATATATATATATATATATATATATATTCCACACATGGACTATGAACAGAGCTTGTATATAGTAATTTAATGAGAAACAGGTGAAGTAAATTAATTGGCTAGCAGTTATTAATTGGGCATGACAAAGCATGCCTAAACCAAGACAACTGGTATTTAGCCAAGCTTGCTATACCATTTATAGGAAATGTGCTCTAACCCTGTTTACACGTTGTCTCAACTCTCGAGGCCAGAGAAAGGACAGGCCACTGCTTTTACAGTCATGCCGACCTGATGTATTAACTCATAAATTATCTTCTATCTACATGAAAAATGCAAGCCAACTTCAGGAGACAGCTATGTATAATTGATTTAAATGAGGAGCTCTTCACTGGCAGACTTGCGTGGTGCTGCGCAAGATACATGAAATGTAGGGCAAGGAGGAAGGTTTTCCTACCATGGCCTGACATAGGGAGTGACAAGACAACACACATCGCCATGATAGAAAACTTAAGGAGACTTGATCCTTTTCATGCACCATTAGTAAAATGAGCCACAGCTGATGAGAGAGGACTGTGAACACAAGTGCTGATGTCAAAGTTCTAAGAGGATCTTGTATGCACTAGTGAATCATACAGCATGACAGCATATTTGCTGAGCAGAACGTGAGAAAGATGGTGATGTTTTAGCTCCATCAGTTTTAAATTGATATACTCCTTATTACCCTCTATAAATTGTCAACATGGCTTTTAATAATGGATAGAATCCTTTCTGTCTGTCAGGAAGCTGATTCAGTTGAATGCTCATGAAACTGGATGAATATTTCACCAAGAATAACCACCCTTTCCCTTAAACATTGATTTGTTAGTCGGAAAATGTAGGCCACTGTTCATGGACTGTAGACACCAAGGTATCTTCAGTAACTGCTTTTTTATACTCATAGTTGAGGTAGATTCAGATCTTGGGAGTGATTTCAGCAAGGTACAGTAGGTACAGTGTACATCTTTGATGGGACACCCAGGCAAACAGGGCATGAAATTTCACCATTTCAGATCTGGGTCAATTTAGTACCACTAATCCAATCCCATGACTTGGGAAGTGGAAAACAGGGAGAACATGCAAAAGCTCATTAACACTAACCAGAGCTGAAGACTAAATTAGGGAGCTGTGAGGCTGCTGAACTGCCTGCTGATGAAAGCATGTTGGAAACATTGAAAATCTACTAATTCATTTTTATACAGAAAATTTTGCAATAAACATTATTTGCAGATTTACACAAACATTCCATAATTTTCTATTAAGTAGTTTTTTGCCCCATAGAAATCCATTCTCAAGCCCATTCCAGATAATGGATACCCATTTTATAATCTACTCGATTTTCACGCCATTTAAAAGACAAGTCAGATGTGCGAGTGTAAGACAAACAACAGACTTTGCAGAGCACAGGAGGCATAGTACTGAGATTAAGAACCATATGCTAGCCCATGATGGCAGTCTTGACAATCAATCAATTGCTTCTAGTGACAGGAATTTCCTTTTTTTTCTCTCTAGCTCACAACTGGGTCCTTGACTAACTGAAGAGTAAAACAAAAGACAAAGTAAGGATGGGCTTTAATCTCAGTGGTGGAAAGCAGCTTTGTTAGGCATTTTAGTGCCCTCCTCTCCATTAGGACAAAGGTCTTACCAGATGCCATCACATGCAGCAATTACCTGGACCAAATCAATGGCAATTGTTTTACGCCTTTAACCTTGCGAATAAATCAAGCTTCAGCTTGAAAGGAGTTAGCACTACTACACTTGCAGCTTAGACTTCAAGGTCATTATCTTATTTAGGCAAAGGGAAAAAAAAGCCATTTTTCCTTCTCTCATTTTGCTATCCTTCGTTCTTTTTCCCTCCCGCTCTCATTGAATGGCAACCCCTAATCAAGTCTTGACTGGGGCCCGATTTTAATCACTCTTCACACAGAGCTGCCAAATTCCTACAGGCAAATAGCCATGAAAAATTTACCAGCAATTCTTCACCTTGTAGTGCACAGCTATTTGTTGTCCTGCTTAAATGTATGAAATAATATATTATTGAGTGGCGGGTGAGGAGGAAGGCGGCAAAGAGGAAGGTACTAAGGGATTCCAAGGTCAGCTTTATGCGCCTCAGGACTAACCGATCAATATGATTTGGTCAATAACTTCTTTATTACTATACTATCACTGCAAGCAAAATAATTTTGGAGTTGAAATACATTCTTGTTCAACCAGCTCAGAATATTGAACTGTGCGCCATCATAAACCACAATAATGTAGCATCTCTCAGAGGAAATATATGTTTGCAATTCAAATGTGCATTGCTTTAAACATATTTTACAATTAAAATGAACTTTCAGCTCAAGATGCTTATTTGGTACCAACTAATTTATTCCAGTCTTTGTGAAGCACAACACAATATACAAGAGTATGGATTCTTGTAACAGGTTTGCTACTTTAGTTTGCACCCTTGGCCACTGTCATTTAGAGGGTTACCATAACTCTCCTTTCTTCATCTCCTGTAGGCAGTTCGCTATTTAGATAAGGGCCTTTCACAAACTATATGATGAAATAAGCACACAAAGTTGTGTATCAGTGGCCCTGGTGACAGTATGTGTCTTCCTGTCCCAATGGCATACCTGCATTATGCTTTTACAGTGTAATCTGTGCCTGCTGTAATGGCAACACTGTGGTTGAAGGACACCAAGATGCAATAAATATAGATGCAAACAAAAATAATATTATAATAGTACATAAAAAAGGTACAGGCATCTTTCTCTGTCCAGTGGCATAGAAGTGGTGCTTTATTACAGCTTGTAAAACTGTTTTATCACCTGCCAGTGCAAGCACAGAGAAGAGAGGAATGGCACACTACTTGCTACTATCACTCTGCATTAGGGCCATGGCATCTTTTTAAAAGACAAGCCTTGTCTTTCTCTGTACTGTAGCTTCTTCTACTTCTCTTCTAAAAGAAACATGACTGTTTTGCTTTGTGCATCGCATCTCTTCCCAGGCCTTTCTAAATAAAGAACTCACTTTGTGAGAAGGCTGTCAATAAATGAAAGTGTATGTGGTGTATATCAAGTGTATATCCAATTCCTAGAAAATGAGGAGGAAGCGTGTTCTTTGTTTTTCCAAAATAATTCACTATGTGAACAGAAACCTTGCCACTGCTTTGATATAGCTGTCCACATCAGTGGAATTTCAGTGCCCAATTTTACAGGCTGAGGTGAGAGTTTTATTCCCATTGAAGAAGGTACAGAAACAAACAAAGGCTTCATCTGACTAATGTCTCCGTGGTCAGTTACACCTTGGACTTGCCTCACATAACGGAAAAGAATTGCAACATCACTGATTTCTGCCATGGATTTTTTTCCCCTTTCAAAAGAACGACTTGGGGAAATGGCTTTATATTTTATTGTTCTTCACAGAGGAATGCTTTTCTTTGGAAGTATTTTCTTCACAAATCATGTTTGATCAGCCCAGTAATTTTTCCTTTTCTACTAAATCAGTCGACAAGATGCAAGGCGGTATTTCATCTTGTACTTTTTTTATGGACTGAAATTCTTGGTGTTTGTTTGCTGAATTGAGTAGTTTGTAGACTCACAAAAGGTTCTATGGAAAAAAAAGAATGCGATAAAAAGATTAAAAGAAGAATTCCTAACACTCAGAAGACAGATGAGCAGACCCACCTTTTTGTTAGTCCAATTCTTTGCTCACCTGTAAAGAGAATGGAGTGGGCTACTGTAACCATAAGCTGAGTGGAGCGTTTGGGGTTAGTCTGCGAGGTAATAAAGCTTATAGGAGACTGCAGTCAGGGTCATACAATGTGAGTCTTGTTTTAGTGAGCAGAACACAGACCTGAGCAGACTACTTTAATGGATGCTATTTCCTTTCTTTTTCCCTGCAGATGAAAAAGGCTTAAAGGTCCTGGTCCTTGTGAATGCTTTTGCCTGGGCTTTTATTGTACACATAGAGTTGTTTTAAATTACTGCAGTTATGCAGACCTTCCCAAACTAACATCTTCTAAATCCTATAGGGATTTCTAAAAAAAAAAAAAAAACCTAGAATACTGCAGTTGAATGCAATTACTAATTATGTTGTTAATGTGATTGCATGAATAATTGTGGTCCAATCACATACAGTACCTCCTCTTCACATCACAGCAGTTGTGTTAGGCTTCACTGGGATGTGGAATGTAGGAAAAAGCAATGAAACTTTATAGATCTGTGAGATGATTGCTTATGAATGACGAATCACTTTAAAAGATGTGGCTCTAAATGTAGCAAATAATACCAGAGCTGGCTAAAACATTGGTGCCTATGGGCTTTGCTTTTCAAGAAAGATTATCAAAGGGACTGTTATGATTGAAGTTCAAAATATGAAGCTTCACCAACTTCCAACAAATCAAATCTTATGTAAGTTATTTACCCTTAAACTTTGAGTAGCAGGAATTCATCCTGGAAAAACAATATTGGTCGATGACTAATTGTTATGGCTACTGGAATATGGGAATGCCATTGCAAATACATATAACTAAAAAAAAAACTCATATTAATATATTTTGGCCATAGGAACACAATTCTTTTAAACCATATAATAAGAAATGATCATACATGCTTATGGTATTTCTTTGCCTTATTCTTCATACAATTATTTAATAGTTGGTTAAAATGAAATAATATTAATTCTATTATATTGACCAGGTTGTGGTGAAAAAACAGATGTAAGACACATATAGCATATAATTAAACAGAATAATGAAAAATGAATGAAAAAAAAATCATTTGCCCTAACTAAAAGAAAGCATGCTAGTATCTTATTTACCAAATTACTAAAACGAATGACAAGGCAATTTTGTCTTGCATCCTTACCTAAAGAGACACAGGTCACTCATCATTTAGGAGCGATATGCAGTGATTCCAACATGGTTGGAAAATCTTGTAGAGGACAGAAACTTTTAAGTATGGAAAATCATTTCATTACGTATTTCTCTTTTTTGAAAAGTTTTGGAGACTAATGTGGTCAGTACAAAACATGGATTTGTGCGTCTTTAAACCTAGCTGCACTGATTTGGAGGTTTGTTTGTACCTTTTGGCAGTGGCAACCAGGTTTTGGGCTCAAATATCTATCCTGATACTTAGCTAATTTCATGACGCCATCAATGTTTACAAGAGCGCCTGAACCACCAGCCACAAACAGCTCTCATTTAAAAACATAATTCTAGTCAGATAAAACTTTTTTTTCCTGCTAAAGCAAAGATAATTAGCTTTTTCTACTGTTGGTTGAGTGTATCATTTGAATTATTGTGGTCTATAATGTTTATTTAAACAGACTGGTCAGTTGAAGAAAAAATGCTGCAAGTGCATTTGCAGTTTTTAGTGAGTTTCAGATTCCCGTTCTTGGCTGATAGGAGTGAAACCCAGTGCTCTCTGCTGCTGTTGTAGTCCATCCACCTTAATGTTGTGCAAAATTGTGACTGTCATTTCAAACTTCTTTTATTAACAAGGCATTCCTTCTCTATATCCTTTTAAGCGCTATAAAGCTAATATAGATGTTCATAAACTTAATACATTTCAAGAAATGTGCAAAAGACTTGAGTCACCCCTCATTTTTCATATTCAATTAATTTAAATGATGTAAAATAAATTAAAGAAAGGGAAACAAAGGTTTTACTGTACTACAAAGTGCCTAAAGACCTCATTAGACCAGTATTACTGTACTAATCACCGACCTGATCAACTTCATCTTCATTTCTACATATTTCTCACTGGTTCATGCGTTACGTTAGAGTTTTTATGCCTGAATGATTTATAGATCACTGTGTGGCTTAAGAAAGAAAAAATATTCCTCTAAAACTGGTCAGGTACAGGAACTGGACTGAAAAAAATCTTAATGTGCTTCCAAACTTCAAAAGTTTCAAGACAAAATCTTGCCAAAAATAAGAGCCAAGAAAGTCCTTAAGGAAGTCTGCAGAACTATTCTTCAAGATTACATTATAAAAATACAAGAAAATCTGGCTCTTTGGAAGCAAAATATGAAGAAATAATGCATGGTTCAAGACTTTTATTCAGTACTGTACTTATTTGCATATGATAATGTGGAACAATGAAATAAAACATAAAAAAAACAGTAGAATAGACTGTTCCTTAAATATGAAGGTTTCAAATTTTAAGACTTAATACTGTATATTACAGAGGATCCATCCATCCATCCATCCATCTAGGAACCTTTGTAGTCCTACTGGGGCCCATGGAGACCAATAATGACCATTGTATTTATCCCCATTTGTCCAACTCCCATTTGTGGTAGGACATTCATATGCACATTCACACACTATGGGTAATTGGGAAATTGGGATTACCCAGTGGAAACCAACCAACCATGGGGAGAACATGCAAACTACATGTACACAGACTTGACACAGGAACCTAATCCAGGACCTGGAGGTGCAAGGCGACAGTGCTAAACACTAAGCCACCGTGATGCCATTACAGAGGATACTGGCACCTAAAACCCCTAAGCCTCATTGTCCCTCAGTGTTGTCAGGTGAAAACTCCTGTTCCTGGTCTGTTGTCATAGACAGATTGATAGCAAATGTAGGTTACATGTAAGACTGCTCTGAATTGAAATCAATATTATCTCTAGTATCTTTTATATTGTCAGACTGGGTTATATAGCATTTAGCTGGCTTGAGCCTGCATGCCAGAAATGTTTTCATTAAAGCATTCCGGACTACGTGATTATATACGACAGTGACTTTCATGCCCCCTACATGGAGAATACAAGAATTCTATTTTCTAACATACAGGGTCAATTCATTATGTGCGTAGGCTATAATTTGAAGTATATAGGATGTACAGTGCCTTGTTTCAAAAGAAATTATCTTAAAAAATGTTGACAAGTTAAATCATAAAACCCTTTCCCTCCTTCATCTATCTTTCTTTGGCCTTTTTTTACCCTTTCAAGACCTCCAGACTACATTCCTGCATTGTCACAATGCTTCCTTGCCTTAGCATTTCAACATAGCCTTGAATGAATCATTCGAGGACTAATGTATTCAGGACAGGCAAGGACCAACTGCTGCTATCAAAGGACTTGCATGAATAACTGTAATAACTGGAAAATTATTTTGATAGCCTGAAACAATCTTATATATCACAGAACTTTATTAAAATAATATCAAATCAAATTAGCCTGTATCCCCATAATGAATTAAGTAACAGGTTACGCTGATATTAATCTCGACTAGCTCGCAGGCATTGCGGCAGGAGCATTTAATAAGCTGGTCCCTCTTGCTCTGAAGGGCTAGAAATCCTCGAGTACCAGTGCTTATTCAGGGAAAAATACATCAAAAGCCTCTCTCCCTCTCTAAATAATGTGCCCCGTTTTCTCTGCCTTTGGTGAAATTATTCATAAGGAGAAAATCTTGGAGAAATCTCGGGAGGCTTCTGATTAGCAGCTGACCCACGGGGATGCTACGTATCCTAATCCCCTAAATGCCTCGCCGGCTCCCTCCCACCCGTGTGCCGAGGAGCAAGCCGAGCAGACAGTGAAATAATAATATAATCATGTTTTGGTATGGTGGTGTATAGCAGCCTGGCCAGGCAGAGCCATAGTGGGCCTCCCAGGCGCTGGTGCAGCTGTCTGGGCTTGCGCTATGCTCAGGCCCCGGCCTGACTCTCCAGACCCCCCCGCTAGCTCTTCTATATCAGCTCCCTCTCTTTTCTCTCTCTTTGCCACTTGGATACTGTCCATTTTCAGGGCTAAGAACCTGCTGGAGGCTCTTTAAATTTTTTAATAGAGCCCAGATGAAGCGTTGCTGCGGAGAGCAGAAGACAGCTCGTGTCAGTTTTTCCCCCAGCTCCCAGAGGGCCAGTAGCCCTGTAATGATCTGGTAAGGCTACAGATTAAAGTCGAGCTGGAGTCCAAGAAAGAGGGGGGAACGAGAGCTGCCAGTTGCTCTTCACTCGCTCTGTCTACACTATCTCTTGTGCTCTCTTTCTTTTTTGTCTCATTCTCTTTTCCACTCTCTATTGCCACTGCTTTCTCACATGGTTCAGGTGTACTGTGTGGCTACAGGAAACGGGGAAGCTATGAAATGAAGGTATGATGAGTGCACAACACTTTGTTCATGATGCCACCACCATGCTCATCTTTTCCTCTGTTTTCATTCTTTTTCCCCTCTGCTGCAAACATCCCTTAGGAGTTTACGATCGTTTTTATTCTGTTATGATCTGTGGGTTATCTGTTCGTTTCTCTTTCTTTGCAACCCCAACACTTCCTCCCTCATTCTTCCTCTACTTGCCTCCCATTTCCCCGGGTCCGCCTGGATTGTTGTGTTGCCTTGCAAACCACACTACATAACCATCCTTGAGGGTGGACACTAAATCTTTTGATGCAGGCATAATAGTGATAACATCTGAACTAGGGGAGTCTTCTCAGGGCATGCTTGACAGATGTAGCGTGGCCTGTTAGGATTTAGAGCTCGCAAGTATCTATTACGGGCACTGCGGCAGGGCTTGGCAGGCCCGACTGGTAATCTTCCATGAATTTCTGCTCAACTTATCACAGACCTGGGACAGGTTTCTGCAGGAAGTGGAATCACTGGATCTCCTCTTCCAAAGACAAGCCAGGCCTTTGAACCCCTACATTTATAGAGATATAAAGGATGTAGACATTGTTCATTCCTTTAAACATGAGATCAACAAGATCATTGTTCAGATAGCAACACAGTACTATGCATAATTTACTCTGCTGGCAGGGCAATCCATAAATTTTTTCTCATGCACCACACTACTCTCAAAATTATGCTAGAAATACATCATTTTGTGTTTTTCACCGGAAAAAAAGCGGGCATATAATTTTTCTCTGCTGTCATGCCCTTTAAGAGTGAACTCTAAAGACAAACAGGATCCTCCCATGTGTGTCCACAAGACTGGGAAACTGATGGACAATGTAAAGTTATATAATTATGCTAATATATTCAAAAAGGATAATGATAAACATCCTAGAGAAATGATGCAGCTGCATGGAGAAATATGAATATGAAATAGATAAAGAATCTGTGCCATGGGCTATAGGAGAGCAGATTATGGACGGCTTTTTCATGTGGGCACGGGGGAAATGTGGGCTTTGTCTGTGTTCAGGAGGGCATGGGTATATTTTTGTGTGCACAAGAGTGAGAAAGGAAGACAGATAAATGTCATGTATGTGAGGAATCATGCAGTTTATAGCTAGGTGTGTGTCCTTGGGGTATTTTTTTATTTTTATTTTATCTTTTGCCGATTCCTTATAAGAATAGAAATATCTGTCACTTTGACCTTGTGGGGAAATACACCTAAATCATGGAAAGAATTAAAAGCATATGAACTGAGAGGAAGAGGGAGGAAGAGAAGTATGAAAAAACACCAACATGGTATAATAGTCTAAAAAAAGACAAACACAAGGATTCATATGTGTGGAGTGCCAGTGAGGTGCTACTATTGCTTACACTTACACTTGAATACAAAGTCTTTACTTGGGTTTTATCCAAAATCTTTGTTTGCAGTAGGGTTTGTATTGCTGGTGTATTGAGTGATGGATTTAAGGGCACATATCATATTGTGGTCATTTTAGTGTCACCCAATAAGGTTAGGAATATAGCCCCCATGATAATGTCTTAAAAATGGCATCTTTTATATACAGATCAAACAAACAAAAACCTAAAATATTCAAAAAGTCTTCTTTAATCACTGCAGTTAAGTATAAGGTTAGATTGCTTAGCTGCATTAATAATTATATCGACGAGGATAGTAAGACAAACGTTTGTGAGAGAGTATGCGGGCATTAGTGCAGGATGTGAATAAATGTTTGTGTTTGTATTCCATCTCTCTAGAGGACTTGATCCCGTGCCATCTGGCAGATTTGGTTGACGGAGTTTATCATTTTCTTCATCTGCTACTTTCTCTACCCCATGTCCTCCCCCAGCACCATTCTACACCTCTGAATCCCTTCATCACTTCCCAGGCCACCATACTTTTTATTTTCTCAGCATCTTGTCCACCCAGATACATTCAGAATAACATTATCTGACAAAATAACTGCTAAAAGTCCTTTTTGCCATGACCATATAGCTGAGGAAAAAATAAACATGGATCAATGAAGAAATGAATTATGTACATACAATGCTAACCCTAACTCTAACCCTGGGGATACTCATGGCTGAAGTCAACCAGCCATTAATGTCAAGAGAGATAGGAGTACATTTTCATCAGTGGTTAAGATTCTGTGTGTGTGTGTGTGTGTGTGTGTGTGTGTGTGTGTGTGTGTGTGTGTGTGTGTGTGTGTGTGTGTGTGTGTGTGTGAGAGAGAGAGAGAGAGAGAGAGCGGGAGAGAACTACAAGTGTGCTGTACAATAACACTGTAATTAAATTTAGAGTGACGATACATGTTCATTGCCAAATTACAGTAAGTGAATAAATCATTTGCCATTCACTTCTACTACATGCTGGAAGAAGATCCATGATGCACAGTTTGATAAGTGACGTAGTGGCCAATTACTCTTATTACTCGGTCCAGCCCAGTGGAGGGGCTCACGAGCTGTTGGATATTTGACCATTGTATCTTAGTTCACTTTTGCCTCCAGGCAATTATTTCCCTTCTGGCCCATTTAACTGATCTGGCTCGTTCTCCATCACGTTCATGTGCAAGAAAGAGCTGGAAAGTAATCCCTTGCACACAGTTGTGATTGTGTAGTTTTATGCAAATTGACTTTATATGTGTTTAGGTATGTCTATTTCCTGTGTCCACATATTTGTAGTTTCCATATGAAAATGTGAGCGTGAGAGTGTGTGACAATTAAAGTAGATTTGTTAAGGAGATTTAGACCATGTGAACAACTTTGACTGAACACCAAAGCTCTATCCAGGAATACAACATTGTTGAAAACATGGAATTTTGCTTTTGGTTTGAAAAGAAAAACAAAATCACGTCCTCCCTTTCACCATTTAAAAATGCTGGAAGCCTCCATTCACATGAAAACGCTAACTTAAGCACTTCAGCCTAATGATAGTATGCCATTATATCAAACGCCACAAGAAAAGAATTACGAGCATGCGTATCGTGTGGTATTGTATCTTCAAACATGGAAAAAAGATAATAATAATAATAATAATAATACATTCATTCATTCATCTTCTATACCGCTTAATCCTGTGTTCAGGGTCGCGGGGGACCTGGAGCCTATCCCAGGAGACTTCGGGCACTAGGCGGGGTACACCCTGGACAGGGTGCCAATCCATCGCAGGGCACACACACATACACACACTCACACACTACGGGCAATTTAGGAACGCCAATTAGCCTAATCTGCATATCTTTGGACTGTGGGAGGAAACCGGAGTACCCGGAGGAAACCCACCAAGCACGGGGAGAACATGCAAACTCCATGCACACAGAGACGGGAATCGAGCCTGGCCGGGGAATCGAACCCAGACCCTGGAGGTGCAAGGCGACAGTGCTAACCACTACACCACCGCGCCGCCATAATAATAATAATAATAATAATAATAATAAACACAAGGATACAGTATGTAATATGCTTACACTTAGCTACATGTAAAGTGTTTGCTGGGGTCTGATTTAACATTAACATTAATGGGCATGTAAAGGTGTCATAATAACATTTTTAATTACATGTTTGTCCCACCTACATAAAGATAGTGAAAACAGAAAATGCTTTTCAAAAATATCTGTATATGTGCGATTTCTTACAACATGTTCACACTTGTCCAAAAAACATACAAATCACACACATACTGTACACATGGTCTTATATATAAAAACCGTCTGACTGGACGTGGCGACATGCTTGCGTTAGAAATGGTATTAGAAATGTCAAGGACTGGATCTGTTGCTTTGGTAGCCACTAATTTTAATCTTGGCATTGGTACTGGAAATATGTTACAGATTAAGTTGTGTCACTTCTCATTTACAGCTCTAATTATATTACAGGACTATAAGCACTGCAAGTGTATGCAATGAAGAGGTCATTTAGACAGCTCTGATAGAGATTTAATCCACTGAGATATCTACACACTGGCCACATCTATATGATATCTCTATACACAGTGACAGCCTGGGACATTTAATAGGTTTAGATTAATGAATAGGTCATAATCACATTAATTTACTGTTTATTTGCTAATGTATAAAGATTAGGTAGTAACACAACAATGACAATAATAATAATAATAATAATAATAATAATAATAATAATAATAATTATTATTATTATTATTATTATTATTATTTCTTTGCTCTCTTTTCCTATTGTTTGAGGTTTGGCTTGCTGTCTACTGTGTTAGGGGTATACTTTCTAGGCCAGAGTGTGATGAGAGGGTGTGTGTGTGTGTGTGTGTGTGTGTGTGTGTGTGTGTGTGTGAGAGAGAGAGAGAGAGAGAGAGAGAGAGAGAGAGAGAGAGAGAGAGAGAGTTACAGTGCCCTGGGTGCTCCGCTGCCTGTGGAAACATATGGCTAATCTTTCCCGGTCACCATCACCACTTTTATCTTCTCCCACCCTGGCTCGCCTCTGTTTGATGTCAAATTAGTCCAGGAATAACTAATTCTCTATTCTCCTGAATCTGGCACACTGAAAGAACTTTGTTGTAGTCCTAGGAGGCAAACAATGCTTCAAGGAGTTAAACCAAATGAAAGCCTTTGATCCTGAAAGATATTAGGGAGAGAGCGAGAGTGTGTGAGAGTGAGGGGAGAAAAATAGTCAACTCGCTGAAAATCCGACACCAAATCAAAATGCAAATGATATTGAAATGTTCAGCGTCGCCACCCCCCCCCCCCCCCAATACATTCCCTTGTTTTTAGTTAAAGATGCACGTTTTATTTGTATTAGTCTTAACCTAGTAAAGCATAAAAGATTTTCTCTTTAGCACATCATTTCATATTTATCTCACTGAGAACGAAAGTGCCATTTACGAGTTGTTACAACAGATTAAAGTGTCAGCATGCTAAACAGGAAATAGGGACAGACAATCCTGAGAGGAGGCGAGAAAAAGGAGGGAGCAGAAATTGATTTGTGTAAGTACTTTTGCTTTTGGACGGTTTAGCATTGTTAATTTTTTCCCCCCGCTTTCTTTCGGTTAGTATATAATGATAGCTCTCCCCAGAGCAAATAAAGTGAAATTGTCTAGTGCAAGACAGTCCTTAATGACTGCTTTGTTGGGATGTCAGTACAGCTGCTGAAGAGATGGAAGTGTAGCTGACCCGGGCTTTTATGAAGTGACAGTGAACATGTGTAATTGAAAAGAGCTGAAGGTGAACGCTGGATTGCTAACCAAGCTCTCTCTCTCTCTCTCTCTCTCTCTCTGCTTTGGAGTCTCCTGGGACACGCTGATGGCACTTCACAGGGATATAAAACTTCTGTAACACTTTATTGGAAGAATCATATTTTAACCTGCTACACATATGTTCCAGATCCTTGCTGATTTTTAAAAAATCATTTTTTACTTATAAAGTCAAAAACTTTGCATCCTGAGACTTTTTTTTTGTTTTTGTTTCATAGTTCACAGTTTTAGTTCACAGAGAAATCCCAAAGACTCAGCTGCAGAAGTAGTGATATGTGCCCTTCATAAACCTTTTCAGGAACCTTTTCTTCAACTCTTGTTTATGTTACTGTGTCACACTCATCCTCTTTTTACGTTTCGATAGACCCGTGCTTCGACTTTGAGTGGTTGAGTCTTGGTGTGTGTGTTTGTGTGGGAGTGTACGTGTGAGCTCAGCTGCGACTGGTCAGGCTTGGCCCCAGGGCTTGGCTCACTAGACTGATGAACTGCCGGCTTGTTGCCCTGGGGGCAGTTGGGAATGGGCCACACTGGCCTGCCTTTTTCTCTTCTTTTTTTCCCTTTCTTTCTTACAATTTCTCCACTTCAGTCTTGGCGAAAGCAAATAAAGAGATCTTGAGGAAGTGGCAAAGTGGCAGGCCCCGAAATGTAAAGTGTGCACAATCACTCAGATACAAGTGGCACCGCTAAAAATTGCCTTCATATATCAGCTTATGGTTTACAGGCGCTGGCAGAAAGGACGCCAAAAGGTCAGAGGGAAAAACATATAGATGTGTCAAGGCTTGCGCTCAGGGCGGCAGGACTTCAGAATGAGTGGATGTGATATAGGCTCTAGAGGGACTGAAGAAGTGCTTGATGGAGCAGTATTCTGTCTGTCTGTCTCTCTCTCTCTCTCTTTCTCTTACACACACACAAACACACTGTCTTCCTCCCTATCTCTCTCACTTTCTCTTGCGTCTCCAATGAAGGTAAAGGCATGCAGGCGTCAGCACCGGAGACCAGGTACACCAGGATGTAACCTCTCCTGCCGACCCTCAGTGACAAGACAGATCGCTCCATTCATCTGCAGCTGAGCAGCAGCATGGCGCGGCATTTTTCACCCTAAACTCAGGATGGATCTGCTCGCTGGGAGGAATGTCACTGGCCTGAATGCCCTGATCTGTCATATGCCTACCATCTTTGCCCATATCACACAATGCAGAGACACACACACCTTCACTATTCAGACAGAGAGAAGCAGGGGGTCATTCACTATATTGAAAATTCAAATGAAAGTGAGAGGTTATGAGGATCCTGAATGGTTCAACAATAGAAGCATTCACTCCATGAATCATCATGAATACAAATCCAGATGATGCAGAACCACATCCATTCTGGGAAAGAAGACCAAAAGAGCATCATTCATTAGCCTGGCAAACATGAATTTTTGTCACCCCTGTCAATCAAAAAGACACTCATTGATTCTGGATGTATTAATTAATATGTTCAGTAAAGATTTGTTAAGAAACTGAGATTTTCTTTAGTTGTGTTAAGGAAAGCAATTACCTTGGATAGTGGAAAACTAACTGGAAGGTGAAAAAAATATAATGAAGAGAAGATTGTGTGAAGTCCAAAGGAAGAGAGATGGCAGATTATGTTTAATGTCAACTTGGAAGTGGAATGTGAGGACATGGTAATATGTTACAGTATGTTTTACTTCCACAAGTTCTAGCTAAGAGGTGGTGGAGAGGGAGTGGGTTTTATTTATACCCCCATGTGTTTTGTTAGCAATATTTGACACTTCATGGGTAAAAAAAAATTGATTTGATGTCATGTGCTGAACTCTGGGTTAAGGTCACCATCTGAACTGGAATTCCAAGTTGAGGGGGTGTTTGGGTGGTTTTCCTAGTTTTACTAAAACACAGTTTAGGACCTAGTGTAATGATTTTCAAAGTTCTCAAAGAACTCTACTAGGCGTCTATGAAACATAGCCAACCATGGTCCGTATTTTTTATTTTTATTTTTGAAATATTGTCACAGTGGTGGAATTCACAACAAAATATTATTAGATCTATTATATTTATTGAGTTTTATTATGATATTTAGCTTCTTATCCTTGAATTGGATGGGCTTAAATCGAAACTTCACACAAATATTTTTGTACAATATACAAAATGTTGGATCATGTTAAAAATAAACCGGTATAAACCGAATCTATGGATTTTTCTTTACAGTTCTACAAAAAGTTTGAGAAACCCTACAGTAGTAATCTATCACGATGTTCTTCAGTTCTACAGAATGCAAAGTTACCAAAAAATAAAAAATACATCAACCCCTAGTGTTATGGTGTTCTATCGATGTTGCATGCTGAGAATATTTAGTTGTAAACCGCAGTCATGAGTTCACAAGGAGTGTAAAATTTATGGAGGGTGGTTTCACCACCCCACAGCTTGCACAAGAGTAGGTGTATTGATCACTATATACAGATATAATCACTTTCAAATTCATTCTCCATCACTATGGCCTTGTGTATTGATTGAGTTTTACTTCCGTTTTTCTGTATCCATGCCTTGCTGCTGTGCCTACTGCTGAAAGTGTGTGTGTAAAATGTGTGTGGGACGTAAAGCGGGCAATAACGCCGTGATGTTTTACGAGGTGTCATCCTTTGTTTCCTCTTCAGTGTTTTATCACTAGCTGTGCGAAAGAGTGCTGGCTAACAGCAGCAGGGAGCTGTGCAGTAGGAAGAGAAAGAGGAGGACAGGAGCAGGCCTCTCCGGCTGCCAGCACTTACTCAAGAATTAAACGATGAAAGCCAGTGGCAAATACTATCATAAAAGGAATTCAAGATGTGCAATGCTATGCATGATATAGGAACACACTGATGCAGCACACACAGAAGAAATGAATGCATTGTGTGGTGTGAATACAGCGTTGTTGTTTTTTTTGAGAACGGGAACAATCCCTACCACCAGTGAGCTGACCTACATCTCTGTATCTCTCATAGACTCCTCCACTCAAGTGATGGCCTGATTGGCTCCATCAGAGTTCTGAGCTTGTGCAGAGAGAGAGAGAGAGATAAAGAGAGAGAGAGAGAGAGGGAGAGACTATGTTGCTTCCATCTTAATTTTAATGGAATAACGAAATACCTGAAGTTTTGGGAAAACATTATACCTCCAACCTCCTCATTAACTCGCTCTACATTTTCCATCAATTTAGTCTGCCTCGAAAGTTTGCACACACCTCCTTCCCTTCTCCTCCGTTGAATATATCAATGGAAGCTTAGCCTAATTAACGTATCAAACCCAAGTCCTGCTGTTGCAGTAATGGCGCCAGAGTGAGCTGGGCCTGAATTTTCTGTCTCAGTTGTCAGGGTTTCCTGTGCTCTTGGTTCCTGGTGGGTCTGCCTCTGTCATTAAACACACTTTGTGCTTGACCTGGTTTGCCATGTGATTGAGGTGGGTCAGCCTTGGGAGAGCAGGGTAGGAGGTTACATGTGTGTGTGGCTCTGAGCATTGTGTGAAGCTGAAATAATGGTGATTTAAATCGGAATCCAAAGAGGCGCTTAGGCCACATCTGGTGTGAGGCACAGTGGAGGCGGCTGCAGTGTTCAGACACAGCCTCACTGAATCACTAGCAGATGCCAATTTTCTGCCCTGTTGAGGCCTCCTGGAGGAACACTGCCCTGCCTAGCTGCCTTATACCCGACTCTTAGTCCTAGAATTCCAGCATAAGTAACACACACACACACACACACACACACACACACACACACACACACACACACACACACACACACACACACACACACACACACACACACACACACACACACACACACACACACGCCATACTCGTGACTGCTCAGACCCTCCCATGGCCACTTCAGAGCACAACTTTGCCCTCAAGTAAGCTGAGTCTGTAAACTTAGTTTGTGTGCCTGAGCAGCAGAATTTCCTATTCTGTTGGTGTGTGTGAAAATATATCAATGACCTGATTTCATCTTAGCTAAGAAGCTGAAGTCACACACCAAGCTGTGGTGTATGACACATGCTGATGTTGACCATATCTTCCTGTCAACAGGACGAGTTCACACTCTTTCATGTGGCAGTGCTAGTTGACGGCTATTTGTAGGTGTGCTCACTATCCTACATACAGTACACATGCTGGGCATTCTTCCTCAGCACATAATAACACTTGGCGTTCTGGTTTTAGTACTTAGGGATCATTCTCTTCCATTCTGAGAGACAACTGGAACAATCAGCGAATGCATTGTCATTACAGCACACAACATCAGTGATCAGTTTAATATGGAAAAAATGACTGGATTAATAATACAAATTGAACCTGTTATATTGACCACAAGAGGATTGGCAGAATTGGAAGATTTGATCAGTGATAATACAAAAAACAAACGAATAAACTGCTAGCAATTAAAAATGAAAATTTTAATTGCAACCCATGATGAAAAGCTTTTGCACCCCATGCAAAAATGTCTGTGCCATACAAACACAGTGATAGATCAGCCCTATATGACTATGTTAATCTCTCTGAAGCACTCAAAGCTGACATGACATGCAGATAATACATCAGTTTCCTTCAGATTATCACATCCACTGTAGTTACACAAACACACATATTCATAGCAGTCTAGAGGGATGCTGTGCACTACAGATGTTAATAATTGCCTAATTGGTGGTAAAGCTGAAAATCCTTTGTATATCAGTAGTCTCATTACAACATCAGCAGCCAATAAACAAAGCTGTGTAATTCCCTTTCATCACCAAGATTAATAACTGTATATGCTGCAGATGATCTGGGAGTGAATGTTTGAAAAATAAACTTTGCCGTAACTTTTGGATCAAGTGTTTGCTATGATGGTGCGGTTAGAACGTGCCTCGGAGAGAGGAAGACAGCGGTTTATTTATTTGGCTTGATTTTCATTCCTAATCTCGTCCTGCTCATGCAAATGGAGTGAGTGTGCAAGGTGATGGCGTTATCTTTCTTTACATCAATAAATAAAAGGCTCCAGTGGACCACAGAGCCCTGCTAATTTTCCAAACCAGTGAAGAGGCTTTTTATATGGGGAACACCTCTTCCAATCCACCTCTCTCTCTCTCTCTCCATCTCTCTTTCTCCTTCTCTCTCTCTCTGCATCTCTGTAAACCCAGCCTCTATCGTTTCCATTACTGTTTCATCTCATCTTTTTTGTGGACCACTCAAACCACCCCCTCAGCATCTGGTGTGGGTGTCGACATGACCATATACTGTATGTGCATTTTGGGTCCACAAGTGGCACAGATTTGCATCGGATTTCTGTTAGGAAAGAGAACGGAGCAGTAAGGTCCATGCTGTAATCTCTTGGCTTCTAATCTCGTAGCATTAACATTTTCCTGGATGATAAGAACCCCAGGTGGCCACCTTGATCACATAGATGACTAAAAGGGTCAAGAGACTGTTCAAGCTAAGGAGCACACCCACGGTCACCCACCCACCCACCCACACCCTTATAGAAGATTCATTGCTCTGAAATAAAGCTCATTGTTGGGATTTGAGCTTCGGGGTCACTCTGACAGAGGATGATGAAGAACGGTGGTAGCTTTAGCCCGAGCCCAGCTCCGCCTCCAAGTCCTGCTCCAGCACCTCCTGTCAGGCAGAGACTGTCTCAAACAGGACAGGCTGGACAGTACAGAGACAGAGGTCATTCCCATGGGAGAGAGAGAAAGAGATAGGAGGAAAAGTGAAAAATTATTCTAAGACTTACTGTTTTTATAACCATCAAAACTGACATGGCCACAAAGAGAATCTCTCTGGACCATTTTCCACTACACAGAGGAGCACCGTTTTAACATCAGAAATATGATACATTTTGTTCCTTAGGCCACTGGTCCTGTAGTGACGTTACACACACATATACACACCATGATCTGGCATGATGTTGAGATGTTGATGTGTACAGTATGTGAAGCAAAATTGTTCTACTTTGATCTTTCAAACTCTATAAAAGGTGTCCCTGTCTACATGGGTTCAGATTCCTTTCAGAACTTGTGGACTGGCTATACTGAATTGCCAATAGGTATGAATGAGTGTCTGAGCATGTGTGTTTGTGCATGTGTGTGTGTGTGGTGGTGTCCCTTGGTGAATCCAGGGAGCATTCTGACTTCATACTGAGGACTCAGGGAATAGGCTCGACTCTGGATCATGCACATCCCTGACCAGTATAAAGTCATTACTGAAGATGAATGAATGACATAAGCTTCTGTAAACATTTTAGTTTCTCAGCAACCAGTACAAACAAGCAGAAATAATTTTGTTTTCTAAGCACATGGGGTATTTAGTGGATCTAGAATTCTCTCCCTCCCTCTCTCTCTCTGGAGCTTGAGTCTGTTTTCACTTCCAGATCTTTTTTTTTATTTCATGGAACTTTCCTCAACCTGCTCTTGTGCCAGGACCATCTAAGTATGAGAGCCACAACAGAGTCATGCTATCTTGTTGAGGAGCAATAAGGACTCGTCAGTGTCCAAAAAAGTGAGAGACAGAGAACAGATAAATGGCAAACAGCTAAATAACACTCTAACACACACGCTTTATATAGCAGATGTATGCCATGACATGAATGTTTTTTTTTAAAGCAGTGATAGTGTTACAGCTATGAGTAACCTCTATACTTGAACTGCCAACCACTCCAACAAGGACTTCGGCGGCCCTTGCTTTTATGTGTTTTGCAACCGAACGCCTGCAGAGGCAACCCAAGAATGTGATGAAATGCGCAGATCTCAGGCCAGGCCACATGCATGCAGACATAAACAGAGTGCCTAATGGCGCTCAGGCCCCTGCTCTGGTCCGCTTTCAGCTCGGCCTTAACCACTCGCAGCTGAGCTGGGCTGGCACCAGTCATGTTTATTGGGGGGCTTTAGCCCATCAACTTATTGTCAACAGTTCAAGAGCCTGTCAACGGACACTCCAGATGTGGCGTGAGAGGGAGGGAGAACGCACTAGAGTAAGAAAGGGCAACATGAACAAAAGACAAAAAATACGTAAAGCAAAGATGACTCCGGTACAGGGACTTAATGATATGGCTTTATGATTAATCATTGTACTATTCATCGTCGTTAGGCGAACTCTTAAACTCAGAGACCTTGTTATTTAACTTGGAAATAATTGCTTTCCTACCACTGTTTAGTCTGCAATAGTCGTATAGACACACAAACTTTCTAGTTCATAGTAAACATGTCAGCCTTCTTTTGGGGAGCGGTGGGGGAATGGGGCTATAATGTTTACCAGAGTTTAGATAAGCTCATTTCCATATTAGATGAGATTAGCACAGTTCATTGTCTGGATTATGCTTATTGGGAAGCAGACGATGGATTGAGCTCCACTTTTATAGCGCATAGCCCTAATGCTAATGAGCATACCTATGCAAATGAGCTAAAGCTTCAGCGTGGGTAAAACAATCTTCTCTTTCTTTGTGCAGTGTTTCATGAGTGTGTGTTTTTCATAATGCTGCATACACACCCACACCGACACACACACACACATACACACACACATCCTCGGGACACTCTTAACCCACATCTTCTTCTCCGCACAATGAAAGCACATAAATAGAAAAAAGGAGACATGATGCAGATATACAGAGGCTTTTTTCACAGCAGCAGAGTATTATTCTCCAGGAGAGCTTTTATATAATCCAGTTGTGGTCCAAGTAAAACACGGCTTAATTTATGAGCGAACATTTTACGGGTTACTGTTTCGCACATATGTTGGTCTTTTAGCAGTGAGGTTGCTTTCACTTATACTGTTATCTTTGCAACTGACCCATGGTCCACTAACAGACGAGAGCCAGGAGGGCAGGACTGGTCCACACAGAGAGTGCACACTACTGCTGAGCATGGGCTTCCTGCCTTCTCTGTTTAAAGCTGCACTCATTTGGCCTCCCAATGTGAGGGAAAAAAAATGGAGAATGTGTGTGCGTGTGCATGTGTGTGGTATTATAGTGGAAAAAGTTGTGTATTCCAGTGTAAGACAGGCTAAAATAGCGTTTGTGTGTGTATGTGAGCCTGTGTGTGAGGGCCACAGCTGTGGCCGTTTCTCTGGTGACCCTATAGCCCTCTGTCCCCTAAGCAGGCTTTCGGCTTACAGCTGCTGCTCTGCACCTGAAGGAAGCGACACACACACACACACACACACAAAATATCTCTCTCTCTCTCTCTCTCTCTCTCTCACACACTTGTATTACTGTCCTTACATTTTCACTTTTTCACTTTTATTATTAAATAATGCTAATGCTAATGCTCCATCACGTCATAATACAGTCACATTAACTTCAGTAACTGAACGGAAAACATCTTTATGCCTCTTTTTCTAAATAAACCCTGGAATCCACAGTTTTCTCTCCAATTTGCTCACCTAACAAGCAGGGAATGTGGAAAGCTCTTCCACATACAGTACTTGAGCTCACAGATACCCCGTGATACAAGTGTCTCTATGATTGACAGGGGAAATATACAACATGCCATCCCTCCCACTCAGAGAGCACAGGCAATAATCGCAAGAATGCAAACTCAGATTCTCATGATATGGCAAGTGTTTTTCTGATGCCCTATTGAAAAGCTCCACCACCTGTAGCTTTAAAACCACAAAGTAAATAACAGACTAGCAAATTGTTTCCTTCGTAGGAAAGCCACGACGAGGACCAAACTGTCAAATATTCCCATTATTAGTGGGAAAACAGTACTGACCAAGTATTGAGCCCACCCCCCTTTATTTCCAAAAAGCCTGACTTTCTTGTGTATTTTGTATAATTGTGACACTTAAAAGACTGAGATCATCAAACTAATTTTAATATAATTAAATAATATTAATATCATTTGTAAAATTATTTTATTTATTAAGATCAAAAAGCTGTCCAAACCTACCTGGTAGTAGTAACTGCCCCTCTCACTGTCTCTCACTGTGGTTCGCAGAATCCTAAAACCTTAAAAAAAAAAAAAGGTACTGTAAACATTTCCGGACTAATACATGTCAATTAATTCAATTCAATTTGTATAGCGCAATTAGTTTGATCCTCATTTGTTCTCAAATTTCTTTAGATTGGTTTGCTTTTTTAGATCTTTAAACATGCTTCACTTTGTTACATCAGTTTTATTTTTTAAGTGATTTCTTGATTCAACAGGCCTGAACAGTTTTCAAACAAAAAAAAAAAAAAACACAGATAATTTATGATTTAGCAGGCGTGGCAGTTGCTTCTTCAAATAGGTTGGGGTTGGACTTTTTTTTTTCCCTTAATAAATTAAATCATTATTTATCATTTAAAAACTGCATTTTGTATTTACTCAGGTAAGATTTCAATCCTTTACAGTAACTGCAACAAATATGCAAAAAATCATGAAGGGGCAAATAACTTTTCACAACCTTGTATTTTAAGTGAAAACTTGAGGAATAGTTCTTCCTGACCAGTTTCAGACGATATGTTTAGCTTCTTAAGCCACACAGTGGCCTGTGAATCATTCAAGCATAAAAACATCTAACTTAGGGTACGAACCAGTGGGGAACACAGGTGCAGATGATGACAGATGACCAGGCTGGTGATTAGTATACTGATGATGCTGAATGGTTGGAACTCATGATGAGAGGGAAAATGAGGTTGCTGCTGAGGTTGTTTCATAAATGACCAAATTTGAAAGTGTATATTTGGTCACTTTGTAGCCTGGCACAGCAAAACATTTGTTTTTACTATGAAATAAGGGATGTCCTGTGCACAGTACCGTTCTATATATGAGATAATATCTTACATTAAGTGATAACACACACACACACACACACACACACAATCTTAAGATTCAAGAACATTTGTGTGGGTAGGTGTGTGTGTGTGTGTGTGTGTGTGTGTGTGTGTGTTTACACCATTCCTATGATTGCATTCCTTAGCCCTCTTTATTATATGAGCACTTCCACTGTCCAGAGACAAAAGCAAATGTTGCAACAATTTCAACAAATGCAGCAAACTGTGTCAAGATGAGAATTCTTATTTTTCCTCACAAGACATTTTAATAATAAACAAAAAATCCCACAAACATGTCTCCTGCTAGTCTGGACCATCCACCATCTAATAAATTTAATATAACTTCATGTCGCTTCACATGAACACAGAAACACTTTCATATCTATTATATGATTTTGCTTTGTCTGTTATAAGCTTTTTCTATATGCTCTTTCACTTGATATTGCAGAGTTTATTTGATCTGGCACCTTCCTATCCCAAACAACAGATATCAAGAGGAAGAAAAGGGTCATAAGTGAGTTGCTGGCCAGATGGCATTTAATGAAACATAGAATCAGTAAAAGGTGTTTTCTCGAACCTTTCGGGCATGTGGTGAAGTCCTAAACAAACAAACAAACAAACAAACAAACAAACAAACAGTAAAAACAAAAAAACAGTGTGCTCTGATGTAGCAGTATCTAGTAACAAAAAATGAAGAAATTATAGTAGAAGTAACTAATTTAAAAATAACTGGCTCAAACAATTACATTTGGTTTTAGAATATTAGGAAAAAAACCTAATGTCAAAGAACTTGCATTTCTCTCTCTCGCTCTCACACACACATACACACACTCTACTATTTTTTTATTATCCATATCAAACCCTGCATTTCAGTAAACACTGTGTTTGGCTCGTATAATAACAATTTGAGTAAACTTATAATAGGCTGAGTAAAAAACAGAAAGTAACCGACTTGACATAAAGCAGCAACAATAAATGTTAGCGATATTAATAAGCAAATAAAACCTTCTTTGTGAGCTAGATCTTGTCCCAAAGGCAATGAAGGACTATAGAGCCAAGTGCAATAATTAACCAGATAATAAAACGCAGTAGCACAGAATGAAATGAAAAGTGTAATGTTTTATAAGAAAGTCAAGGAAGGAAATAAATAGATAGCATAATGAAAGCAGTGGCACTGTGGTGTTTGACTACACACACAGCTACACATCTTGTCTGTGCAATCAGTTCTCTTTATGCATTCCTCTATAATAATACCTAATACAGTACAATGTCAAACATCACAATATTGTTAACGAACATGGACAAGAGCTGTCTAAAATTAGGGGTCAGAATCTTTGTTAGCCACTTGATCCTGTTCAGGGTTGTGGTGAACACTAGAACCTGGACCAAGGTTAGAGAATCCACCCTGGAAGGCAAACACTTTCACATGCATATTCACACCTGTGGGCAATTTACCGTCTGCCTACAGTACCTGCATGTTTTTAGACACACAAGACAGTGTGAAAGTGACCCAAAATACAGGATCAAGCCAGGGGCCTGGACTTTCTCAATACAGTTTTTTTAAAATAATTTCTTTAAAACCTTTAAACACATTGTACATTATATGTTTTTTAAATGATTAAACGCTATTAAAAAATCCCAGTAAAATCAGGGCGGAATGCAATAACAGCATACAGATAATTCAAGATTCAAGATTCAAGATTCAAGATTCTTTATTTGTCACATGCATAGTTATACAAGTACAACACGCAGTGAAATGTATCCTGAACCGCTCCTACTTTGTGCAAATAACAAGAAACAAAATAAATAATCTATAAATAGAAATAGAAATTTAAAAAAAAAAAAAAAAAGGGTGCAAATGTAAACATAATAATAAAATGTGTATCTGAGCAGGATAAAGATGTTAGTGCAAGTGATGCTTACAGTCCAGACTAAAGTGCAGTGTGCAGTGTGGAATGTCAGCACAGCAGTGTGTGGGTGAACTGTTACCAGTCTTATGAACGGGAGAGTGGCCCATCATGGTTGAGGAGTCTAATCGCCTGTGGATAAAAACTCCTCCTGAGTCTCTCCGTTTTGGCCATAATGACCCGGAACCTTCTGCCTGAATGCAGAAGTTTGAACAGATAATGTATTATGTTTTATCTTCTGTCCTCTAATAACAAACCTGCTGTTAAAGATTAATTTCTATTAATTACTAAAATTACTGTTATGTATCATCAATCAGTTGGCAGTGCAAAAAAATTACTTATTGGCAAGTGAAGACATTTTAAATATATCCACATGTCTGTAGTCCTGTCTTTTAAATTTATAATAATTCGAATCTAGTTAAAATTTCTAGCATTTACTCAGATATGCAAGAAATAAACCATGATAAAATGTCTGTATCAAAATTTGTTGCCATAGTTATGACTTGTATTTATTTCCTTATTTTCAAATTGGAATTTACCCATCTTTAAGCATGACTAGAAGTGACTATTCGAAATAAATTTCAGGCTTCCAAAAAGGCCAGATTGTTGGTCAGACTGAGGATGGACTGTTTCAGAGACAAGAATCATTCAGACTTAACAAAAGTATAGTTAAATTTAAAGAAAAGGGTAAAACATCAGGACTGGTTGACCTGAGCCTTCCAAAAGATGTATTTGTATTGTTCAAAGCTCTGGTGAAAACAACCCTCTCTTTCTATGCTTCGATGAGCTGTTGCTCTTATAGTCGCTAAAGGCAAGTATACAATGTATTCCATCCATCCATCTAATTACCTCTGTAGTCCAACCAGGGACCATGGAGGCCAACAGTGACCATTTTATTTATTCCCATTTGTATGACCTTGGTAGGACATCCGGTCAACATTCAAACACATTCATACACCTAATGGGCAATTTGGACTTGTTGTCTGTGTATTTTTAGAAAGTAAAATTAAATGGCCAAGAATTTAATCTGTTTAAAGATTGTTTCAAGTTTAAAATATTCTAAAACAAGTTAGGTTATAAAAACCCTTGAAAGCTTGAGGTAACAGATGATTATTATACAATGTAGGAGTTTTGTCCATGAGCACATAATAAGGCTGTAAATCCTCCAATGCAAATTCAACTTAACTCAAGCTGTAAGAACTACACCACAGGATAAACTTTTTTAGCTATACTGTATGTTGTTTTGCTGTGTCTAACGTGTTAATACTGAATACAAGTCCAATTTGCAATCATTTTGTAAACCATTTCCGTTAGCTTTATTAAATGCATTGCAAAAAAATATTTGAAACAATGACCATCTCCACAACAAGCTATAAAACAACTTTGTAAAACAGCATCCCCAAGAAACTGCCTCCAAATAATGACACTCAACTAGGTCAACTCTTTAGGGATCTCATCAGTTTGTGACCTTCTTAGCAAACGACTCTGTCCTGCTATGTTGATATTAATTACTCTCGTTATGTCTTACGCAGATAACATTGAACAATTCAGTGGAATTCCAGTGTTATAGCAGGAAACATCATAGTTTAGTCAATCCATTAAACTTTATCTTAAATTAAAAATAATTAGCTTAGCATCTGAGCTTAGCATCACAACTGGTTATTTGTAAAGTGTTTCTCTGTTCTTGGTCAGTGGAGACACCAGGGGCTTTAAGATAGAAGACCATCAGCTATTAAGTCGTAAAGGCAATAGGCACTTTTTTTTCCTCTGCTATTGCAATAGCAATTATTGCAATATCTCAACAAACAAACATGATGCAGTAATAAACTTATAAACAAAATGAAAGCAGAAAATATACACAACTCAAATCACCCAAAATGTCACCTGATTTGATGTAACTGTTAGAGAATCTGATTTTTGTGTTTTAAATTGTTTCATTTTATTTCACCTTGAGTCCTGGAATATACATGCACCACCGGGAAAGAGAGCATTTATTGGATAACCTGTAATTTCTACTCAGACAAAACATGGTATTGATGTTAAAAGTGTAAAGTACATTTTTAGATGGGATCATATAGGATCAAACCATTTTTCATAATACAATACTTAATGCTTCTCATCTTCCAATCCATGCTTCATTGTTTGTGTATATGCATACACATTTATATTTTTTCATAAGATAAAAAGAAACACATTTGCTAAATACAATTTCATGCCCTTTTAAGTGTCGTAACTTTTTACAATTCAAATCTTTCAATGATCTTAATTGTCATTCAGTTGAAAATTGGGCAATTTAGATTTCACATGAAAAACATAAATCTGGAAAGCATACAGTGTATATTATTCTAAAATGCAAAATTGTTAAAATATTGCAACATGAATTTGACATTGTTATGGCCCTACAGATTTTTTGCTTTTTAAGCTTTTACCAAAAAACTATTTAAGCAATAATTTTACTGGTCATATGCTTCTAAAAGTTTATACTTATTTTAGTATCAATACTCATAATAATATAACATATATAATAAAATAAAATCATTAACCATATAGGAATAATTTACATTTTATATTATTATTATTTTTGTTGTCTTTTTAAGCGAAACAGTGTAATGCTGAAAACTGACATTTTTGGGGCAAATATAAAATCATCTCTCCAAAACAGCTGAAGTTAACAACTTGAAATGTTTAGGTAAGCAGGACTGGTCACTTCCATGTTACGTAAATTTTAGAAGTAGCTTCTTTGGCATGCATATTGTCTGTATCATATGTATAACATAAAAAACAAACACTAAAACAAACAAAAATCAGAACCAATTGACTCAATTTTTTCAAATGAAGTACATTTTTTATGATGCATTCAAGTGAAGTTAGCAATATTCTCCATTCTTAACCCTTTACAAGTCAATTTAAATCTCCTTAGTTGTTTTCTTCCTTTCTGGAATGTTTTTTTTTTTTGACAAGGCAGTATACAGTCTATTTCATCATCTCTGGTTTCACTCGAAAGTTTGAACTTTACTGAGCTAAGACCCCAGTAGTGAGCACCCTTCTTGAAAGTGATGCTAAAAAGTACACCCCTGACATCTCTTCTGTCTTTTTAGACTGTCTTTAATCCACCTGCAGATGTTTCCCTGGTATCGTCCAGCACACCTTCAAACTCTCTGGGGTCACATTTTCCACTCTGGTGATAAATGTGCGAAAGGAAAAGGGTGACTTTGCAGATTGACCAGTCAATAAACATGTGGTAATGCTTTAACGAAATGTAAAATAGGTGAATTCTTTCTTTAGATGTGGGATATGGAGGTTATTCACTCACAGAAAAACATGTACTGTAAGTGTGTTAATGTGAATCCAGTCTTTAGCCCCAAAAAAACAGCTTTATACTGTATGTGTTTTTGTAAAAGTGAATCATTACACATTATACAACATCTCAGTAAATTCTTGGCAAACTTTTTGCCAAACTTGCAATAATGTGTTTTAGCCACTGACATGTAATAATAGACCTGTTTTTAGAGAAAATTACTATGCTCTAATTACATCAATCAGTGTACACTGCAAAAAAAAGTTGTCTTACAGTAGCAAGTGAAAATACCTTAATAAAAGTGTCAAAAGAAAAATAAGTTTACAGTTAAACCTTGGATTGCGAGTAACTTGGTCTGGGAGTGTTTTGCAAGACAAGCTAAATTTTAAAATAAAGTGCGCGTGCATCACTCATATACTGTAGTCAACTTCCGTAAAGCATTTTTTTTTGTGTGTCCAAGTGTAATGACTATTCTTTAGTAACTGTTCTGCAACAACAGTCTCTGTGAAGATAAGGTTAAAAAGACTGTAGCTGTGCGGGAGATGATTCTGTTTTTGTTCGACAATACAATGTCACATTTCCACGTAATCCTCAAAAGGAGGTATCAGAGAGGTTCCTTGTTAAAGTCATGCAAAATGAAGAAGGTTCCAGTAACCAGACAGAGGGCAGTGATTCTGTTTGTGTGTGTGTGTGTGTGTGTGTGTGTGTGTGTGTGTGTGCGTGTGTGTGAAAGTCATCCACCACAGTAACCCCCCTCCTCCTTCTTCTCTCATCTTACACCAGCCATATATATATATATTTTTTTTAATAAATGCAGGCTAATTTGTTTATATTTTTTACTTAAAATTTTGTCTAATTATTTTTTTTATATTATAATAATATTTGCATTATTATTTATGCGTTGTGGAACGAATCATGTAAGTTTCCATTATTTCTTATGGGTGAAATTTGCATTTATATACAAGTATTTTGATATACAAGCATGATTTCGAAGGTAATTATGCTCACAATCCACGGTTTAAGTATATTTTTTGGATTGATTTATTGATGAGTAAATTAGCAGGTGGTAATGCTTGTCTAAAATTGGTGATTTTCTTTCTCTGATATGGTATATGGACCCAGGTTACTTATACACACTGAAAATGTAGGGATTTATTGTAAACATTCATGCAGGGGCAAGCTGTGGCCTGAGACTGGTGCAAACAATGGACCTATTCCTCCTATAAACTCTGGTGCTAGACTGCCACATTAACCCTCCTTGACCCTCTATTCTCACCTGCAATAAGACAGAGGACAAGGCATTTTTTTTACACACACACACACACACACACACACACACACACACACACACACACACACACACACACACACACACACACACACACACACACACACAAGCAAACTCCATAACACAGAAGAGCAGTGCATTAAACCTTAGAGTGTTCATACTCATTAGCCCAGCTTCAGTACCCCATGGAGGTGTGTGTGTGCTTGCGTGTGTGTGTGTGTGTGTGTGTGTGTGTGAAGGCTGAGCAGTTATTAGCCGACTGGGTGAAATCTCCAGTGGCACACAGTCAGATGAAAGAGAAGAAAAGAGAAAGTAAGATGTGTGACAATACGGTGGTGTGGAGGCCAGCTGCTCAGGTTTGGTGTGTATGTGTGTGTGTGTATGTGTGAGTAAGTAAGTGAAGGTGGACTGAGAGGGGCCATCAGTTCACAGCCTGTGAACCCCTCATTAGGCTCTTTCCCACCGAGAGAGAGTAGAGTGAGGAGGGTGGGGGGGAGCTGTCAGTACTCATGATCACAGTCCCTGTCTTTATACACACACACACACACACACACACACACACACACACACACACACACACACACATGCACCCACACTCACAGACGTCACACTCATTACATGCAACTGCCACATAGTGGCAAGACACATAGTGGCGTGTGCGTAGCTGGCACACATGGAATGGGGCTTTTGAACACACTTTTTCTCTTTCTCTCTCCCCACTCGCGTGCTCTCCCTCTCTCTCTCTCTCTCCCTCACTCACTCTCTCTCTCTGGCTGAATGTCAGTGGCTGTGGGAGTTTGGTCCTGAAGTGAAATCTGATAATCAGGAGTGACAGGCTTGATAGAATAGGAAAAAGCTTAAGCAAGAGCGGGAGAGGGGACAGATGGGGTGTATGGAGATTTTAGGAAGAAAGAGAGCAACCAAACTATTTATTGATAAATTTTTACATTCCTGATACCTGTGCAGAATTTCACTCATTTAGATTTAACAGTTTGGTACAGGAGTAGATCATGTCCAGACAAACAATTTGAACTCGTCAAACTTCTAAAAGCATAAAATTTTGTGACATATTTGAAGTTTAAACTAAGAAGGCAATTTTGATTGATTCCATAAAAATTATATATAAAAAAATCTTTAATCCACTAAGCTAACCTAGATCTTGAACTTTTGATGCAGATTGTGTGTAACTGTAAGACTATGTTGTGTTTACCATACATTCTGAATTATGGATCTAAGAATTTTATAAAAAAGCAAGAAGGTTTTTTTTTTCTTTTATATGAATGAATTTGTAAAAAAATGTGTAGACACTAATACATTTGGGAAAAAAAGGAGCAAAAATGAATTAAAATTGAATTTGCAAGTGTGAGAACAGGCTGGTGCAAGACTACATTAATATGACGTGCTGTTTGTGTTTATGTGACTATATAAATTTTATATGCTATGAAACTAATTTTACACTACATGGAATTCAAATAGGGTATACAAAGGGCACAAAAATGTATACACCCTTCAACATGAAAAATATATGCCCCTCTTCTGATGGTCACATGATGGCATCAACGATGATTTGACTATTGACATCTTTAGAGGAAACGTAATACTACACATTGCTGCCATAATTCAATTCAAGTTTTTTAAAAAAAAAAAGGCATAGATAACTGTTGAAGTTTGTATTAAGTTTTGGACCTGTATGTACATTATATCATATAAAACATGAAGCAAAAACCCATAAACCATAATGGAGAAAACCCATAACCACAAAAGCTTATTGTAATTGAACTAATATTTGCTGATAATATTAACTAAAATTCCATTTAAAGTTTATCTTTATTAATTATTACATTCATTCATCGTCTTCCGTAACCACTTAATCCTAGTCAGAGGCATATTATTATTATTATTGTTATTATTATTATTTTTTTTACATTTTATACATATATTTTATGTGTATATTTATCTCATTACAAACAAAAATGCTAACAGTCAGTAACTTTATAAACTATATGAACTTGTGAAACAATGAAATTTTTTTTATTAATTAAATTGTGTTAATAATTATTCAGATTTCCTAAGGAGAGAGAGAGTTATTTCAGTTGTTCTAATGATACATTTTTGAATTCTATATATCATCTCATTCATCAATTCATTCATTAATTTCTGTCTCTTACACTCTTAAGCGTTCAATTATGATATTGGTTGTGGTGGATCTAAATCATAACCCTGCACACCTTCTCACATAATATCAACTGAGTTAGAATAGCCAGTGAATTTACTGTTAGGTTTTCGGGAGGCGCAAGGAAAACCAGACAACCTAGAGGAAAGCCCTGCAGACATGTCAACCAATTAATATTTTGTATTAATCTCTGTCTGATAAGATAAAACCAGTTCTTGGTAGCAGACTCAAATCTTTGCTCCTTACTACGTGTCCAACCCTGTTCACGGCAATCACCGCGAGCAGTGAGAGCTCTCCGGATAGAACGAGAGTGTGTATGTAAGCACATGTGTGTTGAGAGCAGCAGGGTCTCTTTTCCGATGTGTGTTTTGCAATAGAGATGTCTGGACCCTCTTTCTGTTATTGATCGCCTAGCGCTTTGAGAACAAAGAGTTAATCCCTGAAAGGCAAAATAGCACAGATTTCATCTCAGTCATGAAAGTTTAAAATGTCTTCTTTTTTTGTTTGGACCTGTGAGACATGTTCTCAGTGTAGCTGGTTGTGTGACCTGGGGCACATTGGAGATCCAATACTGAACTCTATTCATCCTACATTGAACCAGTCAATACCTATTATTAGCTACTGTTGGCCTATTCGCTCAGCTCTGGCAGAGAAAAAGTAGGTTCTGAAATTGGCCAGTAGATGAAGCGAAAGTTAAGAGCCCATCCAATTCCTCTTTGCTAGGCCTGGAAATACTACTGCTGAAACTGTGCTTTAATTGCACAGCAAGGCGAGAAGCTAAATAACACATAAAGCAAACAACTCTCAATGACTCAAAGTAATGCTTCTATATTCTTCTGGAAGGATGTGTATAATAAGAATGAACAATACTAATCATGAATACTAATCATGATAAAATGTCGCTGTGATTACACTCTTCATATTACACTGAATATCATTGTATGGTGTTAATTGGACTGTTATTTTCTTACGCTGTATTCCCATAAGAATTATTCTAATAAGTGCTGTATTGTTGATCATGAAACAGTGCTACTTAGTGCTTTGTTCTGGAATATTGTTGTGTATAGTGAACTATATTGAGGTGACTGGTCTGCGTACACTTAAGTCCTGTTCCTCTGGGCGGTGTAACACAGTTCAGCACAGTCTGATGAGTAATGTAGCACTGGCCACTCCAGTGACAGTATTGGGCCACTGCAAAAGCCTTAATAGAGAGGAGAGACCTTGTTTGCTAATAGGTAATAAATTGTAGGTTTAATTATAACAGCAAGGTAATTACAATAAAGACAACACCCAAACTTCAGAGGGGAAGAGGCTCGAAAAATCCTACTTAAAGAATCATAAGCACATAGCTATTGTGGAAAAAATCCCTTCTTAACAAGGATTTCAGTCTCTGACCAAGTGAACTAGAATGAGGTGGTGTTTTTGATGGAGACTGAAAGCAATTCTGTAAGTCGCACTGGAGAAGGGACTCAAATATAAATGTATACTCATGCAAGATACATAGAAACTGGCCCTGCAATTTGTAAGTGTATATTAGAAAAGTAATCAGACGCCTACAGGACCTATAGAGGGAAACAAACTGTCTGTTTTGTGGGGAGTCATGAAGTTACACACCATCATTTGCATTTCCAACATTATCACCAATACTAGGTTCCAAACCTGCCAAATATAGTAATTCTGCATTCTGGAACTACGCTGAATTTGCCAACCAAGGACTCCTTTGCTGTGGAATAACTAGGAAGACTACATGACTACCAAAAGACTTGTCTTTTTTTTGTGTTTGTGAAGAGTATTTTCTGAAGCTCAGTGTTTATATGGACTGCGAGAACAACATATTTAAAATATCTCATTAATATCTTTATTGATTATTCAATCAATAACTGATTCTGAAAACAGGGTGTGCAGAATTCGGAGAATTCTGAAATTTGTTTAAATTATTTCGATTTCTGTTGAGACATTCAAGTGGTAGAGTCAGAATTTGGCGTAAACAGAATGAGAACATGGATCCATTATGCCTTCTTACCACTGTGCAGGCTGGTGGTGGTGGTGTAATGGTGTGGGGGATGTTTTCTTGGCACGCTTTAGGCCCCTTAGTGCCAGTTGGGCATAGTTTAAATGCCACGGTCTACCTGAGTATTGTTTCTGACCATGTCCATCCCTTTATGACCACCATGTTCCCACCCTCTGATGGTACTTCCAGCAGGATAATGCACCATGTCACAAAGCTCGAATCATTTCAAATTGGTTTCTTGAACATGACAATGAGTTCACTGTACTAAAATGGCCCCCACAGTCACCAGATCTCAACCCAATAGAGCATCTTTGGGATGTGGTGGAACGGGAGCTTCGTGCCCTGGATGTGCATCCCACAAATCTCCATCAACTACAGTACAAGAAGTTATCCTATCAATATGGGCCAACATTTCTAAAGAATGCTTTCAGCACCTTGTTGAATCAATGCCACATAGAATTAAGGCAGTTCTGAAGGCGAAAGGGGGTCAAACACCGTATTAGTATGGTGTTCCTAATAATCCTTTAGGTGAGTGTATGGGTAATCTCAATCTCTTCTACTGAAGGATGTTTTCAGGAGGGGCTCTGATGGATTAGGTCTATAATGGCTCATACGTTTTTAAATAAAGAGGTCAAGCTACTGTATGTTCATGCCAGCTTAGAGGAACACTGTAATTAAATCAAAAGGACATGTGCCAAATAATAAAAGGTGCTGAATTTTAAGTTAATATTTCAAAGAATCTACTTTTTCTCCAGCTGTTTGTAAACATTTGTAATGCACATTTAATAAAGACAACAAGAGAGAAAAAAAGCAACAACAAAAAGAAGCATTTTTACTAGTGGTCTCTGCCTTTTGAACAAATATAACAGTGATTATCAAACAGGCTAACTGAATGAAAGCACAGAATGTCTTCTGAGAAATTATCAAAACTAAGTCTAAAATCAAAACTAGTCCATCACTCAGTAATGACTGTTCACCATTACTGTTTATATCCAAAAGTCACAATTTTACAATAATATCAAACTCTTAAATATTCTCTGTGTCACCTTTAGATCAACCCTGCTGTACAGTGTACAATGAGAGAGTACAGAAAAACTGGGTAACTAGAGCATTTCCTGGATGTGATTCACACATGTTCCAAGTACTTACTGTATACAGTACATACCTTGTGAGCCACTCCAGCATTCTTTGATAGGACTTCAGCTTATCTGATCTCACTACACTCTCTGTTAACCAAAGCCAAATTTTTATTACAAATTACTGTATGTTGCTTGTGTGTCTAAGTGTACACACAAATATGTTCATATGTCTGTTTGGGAACTATACCTTCCCTGTCATGTCAAATCTCTGTGTGGAATCATCCGTCTTATATCTCAGAACCTTTCATCTCACATGCCTTCATGCACTGCCTAAGTGACAGCTTATGCTGCATATGCTTTTAAACTTGTCCAGCCTTGGCACTCCCTGAGTAGCAGCTGCTTAGCACAATGTGAGGACTGAGGGATGAAGGGGCTCGCAGGCACCTCTTTTTGTCAGCACCACTCACCTTCAAATGCATGCCGTTGGTCTCGGTGCGTCGGCTCTAACCTCTACTCAAGTCTGTACCAATCCATTGCTGTGACATGGCCAACTAATGTGTGTGTGTCTGTGTGTGAATGAGTCAATTCACAGCCTATTGACTGGGAACTGGGAGTGAACTCTGAACTGGGAGGCAACAAGGAGCAGATACTTGGTACAACGGAGGAGCCTGAAATATTAATTACTAATATTTCTATTCCCACGCAAGAAGTGAGCAGTTTATAAACCCAATGTGTTTTCTTCCCATTTTTTATTTTGGCCTTCCTGTGGTCTTTGTAAACCCTATAGACCCGGGGTACTCAATAGGCGGACTCCGGTCCGCATCCCGACCCAAATACGGTTACATCTGGACCGACGCCAAAACAAACATGCTAATTTAATTATAATCCAAATGAGTTCTCAATGAAGTGCGCGAATTTGTTTCCGCGCGATATATCTTCGAGTCTTCTAGTGTTGGGTCGTTCATGAACGATTCATTCTTTTTGAACGAATCTTTAACTTGACTCAGAAGAACGAGTCGTCTCCGAGAGTGATTCGTTCATTTTCTACTGGGCGCGCATGCGCAAATCATCGCAGAACCTCCGTAGGCTATATATTGAATGGTTCTCAACGAATCGTCAAGTCCCGAGTTGTTCGGTCCTTTGTCACGTGACTCCCATAGGCGCTATGCGGTGCTGTAGATTCAAAAGAACGAACGACTCGTGGAAGATATAAGAGGTGAGCTACTCATTCTGTTTATTATAATATGTCCTTAATATCCTAATGGTGTGCTCAAAGCTGGCCATGGATATAAATTGATTTTGAAAACAGCGAATTTAAGAGTGAGTGGACAGAAAAATATGCATTTGTGCTCCCTGTGGGAAACAGAAAACGAATGTGCTTAATCTAGCAATCAAAAGTGGTGACCTTCTCACCTTCTCACCTTCTGGACAAAGATGGTTACTGCAGCAGGTGTTCCTGTCCTGCAGAATATGGCCCTTCAAATTCTCACAATGTTTTCCTCAACGTACTGCTATGAATCTGCCGTTTCAACTATGAGCATGGTGAAAAACATATCGCAGCAGCTTCACCAATGAACATTTACATCAGTGCCTCCACCTGGTCCTCACACCTTTTATACCCAAGTTCAAACAACTGGTGGCACCAAGATGATGTCACCTTTCACACTAAAAGGACTACCATGTCATTTTGGAGTATTGTTCGAAAATTTTGGGTTTTACTTTTTTTGTACTTCTCTATTTGAAATTGGACTGTCATTTTTCCGGACCTTGGACTGAATAGAAATTTGGTAAGTGGACCTATCAAATTTATATTTGAGTACCCCTGCTATAGAGTATGTTTTAAGAGGCATCATGTTCATAAGGGCAATGAGAAGAGCCCAGTTTAGGCCCTGTTCGGAGAAGAGTTCATAATCCCGTCATCTCAACGCTTTTCCAACTCTAGAAACATCACTGTCCCAGGCAAAGGCTCTACACACAATCTAAGGAGATAAAGGTAAATAGTTGAGGAAAGAATGGCAGGAAGTGAGACATATCTGTATGAGCATTTTTGGAATAATAAATATTGCAAAAACACTTTATTTTGAAATGTAATCATTTCACTTTATCCTTTATAAACATAACAAGATCCAACATCATAAATTAGTTATTCCTCACGAGACACCAAAAAGTCTCAGAATCAATAGAAATGTCATTAAAACACAAACGATTCAAATTCATTGACTCAAATCCAGCAGTAAAACACAAATAAACATAAATACAGAGGCCAGTGCAGCTTGATACAATCATGTAGGCTGAAAAGTGAAACAAGCGCATCATTGAGTGATTTACTGTAAATTGTCACACTTGTGGTCTGTACCTGTAATATTGACCCATCATATTTTATTGCTCAGAACGTCTCTCAGTGGTTTGGGCCATACGTCTATATAAGTAGTGTCCTGCCATGGTCTCAGGTGTTTACAGAGTGTAATAGACGTTTGTCACTATCATACACCTTATTTGTTGAAAGATATTACCCATGATGCAGCTTCTCCCAGCATGTGACAGGAAGTAATAGGGCATTTTTGATAAACAAAGACATCAGAGTGCACATGTCCTTTACTGACAGTGAGTGAATGGGGAGAGATGTACAGTGACATGCACTAGCACATACAGTAGGTGTTGAGATACACGTGCATGTGCATACAGTATACACACACACAAACGCACAGTGGTGTCCATACACATGGTGATTAAGCTGTTGTGACATGGACAGTGCAACAGGCTGTCACTTCAACTTCACCTGTAAGCAGGACGCTGGCCACGATGAAACACACACCATGGATCTTTCAACACACTGCCCTGGGAGAACATCACACTCTCATATGGAGCTGAGGTGAGAGAGCCTGTCAGAGCAGTTACAGAGCTAATAGAGCAGCCAAGCCGATCAGCTGGGACAACACAATGGAAACAGGTTGTTTATTCTTGATTCTTTCACTATACATGCTTTATATTAAAAACATACATTTCTGTTCTGTTAACTGAACAATTAGAGCATCCAAAAATAAACCATGCACTTCTTTTAAATAATGCATTAAAAGAAGCATTGGTCGCTTATAGTTCTCAAAATATGATGACTGACCAGTACATTATTGGATGATTATTCTGTCTAGATTCTGGACACTACCGACAATAACACCAGGGACACCAGGGACAGTACCAACCAGTAACACCAGTGATACTAGCACAAGGGACAGTAACACCAGTGACAATAACACCAGTGACAGCAACACCAGGAACAGTAACACTGGGGACAATAACACAGGAACGGTACCACCAGTGACAATAACACCTGGTAACACCAGGGCAAGTAACACCAGAGACAGTAACACCAGAGACATGAACATCAGGAACAGTGACAATAACTCCAGGGACACTAATACCAGGCACAATAACACCAGGGATGGTAACACTAGGGACAATAGCACCATTATCAGCAACACCAAGAAGACTAACACTAGTAACATCATCATCAGGAACACTAACACCAGGAACAGTAAAAACAAAGAATAAGCTCAGTGAGAGTGATACCATATCACTAGCGACATTAGCAACTGGTACAGTAACACCAACAACAGTAAGACTAGTAACAAATTTACTTTGAACATATTTTCCAAGATAGAGCCAACAGCATTTCAAAGCTCAAATATTTTATCACTGCTGCATCAATATTATATTATTTTTTCAGCAAAAGTTATTTTCCTGTGGCACATCTAATATGTAAAATATCAACAAAATATAAAAAAGAATGTATAAGTAAATAAATAATACTGTGCTAGTGCTGGTTGAAATGGCCACGGTATTCCATTGACCTTTGACACTGGAAGTGCTACCCACAAGTTTATGTAATTTCAAAATATACGTTTTTAAACTAGCTAATAAAAATCCATGGTCTTTTAAAAACACATGTATATTATGAAACAAAAATTCCAAAAATGTTTTACGCTGCTAATTTACATATTTGTTAGACATCACAGTACTGTACTGTCACTGTACTGGTAGTATACTGTAGTTATTAAAATTAAAAATCTTTGTATAGGGAGAAGGAATTCCTTTTCAGACTGGTTCCTTTTAAGATTTCCTCTGTAAATCTAATTATAAATCTATTTGCTATCCCACTGGGCAAGTTAATGCTATAATGTGCTTGTCCTTCTCACATGTTTTAGTTTTTCTAAGGAAGTTCAGCATACTGGTACCATATTGTCATTGCCTCTCAAAAAAAGTCAGCAAAGCCATCGGCCATATGTGTGTGCTGTGGCATTTTCTATTCTCATCGCACATACAACATGCTATTCATTACACAGCAAGCTAGCATCTTATTATTTCCATGACATGTTAAATTGCTCATTTTTACAGGATTTCCACATCCACACACATCCATACACACTAATTAACCCTCCTAGAAAAAAATCAATGTGGCCACACACAGTGAACAGTGTAAAGTACAGTACGTCTTCTCCATTTTTATATTTATTTCTATCAGTATTGGCTTTATGTTAATGAATAAACTGAATAATTGCTGTTTTGAGAAGCAAATGATCAGCATTACAGTTCTGACTAGAGTTAGCTGGCTAACTTGTTGCTATAGCTACTCACTGTCATTTGCTGTTGTTGTACTGCAATTTCAGTACAAAACGTTGCATGAATTTTTGCATTTGAACAATTGCAGTAGCCGATCATAAAGAAACTGTAAAAATCTGGCTAAAGTGACTTTTTGTGAGATTTATGTGCTCTGACAGAACAAACAAAAGACACATTTCTGTGGAGTTCATGTTTCTTCCTTCTTCTTTTTGTTTCTAATTCACAAGCTGAATGTCTAGAAGTGGGAAGTGACGTTATTACAGCTTGCAGTGCTAGTTATGATACTGTATGTCAAAAACCTATACTGAGACTGAATTTGTTCCCTATGCGTTATCAGGCTCACTGGAAGCAATGTTGTAAGGTTGCCTGAATTCTCAGTAACCAATTCATCCACAATAGTTCACTATCTTATTACCAATGGTTCACTGCAAATCCAGTGTACAACCAGTGCATATTGCCTCCACAGTAATTCAGCCTACAGTATATAGTGTTCTATATAAAAATAATATATAATAAATAAATGAGAAACTATTTCACACACTGTAAACCTACATATGGACAATACGAGTTCAATCTACTATAGAAAAGATTACCGAGGTATGATTAATGAATTTAATAAAAATCTATTTATATATGTAATCGAAATATCATTTAGGCCTGCATGCAGCATTCAGTCATATGGTCAGGCATAAGCCTGGTGAGTTTTCTTTTAAAATGAAAGTTAAGAAAAAGCTTAGTGCACTGGATGAGAGCATTCTGTTGTTCCACTTTTGTGATCTCCATAGGCAGAGCTCTTACGGCGGAACCTTGGCCTGTTTATTTAATGTAGATTTATAGCTGGCCATGTGGAGATCAATAGGAGAACAATGTGGAAAGATAGAGGAGAACAAGGACTCTCATAGAGGTTTTAGACAGTAATGGCAGCCTCCTGCTAGGTACAAAGGACAATGGGAAAAAATGGCTTCTGACAAAGCGTCTCATTCTTCTGAAGTGGTTTCACAATTAGAGGAAAAAGTAGAGAAATAAGAATATTTTATTTTAGAGAAAGGGCATTCTGAATGTTAAGAATGAGATACGAGTGGAAAATCTTATAATTCTTTTTCAACAGTAATGATGCACATAGCATATCACATCTTGTAAACTATAATTTCTTTTTTATTTATTTATTCATTTACTTGTTCATTCATTCATTTAACCCATTTAGTTTTCATTGTATTGTTTTATGTTTAATATATTTTGCATTTAAAAATCATCTGTTCATTTTAACATTAAGTTGCTTTTACATACACCAATACATGAACCCACGTTTTTAATAGAAAACATTTAACATTAAACTTTAAACAAAAATGAGGAAGGCCTAAACAGAAAAGTAGGGAAAGCGATCAAGGGAGTTAAAAAAGAAGGGAGTCTAAGCCAGAACACACAGAACTCTTTTGTCACCTGGGGATGCGTATTTGCCCATTAGATGTTGACCTGATTTAGAAGCACAGCTGTGTAGGAACGCAATGTCAGACCCTTCCAGCATCCCCTGGCTTCTCTCTCTCTCTCTCTCTCTCTATCTCACTGTTTCTTTCACTCTTACTCTCTGCTTTTATTTCTCTCTCCCTTAGTGAATTAGTGGTGGGGATGCTGTAGACATTGCAGGACGCTTCTCTCTCTCTCTCTCTCACTCACACACACACACACACACACACACACACACACACACACACACACACACACACACACACACACACACACACACACACACACACACACTTTGGAGTTGTGGTGTTGTCAGAAAGATGTTTGTCTGATGTGCTTAGTGTCAGGGTACAAGAAAATGGTTCCATGTCCTAGTTGAGCTTCATTAGGACTGGGCCGCCTCTTCAAATCTTCAGGCACACACTGTGCCACTTGACATTAGGCTTATTAACACACCCCCAGCTACCTCACCTCTTTATTTACAGCCAATCATGAAGTAGACTAGCCCTTGGCCATGGAGAGACAAATCCATTTTAGCACATAACACAAGTTGAAACATGACCACACTTAGAAAAACATTCTCTGGTGGAGAAAGTGGACTGAATGCCATAGCCCCTTTCTTTCAAGCTTATATTTTCCCTCTGTCTAATGCCCTCTAAAGTTCCATAGTCTCACAGCTACTTTACTTTTTAATCCCAGCACATATAATTCAAGGCCAGCAGCCAACCGCGTTTATGCAGAATCGTTGGCACACACGTGTCTTTCACTGTAAACTTTCCCCACAAACCTCCTTTTTCTTTTTCTTTCTTCTTAGCCTTGACCTATGCTTCTTTGGAAGTCCTTAGACGAGAAGTTGAAGCATTGAATGCCGGAATGTGACATATTTGGACACGTAACATTTACCATATGACTGTCCGTGATGACTTTGCTCTCAGCCTTCAGTGTAAAGGTCTGTAAATGTGTGTTTGTGTACACTAGGAGGCCCTTCCCCTTTTCAGGCTGCTGCCGTTCTCAAGCACTCATTTAATCAACCGCAAGGAGCATTCAGAGCCTTTCAACACCTTCTTACAGTGAGCCCACACAAATCCAGGGCTAACTTTTACACACGTGGTGGGAGATGCATGCATGCAGCAGGGACTGTGACGGCTGCAAAGATCGTAATTTTAGCCTCACAGTGAGAGCCACCTCACCACATCAAGCGGTGCAGTCAGTGGGTACTGCCACGTCTAATCCAGCTGCTCTCATGTGACAGGAGGCAGGAAAAAGAAACCAGCCATGATCAGGCAAGCCAAAGTGAGAGCTTGATTTAATAGCAAGATCCAGAGCATTTGATTTCTTTCCACAGGTCCGCGGGAAGCAGCAGCACAGAGTGATGGAAGCTGAGAAGAGACAAACAGACTTTGGGAAGCCAGTGGTGCTGAACTTTGTGGAAAGTGTCAGTTTTGCGACAATCTCAGTCTCGGTTGGAGTGATAATCCATGCAAAAGTGCCTCATGCACTTAAGAGAGAGTGAAATGAACGGTCACAGCACAGTAGTGTGCCCCTTTTTTATTTCTCTTCTGTCATTTTTTAAATTTACAGTGTTTTATGAAGCTGGTTTATAATAAAACAGCCTCAGTAATCACACTGTGGTGTTCAACAGTGATATGTCTTTCTCCAGAAATGAAGATGTTAACTATGTTAGAATAATTTCAGGGTTTGTGCATTCTATAAAATGGATGATATGTTATGATATGTAAAGAGGTTTTAATTTCGAATCTGGAAATCAGGGTAGAATGTAGCAAATTTCCTGAACCTCAGAACCGTCCGCACATTCAGACAAATTTATATCTATTGTGAATAACATACAAGCAGAATGTATTTCACACATTCTTATTCACACACACATGCAGAGAAATTCTTTACATTTACATGACGTAACAGTAATTATGCTATAATTCTTTAATTGTAGTTGAGTCTGTTGAGTCTACATTATATAGGTATGCTGATGCATAAGTGACTGGGTTCTATAGAAGAGATGGAAGCAAGTCTAGGAGAGAGGAACTGAAATGTGTATTATAGAGTAAAGGATAGTTAGGTGGAGACAAGCAGGGGGCAGACCGCACTGCAAACAGTGGGGCAAAAGCCCCTAGGCCCTCGATCATGTGGCCTCGTCAGATGAATTACTTATAAGGGAATATGTGCAGATTGAATCCCTCTTCCAGACTCTGATCTTCCTGCCAGTTTAGCCAAAGTCCTCTTCTCCATTTAGCCTGATTTTTTTTTCTGGCGTGACTCTGAGCCATCCACAACACAACACAAAGAAAGGCAGAGAGAGAGAGAGAGATTCTTTCACAACTCTGACACTAGTTCTGGCCAGGCTCAAACCCTGACATGTGTAGATCTGTAGCAAGCAAAGTTGTAGCCTACTTTAAAAGAGAGAATGAGAGAGAGAGAGACCAGAGTGCTTTCCCCCCTCTTTACTGGCAACTCATTATGGGCAAATACAAAGTTGATATGGGCTGGCCAGCAGTGTGATGTTCATCCAAGGAAAATCGATTATGCAGAACCCTCCGAGTCATGTTGCGTGAGAAGTCAGTGCCTGTGGTTGGTGACAGTAAAACCAGGATATGGCACAGACGTAGCTGCAGCTGATGGAGAGACTGTTCACCCTGCTTAGGTAAACAGGACTGTGTTGAAATAAAATAAAATAAAATAAATAAAAAGTATTAAGCTCTTCCAATGAAAAAACCATTGGAGCACTGCTGAAAAACTGAACAGAGGGGTTAAGTGTGGATAGATAAAATAAGTCAGGTACTGTACATAGAAGCTTTAAAAGGAGTTCACTTTAGCTTAGACACTGTATATACACTGTATATCTAGGGTTGGGTTCACTACCATTACATAATACAGAATTATTATGCAACATTTTAACTGTTTATCGACCTACACAAATAACATTTTAGCCACTTTATATATTTTGTATAAAGATACTGGCTATTAAGATCCTGTTTGCACATGACTTGCTTCAAATGTGTTGTTAAGGATTTAATTCAAGTATTAAACCATGCACGTTTCCTTATACAATAAACAACAGATTTTTTTACTTAATAACATAGGAACAATGAAATCGCTCCTACAGTACGTAACAGTAGTAGTAATTGTGGTCGTAATAGAGGTCACCACAACAGATCACTAGATCACAAGACTGAGTACACGGCACTGTAAAAAAGAATTGCCCCCTTTTTTTTTTTTTTACATTTTATTTGCATTTGTGTCGCACACATTTTCATATTACACACAGATAACAAATGTAAATCGAAAAAAAAACATTTTTAATTATGATTTTATTTATTTTGGGGGGAAAAGGCTGCACAGCACTATATAATTTGGCACAATTTTACACAGCATGCCCTTCCTGATACGACCCTCCTCTCAATTTATTAAGGGTTTGGACCAGTCCTGAAAGTCCACAAACCTGTGCAACCCCAGTGACTAAATGCTAACCACTCGATCACCAGAGAACCACCACCATCACCACCACTACCACCACTACTACTGTACTACTACTACTACTATTAATAATAATAAGAAGAAAAAGAAAGCATGGTGTGATGCCACAGTCCATCTAGTGTGCAAAGTATTTTTGGCGTTAAATTCTGGGTTACATTGACCTTGAATTGGATGACTGAGGATGGTCAACAAATAAATAATAATATTAATTTCAATCTATACACCCAAGGCTGCTTTAGAAAATCAATATATACTGTAAACATCAGGCTAGCATGGTGGTCCAGGGATTAGTGTTACCACCTCACAACGCCAGGGTCCTTGGTTTGATCCTGAGCTTGCTTGTCAAGTTTTGCATTAGATTGCCCTCAGGTGGGAATAAGTGTGTGTGAAAAACTATGAAAAACATACTGTAGCAATTGGAGCGCCGTATAGCAAAATGATGATATGATTGAGTAAAAGAAATGCATCATCAGCATGGTATGTGTACACGGTTCTCAGGGATACAGGGCAGCAGTATGTGACGAACCTGTGGCCTTACAGCTGTGTGAATCCAGTCAAACTGCTGCTGGCAGCATGAGGCTCTGGGCCTCTTCAGCACCCTGTACAAATCCAAACTGAAACAATCATTCCGCACAACTTCTGCTTCTGTCCTGTTGAGAAATGTAATTTAAGGCTAGAGAACGTGACCCTCGGGTTACTCTCTCTCTCTCTATCTCTTTTCCTCTCTTTCTCTCTTACACACACACACACACACACACACACACACACACACACACACACACACACACACACACACTGTTGCAGCTGTGTCTACTGAAAATAATAGGGTTAAAAAATAATCGGTCACACAGAGAGACCACCACCCCTGTCTCTGTGTGTGTGTGCGTGTATGTGTGAAAGAGAGAGAGAGAGAGAGAGAGAGAGAGAGAGAGAAGTGTGTCAGTGGTCAAATGAAGTGATTTCCTCTAGATACCACAGAGAGTAGAAAAAGGGCAAAAGAGAAGAAATAGATACATAAAGATAAGGAAAAAAAAATCTGCACACGATTAGTTGCCCTAGATTTTTTAATTTATCTCCTGTTTTGGGCATTAAGTAAAATAACCAAAGTAATATAATCAACTGTCCCCATTACTGAAAGTTCCCATGTAGGGCAATTGAACAAAGTGGTGTCCTCAAAGTGTGAAGGAGCTGAAATGAGGTCATTCCTGGGAGCCATCGGTAATGAACCTTGTCACACGGGAAAGCGCATGCATGTGTATGAGTGCTAAAGTGAGTAGATTGTGATGACCTGGGAGCAAATCTACGCAAATCTACAGCACACAACGGCACAGCTCAAGAAAATATGGAGACATGGGTATTTTAGGGTGTAGCACCAGCATGTCTTTCACAATGCATGTCTTTTTATATATATATATATATATATATATATATATATATATAGTTTCTTCCAAAAATTCTGGCATTCATCCTGCCAGATCACAGGATTACTTTTGGCATGTTTCACATTTTATTTGAAACTCTTTTACAATTGAAAAATGTCTTTTTTTAATTTCAAAATTACAGGCATTGCAGTCCTACAATAAAGGACGAAACAAAGAGAACATGTCACTAAATCTGTTCTTTTATCTTTTGCAGTTTTATAACATTTTGTGCACATTGCAACAGTTATGTAAGCATGTGAAAAGGAATAATTCCGGAATAGTGATAATAATAATAAAAAAAAGATCTTTATTTGTTCAGTGCCTTTCATACTGTACGTACATGTAATAGAGCTTCACATGGGTTAAAATGACAAAAAGGAGTCTAAACCAATCCAAACCAATCAGGGGAAAAATCTGTACTATGTGTGTATGGTGGAAACATAATCACAAACTCTTTTATCTGACAATTTATTTTTATTTTGGAAAGGATGAAATATATGGATTTAGAGCTTAATTTATAAATTCCTTTAACTAAAGAATTTATGAAAGTACAGTTCAGTTTTTATTTATTTATTTATTTATTTTATTTTATTTTTCCCACGTGTTTACCGACTGCCTTATACAGTATGCAGGTCTCAGCATGAAGAAACGGTGCTTAAACTCTGTCCATGGTTATTGTGCTATGGATGTGGCAGATGAGGTTATAGGTTTAAAAAAAAAAAAAAAAAAAACAGCACTCAACTCCATCTTTAAAAAAGAGAGTCTGAGCTCTTGCCCATTCTTTATTGTCTTGCTGCTGTAAAGTTTTCCCTTAAGGTTGTGCCACAGATGATTTTGCAGCTGTGTGTTGTGACACTTTATCAAGGATGATTCTCTCTGGATTAAGTAAAAGTGCTGGGATAAGGCAAAGAGATTTTTTCCTCTCCCGATGAGTAATCTACACACTCGGTTTAATGCACTTACAAATAAGTGCACAGACAGTGGCTAGACAAAGAGTCTGTGTGTATGTTACATAGGGTCAGCTGCAGAACAGCGATAGATGCTCACATGGCTCATCTCTGGGACAGATGAGGGAGTGCAATGAAGCTTAATTAGATTTCCCTGCACATCCCGGACACACTCTGCCCCTTGGAGCCTCACCGGTCTGGAGAGCAATGAGAAATTTTCACCCTAATCAAGTTAACTTGCACCATTTTGGCAAATAAACAATACTTATCTGGACATAGATCATATGGCTTGTGAAGGCAGACACATTGACCTCTCATTCTGATCAATAGCATGCTGGACCGCCACATGTGTTTCTCTTAAGTGGGAAAGAGAAAGAGAAACACAGATAAAGTATGTAAGCTCCTGATAAAGAACCTGATAACACACACGACAGTAATGACATTTCTGAGAAATTCAGCCACCCCTAGAGCGCTGTTTAAAAAATTTAGACTAGATGAATTCAGTCACAAAACAACCAAGAACCAAAGGTCAAAACCAAATTCTAATGGCTACAGCAGGAGTGAAATGAGATGGAATTACACATGAAACTGTGTAAATGTGTGTTGAGGTCCAGAAGGATAATAATGCTTTAAAAATGAACGGATTAAAGGGATGATGCTGGAATAACACAAAGTAGGCCACAGAGAGGCCTAGCAGGTCATGGGGTCATGGTCAATGCAGCTAATGCAAACAGCTAAGTGTGTGTGTGTGTGAGTAAGAGGGTGGGAGTACATGAAATTTTCATTAGCATCGCCCAGGAAGAACAATTCCCCAACTAAGTTGACCCTTTGAGCCGGCCGTGGACAGAAGGCTGGCGAGAGAACATCTGCATGCACTCTGTATTAAGGGCTAAAGATATTTATATTTATCTGACCTGGCCTTGATCCATATCCACATATTCAACATTCACTGTCCAGTACTCACACTTATCACACTCACTCTGTTCATTTCTAGTTCTCCTCCACAGAAAAAAAAAATCTATTAAATATCCATCTCATTATCTCATTATCATTATTTTTTTAAATCTGAGAATAAGACATCTGTGAGTAGACATGATCTAGAAATGGTCAAAGATATTATCCAAATATAATTTAAGGTTTCAAAAATTTTATTAATTCCCATGAGTGTGTATCTCTCATTCTCTTTTTCTGTGTCTGAGTTGGCAGTCTTAAACTTAGTAATGATGGTGATCTGGAAACAAGCTTTCTAAGCAGCGGACTCAGACGTCTTCAAGGAAGCCTGCTAATTACGGCACGGTGCAAATCAATAGCTCTCTAAGAAAATATATTTAAAAAGCTGCCATTAGCCATCCCCCTCTGTCGCCTTTTTCCCTCCCTCGTTTTTGCTGTAGCACATGGAGCACGAGTGGTGCCCCTTTCCCGGCATTTTAATTGTGGCAGCAATCAGTGAGATTCACAGGAACTCATTAATATGCAGATTTACAGCATCGTTTTGCTGCCACTCATTTCTGTGTTTTTTTATTTATTTATTTATTTATTTTTTTTTTAGGGATTTCACATAAATTACCATCAGAGCTTTTCCTAATTGCTTATATAAAGAATTACCATAAATCCTCACTGTGTGCTATTTAAAGTGTACCCCTCAATTTATGCTAAATGATTAATGTATCAGTCTACTAGTACTTTCCAATTCATTAATAAAAAGGTTGTTTTATTTTTAAAAATTTATGTACACTGTACATACACACTATATGTACTGTATGAGGTACTGTACAATGTTCTTCTCTCTGTATTTTCATCCAGGGAGAGACAAAAGCAGTTTTTATATGGAAACACTAGGAGGAGATTAAGGCTTATTTTTCTCCTTGCCAGGGAGAAGGGAGGAACCGAATTAGACTTGTCACCTGTGTGCTCACCACATTAACACTACATAAAACTTGTGGCGCACGCAGCACACAGCCCATTGCAGTTTATAGACAGATAAAGAGAGGGTGAAAGAATATGCTTTTATTAAATCATTATTTAATTCTTTACACAGGAGGGTTACTACTGTTTTGAGGTGTTTTGAAATGTCTCACTTTCTGCTGGCTCTGATTTACAATGTTCAATATGTGAAAGACTGCCTTAAGTGTCGCTATAGTTTTGTTCCAGCCTCCTCCGCAGCTTACCAGTGGATCTTTTACGGTTGTTAGTTAAAGTTGCCAACATTAGAATACAGGCATATGGATGAACCTTCTGTGGATGTGTTTTGTGCAAAGTCTACTTACAAAAAAAGTTTATGGCATTCAAGCAGTACACACGGAAATTCCAGAAAGTTCAAAAACATTATCACCAACCCTAACTCTTACAATTCAACTTGACATGCAAGCAAACTGTAAATCGTGGCGGTGAACAGAAAGCAAAGAATGTTTTACAGCGTTCAGTGAACACAAACCCGAACTTTAAAGGATGTTTGATCCTTCGTTTCATACTCACGTTGGTTATCCTTGTGCTTCTCTGTAAACACCATCAATATGTCTTTGGGTGCTTTTGCAAAGGGGATGATTGCTTTATATCATGCTTCATACAGTTGTGTATTTATACACTCCAATACAGCAGGTGGCAGTATACAACTGGATGGTTTGCTGTCCACCAAAAAACACAAAAAAGAAGAAGAGTATAAGTAAGGAAGCTGACCTTCATGCTATCCCTAATATTATCAGTTGAAAAGAACTCTCTTGCTTGCTTTCCCACATTATCAGCAGCATATTTCGCACATGCCATTAATAATGCTGTATTCTAAACAACCGTCCACTTGTTTGTTTTCGTTCTGTTTAGCTTTCATCTTTGATTATAAAATGGCCTTTGTACACGATGCTATGATCGAGACCACTTGTCCAATCTATATTGATCCATCCCCAGGCTATGGTAAAGAGTCTTCACACTACTAAAATGTACTGTACATTGGAGTCTTCTCTATTCGGTTCCAGAGTCACTAGTGTAAAAGCACCCTGAGTAAACAAATGTGCCATAATGAATCAACAGCAGAACATCGTTGTGCCTTGGATGAACATGCAATTTTATTGAAATTGTATTGGAGAGATGAACACCACTCATCCCAAAAATTTCTCTCAGTTGATGTATGATGTAGGATTGTACTGAATGTTGCTCCAATTTCTCCCATACTGTAGGTGTTCAACCAAGTTGAGATCTGGTGGCTGTGAAATCCATTTTTCTGCCTCAACAAACCATTTATTCAGCTCTTGTGCCCCGTGCATGTGAGCATTATCATAATGAAAGTCCCATCCGGATGTAAGTCATTTATCATAGGATAAATATCATATCATTGGGAAAGTTCTGAGAAATTATATTTAAGAGAAAGTATTGGTAATGAGTTAAAATCTTAAATAAAAGTTGATGTATCCAAATGCAAAAAGGTTAATACATCTATATGAGCAGGCTGAGTGGCACGGTGGCTTAGTGAACACCACGGTTTCTTGCACGTCCAGCGTTGAGGGTTTGAGTCCCGCCTCAGATCTGTGTGTGTGGAGATTGCATGTTCCACATGGCAACCTGGTGTCTCACACACATACGGATAGCTATAGTGCTAATTACATTCACAGCAGTTAACAAATTCTTGTCACGGATCTTGACATTTTTGTTTTACATTACATTTATGCTTACCTGAAATGCCTGGATAATAAATAATGGCACAAGTAAATGCAAACCATGCTAGGATTATGTAAACAACAAAAGAGAACCTCATTTTCTCGTGCATCTACAGGTGTTTAAGAATTCAAAACCTGAGTGGACACAGCATTTTCTCTGTCCTACTAGCTGCTTTGCATTTTGTGCCCACGTTTCCCTGTGTCTCACCTTCCAACATTCAGTATACTGTACCCTCAAAATGGCAGCAGAATTAACCTTTGAAAGGAGAGTAATCGAAGTGTCCAACAAACCTTCATGACTTGACTGGTCACAATAGTTGTCCTATGAACACAATATGTGCTGTGAATAATGACAGGATGTCAATGACAATATTGCATTACAGTATACAACAGCAGGAAAATTGAGTTGTTGAATGGTTCTGGGTCAGGAATATTACTTTGCAACACCTAGTAGTGTGAAATGGGCACAATGTCAGATGACTCTTTTCACTTGCATTTATATCTTACACTTTATAAATAGATTCTTTCCATTCATATTGTATTATACTTAATTATTTGGTGCATATTCTTGTATATCCATGGCGATATTATTTACATCCTCTATTCAGCTATGCCCCATTCCTTGCTGATATCCTTGCAAGTAATTGCTTTCCTGGTATCTCTCTGCATTATTCGTGTGCAATGGTGTTTACTGTAAATTGATAAAGGACATTATATGGCCACATTGTGTAGGTGGAATGGAGTTCTTTGCCCAAACAATAAAATGTGGCATAGTTTACAGTCACATGATCTGCTCATCCTTAACAAGGGGAGGAAGATAACACCATCCCATCTGCCTTATGGCAGTCCAACCTGTACATGTCCAAACTTTCTCAGTACTGATGATGATAGGTTTCTGTCTGTCTAAATTCAGAATACAGAGCGTACATAAAAGTGTGCACTGATATGGCCACTGAATCCTGAATGATCGAATAAAGTTTGGTGAGCAGGATGGTGTGTGTGTGTGTGTGTGTGTGTGTGTGTGTGTGTGTGTTTGGGACAGAGACCAGTGGGAGTAAGGGACCTCACTGGAGCGAAGCCTATGAATCCTGGCAGCATGAGCGCAAAGTCAAACTGCTGCTCACACATATTTGGGGAGATATTTAATTAAAAGTGGATTACAAGACTGTTGGATAAACAAAGATCAGATTAACAAATAACTGTACGCAATTTTCCCATTTGCCAATGCAAATTTGACTTTGTGGCTAGATCCATGACACAGAAGAGAAGATTTATGACACTTCCAGAATATTAAGTCTTGGTCTGGAAATAGGTTTAGGTGGCAAGGTTTCATAAATCCTCCACCTACCAAAATACTGTAACCTTCAGCCACCCTGTTGCATCAATTCATCTGTAGTAGATAACTAAATGCTTCGCTCTATGTTATCTGAATGTCTCCCAGTCACATGCAGCTTTGTGCAAAACACAACTTCTGCTAGTATGCTTTAACTCTAAGAGGTGAAGCACCCAGGTGGAAAACACTTTGCACCCACAATCATGAACCTCCCTGACCTGCGGCAGTGTGCATGCCTATGTTTGGACCATTCTAATTGGAATTTAAATTGAGTTGTACCAGGCTGTAGTGGTTCACTGAGGCCTAGAGAATAACAAGAAGGTTTTTTTTTACTAAGTTATACTCTTTTTTTGTGTAGAGTTTCTTTTTTCTTTCTTTTTCTTCTGTTCTTTGCTTTCGACACCAGACGACCTTGCTGTGATAGACTGCTGGACTTTGTGACTGGGCACCGAGAGGTAGCTGGCTCTGAGACAGAGAGGAGAAGAAGAAATGGATTTATTGACTTGTGACTTTGACTCAGGCTGATGTATCAGAGCCTGTATTATAGAGGATGATTAGGTTGCAGGATGTCAGGGACAACTTAATATAAATGAACCCCAAACATCGCTAACTCCCCCACCCCCATCCAGCCGTGGCAGATCCAGAGAGATAGCGCAGTCCAAATCAAACATATGAGCATGCTGATGGGATGAGGGGGAGAGGCAGAAGGCTGAGATTGAGGGATCAGACACCCAAAGCCTTGTATCATTAGCATCTCTGGAGAGTCTAGTCTGACTTGGAGGGAGGCAATCTCAACCAGCGAGAGAGAGAGAAAGACAAGGTCTTGAAAATAAAACGTGTTGGGGTCAGTATGAGAGAAGGTCTTATAAAATAAAAAAAAAGGACCAGATCTAGAAATATGGAATGAATATAAGAGTAAGGAATATTTGATGTTTAAACATGTTTTATTGCTTCTTTACATTCACATTGAGGTTAGAAGTCAAGGTATTCTCATGACTCAACCTGGATTTTGAATTTTAGCTGCACAATGGCTTGTTAGGTGTGTTTCCATGTCCGAAATATTTCTTAGTAAAAAACAACAAGGAAAGCACATCTTAAGTTTATGTAAAAAATGTGTAATTGTGTGTAATAACAGTTAAACCACTATATGCCAAAAACTTGTCATGAAGACATGGTTTACCAGGACTGAAATGGCCCTGAGCTCAACAGAGGCCTGACCTCAACCCCACTCAGCACCTCTGGGATGAACTGGAATGCTGGTATGCCACTGATGTCTGGCCCTCTTGCCCTGCATCAGTGCCTAACCTTACTAATGTGGCTTTAATCTTGTGGCTGATTGTGCAAGTCCCTACAGGCGTCTTCCAAAATTCTGTAGAAGAGTGGAGGGTTTTATAACAGCAAAGAGAAACTAAATCTGGAATGAGATGCTCAACAAGCATATACTAATGCGATGGTTTGGTGTCCCAAACCTTTGGACATATTGTATGGAGTATGACTTTATAGCAACAGAATATTGTGCAATACTGTACATTCTACATTAAAAAGTACTTATTAATACGGTATGTCATTGGTGACATAGTGACTTAGTGGTTTGAACCGCGAGGGTTGGAGTTTGCATGTTCTTCCCATGCTTGGTGGTTTTCCTCCGGGTGCTCCAGTTTTCTTCCCAAAATCCAAAGACTTGCAGGTATAGGCTAATTGGCTGATTAGGCTAATTCCCATATTGCCTATAGTGTGTAAATAACAATCAGGTGTCAAGCTGTCAACCCAACCCCTAAAATAACTACCACAAAAATGACAGATATATCTCCAGGGTGAGGAATATTCGTCGCCTGCTGTGCCAGAAGGCACATGTACGAAAAAATACTTAAAAATAAATAAATAAATAAATAAATAAAATGAACTGTATTGTGTACTGTGTTGAATCCGGGGAAACTAAAGAGATGGAAGCACATTATAGGAAGTGTTGGCATATAAGGAAGGAGAACTCACAGAAAACAAAGAGAACGAACCCTGGCAAATTTAACACCGTCAAGGGGAAATGCAAGAAGACCCTAACAAATAAATAACGCAATATATGTATACAGTATACAGTCTATCTATCTATCTATCTATCTATCTATCTATCTATCTATCTACAGATACATATATATACTGTAGATAGATAGATAGATTGATAGATAGTACATGAAACTCAAGAACCACTATATTTTTTACTAGACATTTTTAGACTAGTGCAGCAGTACTCTGATTTATCTTTATCTTTTTGACTCGTCCTGCTTTCACATGATCTCTAAAAAAAATGAATGGAAAATGCACTAAGAGAAAAACAAGACGATGAGTACATGAAGGAAAGAGAGCAAGTGGACAGGCCAGGGAGAGCACAGCAGTCTGTGGAGTTTGTTTGCTAAATAATGCAGTTGAGATGTACGAGGGCTGAGAACAGTCTCCCTGATCTTAACATCCTTCTGTGTTTCTGGGTTTCCTCTCAAGCAAAAATACATTACTCATCTCCACAAAGTTTCTCTTCTCATGTGCATGCAGAACTAGCCAGGATGGGTACATTGTTTTCAGTGGTGATCGGCACTCGATGTGAGGGGCCACATGAAAATTGCAGAGGGGTGTGTAACAAAAACAAATGCAAACAGAGAGCCATGTTAGGGATGAAATCCCTGTGGCCATTACTTGGTCATTTCCAAGGGAATGCATAATTTAGAGAGTGGGAAAGTCAAAGAAGGTCTCCAGATGTGTGTGTGGTGTTTGTGTGTGTGTGTGTGTATGAGGGACAGAGAGAGAAAGAGAGAGAGAGAGAGAGCGCTCAGCATTCCGAGGACTGTCTGTCTCTTGGTCTCAGCTTTGTTAGCATGAGATTGAGGTTCGCCAGTCTGTCATGTTTAGTAAAATCAGCTGAGCTGGAGCCTGGAACTTGGTCTTGGTGCTGGAAGCTTGCTATAGATGGACAGGACAGTAATGTGTATTGTCATCAATGGAGACCCAGTGATTGGGGTTAGACATGCTTTGCCAAACATTTTGCAGGCCTGGTGTATGTGTACAGCTACTCTGAACATTTTCTTCGATAATTGATTTAGTGCCTGTAAGGCTTCTCATGGAACTATGCAGAAATATAAATAGACATACTTGTACACATATGGTTTAAATAAAAAAAGATACAATCGTATACACAAATGTATACAAGCATTTCACTGCATATCATACCGTGTACTGTATGTGCGTATGTGACAAACAAAATTTGAATTTGGATTTGAATTATATATGGGTATATATGTCCCATATGATATGAGTATATATTTATTAACACACATGACAGAGCACAGTACGTACATACACTGATTAGCTATAACATTATGACCAATGACAGATGAAATAAACAGCATTGTTACCAACTATACATCAGCAAACTGGTAACAGGATCATGGACACCCAAAACTCCCCCATGCACAGGGACCAAAGGCCAGCTCGTCCAGTCCAATGGACAAAAAAACATCAATATTGGCCACAAAAGAAAGTTAAAACACCCAGTACACCACATTTTGCTGTCCACATGGCCCAACAGCCACACAATCCAAGGCCACTGACCAATTAAACACCCATAGGACCCACCATACAAACATGTTTGATTAACTGAAATCCCAACCCACCACTCACAGCACCCAAAAGATCGCTGATGATTGTCTGGTGCAGACACCACAAGACACCCCCTATAGGCACCACAGAGTGGCAAAAGGGCAGCTCAAATCATAGGTGGATTTAAAGTTCTGCCTGATCACTGTATATTTGCGCATTCATTTACCATTAATGGCATCATGCTTTGCCACTTCCTTTAATGTCCATGTTTTTTAGGAGTGTGAGGAAACCTGGAGGTTACCCCAAGCTCAGCATAGAGCCAGTAACCTTGGATCTACTGTATGATGCAGTTCAGTGCAAATCTAAGAGCAAACTTCAGACACCAAACCTGTGTTCTGTATTGGTTTGATTGGCAACTATCTATCTATCTATCTATCTATCTATCTATCTATCTATCTATCTATCTATCTATCTATCTATCTATCTATCTATCTATCTATCTATCTATCTACTCACAGTCATTCACAAGGGAAAACAGTGTCTCCTTCTGGAAGGAAGGTGGCTGGAAATACCTATGTTCGATCGCATCCCACGCCTTCATAATGTGCATCCTAGGAAATGTATCACAGCTGTCAATCACAGCCTATTTAGTCCCAGCCTGTAGGAGTTAGTGTACGACTCAGGCCTTGAGAATACAAATAAACTTAAACCCCGTTCTCAGCCTAATCCTTCTGCTCCAGTCTCCCCCTAAATCTCTTAGCCCTGCTCCTGTATTGACATATCCTCCTTCAGTACTGCAATCATTACTAGCTGAATCACTCACACACATATACACATACACGCAGACACACGAGCACACACGCCAGTGCAGCAATGTTTATGAGAGCAGTGACTTCCACTCCATATATCAGCATCCATTAAAGAGAGCAGGAGGGAAAAAAAGGCTTCGCTGCCATGGTAAGCCAATGGGGTGTGTATTTCTGTGTGTAAGTGTGCGTTGAGGCGGATGTGGCCTGTCTGTCCAACACTTACTGTCTTGCACAGTGTGAAATTTGTCCATGGAACTGTTAAGTCATTAAAAAAATTAAGAAATTTAATGAGGTCCAGGACTTTTTTTTTTCTTTCTGCATTTGTTTGAGTGCTTTTTCTTTTGCCTTCTCTTCCATCTCATCATTTCTCCTTTTACACATTCTCTTCTCTTCTCTTCTCTTCTCTTCTCTTCTCTTCTCTTCTCTTCTCTTCTCTTCTCTTCTCATCTCTTCTCCTCTCTTCTCCATCACTGACGAAGCGTCACCCCTCGGCATCTGTGACTCCAATTTAAGAGGAGCAAGTGGAGGTCTAACACTCTGTCAGCCTGCACCCCTTTCCAGACCCTCTCTCCTTTCCTCCCTCCGCTTCTGCAAACAGGGGCAATTACACACTGAACTGCCACCTTGTTTACACCTTAAACTGCCACCAATTACAGCAGTGTGACACCCGCACCAACATGCACAACCTTACTCTGCTCTGTCTCCCTGAGCTGGTCGTCTGCTGGGGAGGGAGCAGAGAGCAACTGCTAATGGAGGGGAAGCTGGCTTTGACTCTCACTCCGGCTGGAGGGATGACAGGCTGGAGGGAGCTGTAGCGAAGCACATGCTCAGACTTAAGGCTCAATTTTATGGGAGGATTTGGAGGCAGAGGAAGAATGTAAATTGCTCTGAACTCCGCAGAGCTCATTGTATTAAAGGAATGGACAATTCAAAGATATCGCGTTTCTCGGCCCAGAACTCATCACCTTCCGCTTTCGGAAAAAGGTTTTAAAATGCAAATAAAGGCAGTTAGTTTGTTCGAGTCAATATAAAAACAATGTGACCTTGAGAAGCACGACTGGCACTATTCAGAGCTGTGCTACAAGAACAGTGCCATCACAGACAACATGCTTCTCAGTTGTGAGAAAAAGAGTGTGAAAAAAACAATCAAAGAGGGTACGGGCAAGAGAAAAAGTGATAACATGGACGTGTGTGTATATGTGTGCATGTTTGTGTGTGGGCGTGTGTGCCATGTGTGCATGAGCTAGTGTGTTAATGAACTGACCTGCTCAGCCCACCTGCTCTCCCCAGCTGTCTGGCCCAAGATGGAGGCAGCATTCCGTAAATATCTGGACAACAGTCTACAGGGGTTTCTTTTCCTTTCCCTGACTCATTTACACTTCCATTCCATCTTCACTCTCTCCCATGTCTTTTCTTGTATCCCCCTGACCCTCTGAGCAGAGTCTAGGCCCTGAAATCAGCTGAATGTCAGAGTCATAAATCTAGTGAAAAGCAACACCTATAACTTGTATTCCTGCTGTTACACCCACCTACACACACTTGTTTTGCATCACTGGACACCGTGATGTAATTATGTAAAAAATAAAAAAAACACTCATATAAAAGACGATCACCAAGTAAATACTTTCTTGGCAGCCATCAATACATCAACAATAGGAGTATGTGTTCAAGGGGCTGATGCAATGGCACTGTTTCTAGCTGAATCTGTTTAGTTCTGCTAATATTTATATATGTGTGTGTGTGTGTGTGTGTATGTGTGTATTCAAGCAAGTGAGCTTTGCTTAAAATGAACGATTTTTCCTCTTCTTCCCCTTGTCATAATAATAATAATAATAATAATAATAATAATAAATACAACTATGCAGCATCAAGTGAATGGTTTTTTTTTTCAGCAAACCTAAGCAATATGATAAACTGAATTTTATGAGCAAAAAAATGGGTCACAAGGGCAAATAAATAGCACAGACATATGACCAGGTGTCATCTTGAGAGATCTACATTTATGCTTCATTCACATATTCTGGTAGTGGTAAAAATGACCCTTTATATAAGTAATGATAACTTCCGTTCTACCTGACATATCCAAAAAGCTAAAATTTGATCTCTCCCTGACAGCCTCTCTGTTAACACACACCGGCAATGCTTCTACAGTACATAAGCACATGGCTATTTTTTAATTCTAATAGACCTATGCGGTGTTGCTATCTGTGCTGCTTGGGTTTTAATCCTGCTCAGTTTTGTTTATACTTGCTTGTGATGCTTTCTAACAAAATTTTGTTGGTACTATTTCCCAAAACTTTAAACAAACTAGTAGCCTAATGAGGCTGCACAGTGGCATATGTGGTTAGCACTGTCTCCTTGCACTTTCCCTAACCTCCAGGCGGTGTGTGTGTTTGTGTGTGTGTGTTTTAACATGTTTTCTGTTTGTTGGGTTTCTTTTGGTTACTTCAGTTTCCTTGCACAATCCAAAGGCATGTGGTGTCGACTGATTGACATTTCCAAATTGCTCTCCGTGTATGACTGTGTGTGTGTGTGTGTGTGTACTTGTGGCTCTTGATGTGTTGTCACCCCAACTAGGTTGTACTTTCTTTGTTTCACAAGCTGCATAGCTGACTTCTCACTCATGGCCACAAGCTTGATATCTGACTGCTCTTCTGCCTGAAAAAAATCCCAGTTCTGATGTACACCTTTCTTGTCAAGCACATTCCTGCGTGGGCAAGCTTTATCTCGTTTTGCTACTATTCATACCTATACTGTATTTGTATTTGTTTAGAACACACTATCTGTTCTGTATTAGAATTCAGGTCCCATAGTAAAAAAAACATCTTATCATGGAGAATTTCCATGTTATCGACTGTCTCAAATAGTACAAATCACTTAATAAGCTACTATTATTTCAATTATGTTACAAAAACATTAGTTATAATGAATTGTCCAGAAGCAACGTTATAACATCATCAAAAGGGGTAGCTCAGTGGTTAAGGCATTGGACTACGGTTCGGAAGATCCCAGGTTCAAACCCCACAACCACCAAGTTGCCACTGTTGGGCCCTTGAGCAAGGCCCTTAACCCTCAACTGCTCAGATGTGTAATGAGATAAAAAATGTAAGTCGCTCTGGATAAGAGCAAATGCCTAAATGTAACATTCATTTTCATTTTTTAATTTCTTCTTTAGAAGTAAACAGGTGGAAGCGCACTCGTTTAGAACCGATTTCAAGGTAAGATGTGATATATTCAAAATAAGAGATATTTATTTATTTATTTATTTATATTTTTTGTTTCTTTTTATGTTTACACGAGAAATGTCAGTGATGTTGCTCTATAAACAAAAATTTCAAAGCCATAATAAATTCCTACTTATTACTTATTATAGTTTAACATGCTTTTGTGTCTACATGTGTATAGCGTCTATCTGAATCATCTGGATATGAGTTTAAACAATAAAGTAAAACCTGTTATACTTAGTAATTCACTGCAATCTTTATAAACAAATTTAAAAGCAAGTTAAAGGAAGATTTGAACAGTTTGACACAAAAATGCTATCAACATCATTTTCATATTTTTACTCATTCTGAAAAATAATTTTACTCAGGTGCACAAGGTTGTCTATGAAAAAAAAAAACTTTTATACAATCTTCTTTTAAAAGCTTGAACAGTGGCTAGCACTGGTTTTGCTGCATTTGGGAGACGTGATGCACTTTTTACGGTTTTATTTACAAAAGACAATTAAGCAGAGGCATAATGTTTAAACCCTTCAGAAACACTTTCTGTACAAAAGTAAGAGACAGAAGATACACTCGCTGTGTGCTGGAAGCTGTTGGGTTCTCTACTGTACATCCAGTTCCATCTGATACTTCCTGTTCTCCAAGAGGGATTTCTATCTGTTATAATCTTATGGGGCCATGAACACATACTGTATGTAGTTGGACCAAAACTCAATTTTTCTTCCTTGTTCCTATTTGCTACTGTGCAGTGGTAGTTATAGTTAGTGTGGTACCCTGGGTGAGCTCTGCTTCAGTGTACACCCCCCACCCCCACCCCCAATTAAAAAAAATTACTTTGTCTCAAATTTGCTCTCATCAGTTATTCAGACATTTGGAACCTTTACAACTATTTAAAGATTCCAATGTTATAATATTGTTATAGCAACACAGGTTATTAGTAGCTATAAGTGTTATTGTAGCCTTTCATTACATTTACAATATTATACTCCTAAACTGATAACAGCTGCATACCTTTGCCGATTTCTCCTTTTTTATTTAGTTGCTTATTATTAATATTTCATCATGAGGATGTGTAGACTGGGCACATATTATTATAATAATTATGCACAAAACAAAAGGATGAAATATGGCTGCAAAATTTTAGAATAGGCGGCATGGTGGTGTAGTAGTAAGCACTGTGGCCTCACACCTTTAGGGTCAATTGTTCAATTTCCACTTTGGTCTATGAGTGTGGAGTTTGCATGTGTGGAGTCTCCCCATGCTTGGTGAGTTTCCTCCGGGTACTCCGGTTTCCTCCCACAGTCCAAAGACATGCAGATTAGGTTAAGTGGCATTCACAAACTGCCCAATGTGTGTGTGTGTGTGTGTCTGTGTGTGTGTGTGTGTGTGTGTGTGTGTGTGTGTGTGTATGTGTATGTGTGTGTGTCTGTGTGTGTGTGAGTGTGTGTGAGTGTGTGTGTGTATGTGTGTGTGTCTGTGTGTGTGTGAGTGTGTGTGAGTGTGTGTGAGTGTGTGTGTGTGTGTGTGTGTGTGTGTGTGTGTGTGTGTGTGTGTGTGTCTGTGTGTGCCTTGCCATGGATTGGCGCCCTGTCCAGGGAGTACCCCCCCTTTACTCCTGGGATAAGCTCCAGGCCCCTGTGACCCTGGATAGGGTAAGTGGTATAAAAGTTCAGAATAAATGAACTATACAGTACAATATACCTGTATATTCACAGTATTATGAATGATCTGTGGTTTATTCACCAGTATTTTATAATATGATTGATTTTACTAGTTACATTGCTGTACGAAGTTAGGTGTGTGCTTTGTTCCCTGGTAACCCCCTGCAATTGGTCTTCCAATAGAGAGACCTGAGATGTCCACTTATCCACCTCTCTTTCCATCTTGTACAATGCAGTCAGTACCCTTCTTTACAAAATAGAATCGGGGTACTAACATGAGTAATTGATCCACATGATATCACCATTCTGAAGGTTTATTTCTTTTTTTCCCTGCACGCTTTGTACCCCCTCCACCCGGCAGGATGCTGTGTCACACATGTCGCCCATGTCTAAATCTGCTACTTATGACTAACTACAAAAACACAATCAAAGCATGATTCAATCAAGCTATGTGTTTATTTAAATTCAACCTACATATTATTGACAATAAATTGCATATTTACATTGCCACGAACAGAACTGCAGGCTGATCATTGTGGTAAAACTATGGGAGGTGGATTTATAGAATTTTGCAAAATCATACAAAATGTACATTGATATAAACATAAAAGTTTTGATGGATTTTGCCAGTTCTGGCTTCTATATTCTGACTATTTTTTTTATTGAGAAATTGGAATCCAACATTTTTGTAGTCAAACCATTCATTTGTTACAGATTGGTACATTGTAGCCTTGTACTTGTGTAGGTTAATGTTGTTCATTTCTCTCTTTAGACCTTGAGTGGCTAAATTGAAACAAAAGTCCAACCCTGGTATCCCCCGAGAAGCCCTAAATAACTTACATACATATTTATAGTTTAGATGCTGATTTACAGTATTGGAATAGGTTGGGGTTATATTCTAAGTATGCAGAATACATATACTACTTAGAGAATAATAAAAAAATATATAATAATAATAATAATAATAATAATAATAATAGTAGCAGTAATAATAATAGTAATTCTCTATTGAGAATTAATGTTGATATGATAAGAAATTACTCATCAGTAATTATAAAAGGCCACTCAGTAATCCCTGCATATGATTCAGTTTACTCCTTTACTAATGTTCAAATTATTACATAATTAATAATTAACTTCTAATAACATACAGAGTAAGTCTGGCTATTAAGAGGAATGTTATTGAAGAACTACTTATTTTTTTCTCTTTCGTGCCTGCATAGTTGTGTATGAGTTACTGAACAGGATTGTAGCGGAACACACTGGTGTTTAGTGATTTCATCAACATCGGAAGACTTTACACAGATCTGAGTGTTGTAGAGATGTACAGTAGGTGTGTCTTAGGACGTCACATTGTGTACGAGTGTCCATCTCCCATGATATCATTACTAATCTGCACTACTCCATCATTTCTTCCAGACTCAAAACTAAATGCCAATCAGCATTTATTCACTGATCACTTATGATCAGCAATCATCAGTATTTCTTCAGTTCTTCAATCAGACCTTGATTATCTGGAAACTCTTATGTCTCACCTGTGTGTACTAAGTAGGTACAGTAATAAGATGGCACATGTTAACAGTAAACTAACGTGTTAGTCAAGATGGGGGATGAAAAATAGGAAGGTTAGTGTTGTGTGGAGAAAAAAAGGCTAATAATAAATAAAGTAAGAAAGTCACTGTTTGTTTTAATGTTCTTAATATCTGTTTAAAAAGTAGTCAAAAGGGCCCAAAAATCCTTGTATTTAGCATTACGTAATTACAAGTTTTGCAAAATGATTTATTTACTAATTATCACTTTGTTTGTTTTTTAGTTTTACTTTCGAAAATCATGCTCAGTTGTAAATAATGCCCTAATTAATAATTTTCCTGAGTTTATTGTAATTGCTGTTCTTGTTTCGTTTGGATATAAATCCCTCTGTAAGCTGCACAACGATCAGCCATATCATTAAAACACAAAACTTCAAGCCCAATATTGTGTCGGCCCCCTTGTGATTCCTGGGCAGCTCTCTCCCCTCCAGGCATGACTCCACAGGACCTCTGGTGCTCTGACACTGAGATGTTTAGTTGCAGATCCTTTCGCTGCTCTGGATTGTGGATGGGTCCTACATTGATCGCACTTGTTTGTCTGGCACATGCCATAGATGTCCAGTCTGACAGAGATCTTGGGAATTTGGAGGTCGGATCAACAACCTTGAACCCCTTTGCATGCTAAACCCCATACACTGCAGGCTACAACGCTTTATCTGTGGAATCGGGCCTTGGGTTGCCATGATCCTGTCACCAGTTTACTGGTATATAATTCATAATCAGTATTATTCAATTCACCTGTCAGTGATGTTAGTGTTCTGGCTAATCAGTGTACAAAAGCTGCACTATAGATGAAGTGAGTTTACTCCATAATCATTTGTGACTCTGCATCACATGTGTCATATGAAGAAACATATACCAATATCTTTATACTCCACAGTTTTCACTGGTAATGACCATGCAGTAGTGCATGGAAACACCCCGGACATCCAGGGGGGGCATGGTTGGAACAAATGCATCACTTCCTCTTTGTTAAATCTTAATGTGCACTGGCCCAATTCCACATTACTGCACCAGTGCCAAGTGCCTCTTTCACCCACTCTGTTTCTTCCTGATGTATTCCAGCCCTTAGTCTTAGTCTAGGAAGTGACACAGGAGGGGCAGTGTGTGTGTGTGTGCATGTGTGTGTGTGCATGTGTGTGTGTGTATATGTGTGTGTGCACAAATTCTATTTATGCAAGGCAGGTGAAAAGTTGGAAAATTGGTCCGTTCCATCATGCCGGACATGGAGGCAGCAGTGACACCCTGATCAGGTGTGCATGCATAATCGCCACCAAAAATAATCACTGTTTTGAATAATCCACCTCCCAAATTCTTGCAGCTTCGAATTCTTCCAGGGAGGTATCTCATAAATCTTTACAATGAATGTAAATCAGAGATGGAAGGACTGCAACACCAGGCCTCTTAGGAACCCTGTTAGATTTCGCTCTCTCTCTCTCTCTCTCTCTCTCTCTCTCTCTCTCTCTTTGTGTGTGTGTGTGTGTGGGTGTGTGTGTGTGCGCACACGCGCTTTGCTCTGCTTTCTTGAAAATTTAACCAGATGATGCATGAGGGTGCTGGTGCTTGGAGCCAGCAAAAAGCAGTGTTTTAACATCCATCTAAGAGGTGATTTTAACTCTCCAGTTGGTCCAGTGCTTTCTGTAAATGCTGTGCTGTGTTTTATACTCACCTAAGGAAATCAACTCATGGCTTCACCTTCCTCACCGTAACATACTATCAATGCAGTTGTGCAGTTTTAGAGTTATATCACCATAGAAACACAAACCGACGTGCTAAATATTAACCAGAAGCAACACTAAAATTAACTTCATACAAAAGCGTATGCTAGTAGTGGAGTATCAGTGGGAACATAAATATATATTTAAATAAAGAATGGGAACAGAACTTGTGCTGTTTTGTGTTTTTGTTGTTTTAATTTCAGGCTTGTGTTTTGTAATTTTTGGGGGATGAGAGAAGGAGAGAGAGGAAGGAGCGTGGAGGTTCAGAGACAGCACATGTTGGCTAGGTACATGAAAAAAAAGTGTGTGTGTGTGTGTGTGTGTGTGTGTGTGTGTGAGAGAGAGAGAGTGAGTGTGTGTGTGTGTGTGTGTGTGTGTGTGTGTGTGTGTGTGTGTGTGTGTGTGAGAGAGAGAGATAGAGTGTGTGTGTGTGTGTGTGAGAGAGAGAGAGTGGGTGTGTGTGTGCTGCCGAGAGTTTTCTCTAGGTGATTGAGCGACCCTGCCATGGTGCCATTGTAATGAGCATCCACTAGAGTGAGGAAACTTCTAGCTGGGAAAGTTACAGAATTATTTAGAGTGGGCTCTGTGAAAATTACAATATGCACAATCCACCTTCTCGTTAAAGGATGAAAAATAATAAAATTCTTTGTGACAGCCTTCCAGCACTTGTAATGTATAACGATTTTTTTCCCCTCCACCATGTGAATGATTTTTTTTTTCCCAGACTCTAGATACATCTGTTTTGCATGAGATGCATAAAATGACAGGACTTAGACAGCTAGTGCATCTAGTGACAAAGATTACTGTCAGCCACCTCCTTGAGTTAATTCATCATTGGAAATGGTCCGTTCCCTTCCTCTGTCTCTTAGCAACAGCCTATCCCCTGGTGCTGCCTTTGCCACATGTGTATGTGTAATATAGTGCTCTTCAGAATACCTTTTACATAAAAATAAGCGGATAATTTCAACTTTACATTTTTATTGCATTAACATAAAATATTGGGCATATTACGTCGGAAATTCATATCTAAAGAATTTGATTCTACCAGCTATTATGCAGTGCAAGGCATAGTGGTTATACTTGTTAATCCGGGTGTATGAATAAGGAAATATTTGCTTTGGATATTAGTTTTTTGGCGGCGGCGAGGCGGGATGGAGAAACTTTGCAATAAAGGCAGAAGGTGGGGGGGGGGGGGGGGGCGGCTAACCTCTTAACATGCAAATCACCTGGCTCACCTTGTCTGATGAATGGCTGCGGTGGCCCGTTTAAAAAATTGTCCTTTCACACCAGGCTTGCCTGTAAAGGATTAGGTGCTAACAAGTTTACAAGAAAACAAACACAATGCATGGGAGTGCTTTGTTGACTTTGTTGGTGGGCAATATTTTGATAAAAGTCTGTCATATTTCTATAGATATATGATAGTTAACAGATTATCGGGATGTACGGAGTGAAATAAGATACAAAGGTTAAACTTTCACTCACCTAAGGAAATCTTCGAATTCTTCGAGGTGTGGTAAAACATTGCATCATGGTAATTATAAACTATAAATGCAACGAAAGCATTCAAAAGATTATGGGAACCAAACAAACATGCAAAGGATTATGGAAACCAAACAAATGTGGTGACAACCTCTCTCTCTTCCTGTCTCTCTCTCTCTCTCTCTCTCTCTGTATGTGGGTCTGGAGTGACACTGCAGTGTTACAGCTTTATTTGCCACGAAAAGGTGAAGCCATGAGTGATCTCTGCAATTTAAAAGCACTCGACCCTTACGACCAGTGAGATGAATTCTTTGCATATATTCATGAAACAATTTGAGAATATTTATTTTATAAAACATTGCTTTACCCTAGCTACAACAGCACATAGACACTGGGCCAACAGCGAAAACACATTTTTTGATCAATTTTATGCATTTATACACTGACAGTTCAGTGAAAATGAAAACACAACAGACGAATTACACATCTTTGCCTCGGAATTCATATTTTGACGTGGTGTCTAATTTTAGTCATCTAATTTTCTCTTACTGAAATTGTGACCAAAAAAAAAAAAAAAAAACCCCCAACATATCTAGATTCATAGACAGGGATCAGAGTTCAGCTCACTGCCGAACGCTTGCGGATGACAGTGTTAAGGCAGGTCAGAGAGGCAGAGACAATGCGTGAAATTAAGATCACTGGACTGAAGTACAAGACAAGCGTGTGGCAGGAAAATAAACATCTACCGCACAATACAAGATGTCATTGTTCTTACATGACTGTTGGCATCTCAACTGTGTAAAGTAAAACCCCATTCCGACGAACGCACAAAACACAGATGTGCAAAAATCATACTTTTGGGGAATAAAAAGGAAACAACAGCAAAAAAAAAAAAAAAAACTTTGATTGTGGAGGAGTGTACAGACAAAAATCATTCACTTTTTTCTAGCCTCAGTCAAAAATCCACTAATTATTTCAGTTATATTTTGGCAGCAGAATAGCGAGAGGGAGACAAACAATACCAAATTGTAACAGCACTCTCCGACGGAATAATTTACCTCCAATTCAGCTCGGCAAGCAGCCGGCTCAGCGTCTTAATTAAGCGCTTGGCCAGAGAAGAATCTGAGTCGAATAATGATCTGTGCATGTGGATAAACAGCAGCTATTGACTCTGTAATAGGTAGGTTTCATGGGATTTGTGGTTCAATAGTAATGAGATGAAGTGAGTAGAGCCTTCTGCACACAATGAACTAAGTACTGTCCAGACAGTGGCTTTCAAATGCAAGAGCTACCCATCAATACTTTCACACAGGTTTCGTGAGAGCTGAGAAATTTATCAACACCTTAAAAAGGAACATAGGATGCAGGAACACGGTTAAATAAAACACAGTGATCGATGAGATGTCATGTGGTGTTTTTTTTTTTCCTGTATTAAAAAAATGCTTATGGCTTAGAGAAATATCAGGAAAGTCATTTGCATTAGAGAGAGTGATTTTTAAAGTGCTTTCATCTGTTGTGTAAGCAGGGTTACTTTCAGTGATGTGGGCCACCGTCAGCAGATCGTTTTGGGCAAAGACCCCTCATTAGCAAGGTGACGGCAAAAACAAACAGTATACCTAACCGAGTCTGTGTTTTGTTCCATTTACATAGTTCAAGCCAATCTGCGCCATTTCCCAACATAAGAGCCGGATGCTTTAAAAAGCCAGTTCTCCACTGGCCGTGCCCTCGCCAGTCAACAGCCGCGCATCAATCAGCTACTGAGCTAATTTCACAGGTCTCTCTCGGATTCTGCTGAGTGCTACATGCAGGTGGGCTAATGCTTTTTTGTAGGCCACCACTCAATTAGAGTGCCACATGCTACAAAACAGCAAACAAATACGCTAGCAGAAAAAAAATAATCATGTATTCTACCTGAGTATGCTGTTGACAGGCTAGGCAACATTAACTCTAAGAAGCTAAAAGTGTGAGCTGAATGCACTGTTGAACGCATTCTTGTGTGAGATGGATCAAGCAGCCGGAATGAAATGAGCCAGAATGAAGCCTATGTTGAAGCAAGCGTACAGCTGTAAATACAGCTTACTTACGCTAGGCCCTCTTTTTTCCTGCTGTGTGAAGAAGAGTGTGTGAACATGGCGTGGAGGCCTGGTGGTTGGTACTGTGGTATTAGCAGGCTTAGTTAACATCAGGGGCATAAGGCAGCAAGAGGAAGTTGTGGCAGCTTTCCTCGTGTCATTACTCTGAGATGGCTCTAATGGCTGTCCCGCTGGAGTGCCACTTCAGAGGCGACGCTTGCACAAGCGTGCTTCACTTGCACACTAAGCGCCCCCATGTTCCCCCAGCCCGAGAGCTGCATGCCGCGTGCTGTATGTAAATTCCCCTCATTTATGGCATTATCTGAAGGAGGATATTGTCACTCCACGGTAATGTGCGTGTACATGCTTCCGTTGTCGCATGCATGCATAAGAGAGATACCCCACTAACACACAATAACATGAGCACAGATGAGAGTGAACCATGTGAAGAGAGGAGTGGAAGAGAGAAATAAAACAGGGTGACTAATAGAGACACAAGGAGGAGAAAGGGAGGAGGAGGGCGAACCAAAGAGAGGCGCTGATATATATATATATATATTTTTTTTTTTTTCTTTTCTTTTTTCTGAGCTGAATAAAGAAATGTCTCTATTGAAAAATAGCCAGGTGGGTAAATTTAACTAGCTCAGCTGTTTGCAGAGTGGACGAAGGTGAAGACGGAGATGGAGAGGTGCAGAAAAGAATAGTGTCAAAACATGAAGGAAGTAAAGGATCATAAATAACAGGGATATAGCTAGTAGACAAGTGTTTAAAATAGGCATAAATATGTAGTGAATATGCTTACAATAAAATATGACCTGATTTATGGCATACATAATGATGAAATAATGATAGACTGATTTTTTCCCTACTTTATCCCTGGGGTCCATGAAGCTTAACCAATGGTTTTATAATAGTAACAATGGTGAAATGCAGAACCCACTAAAATGTAAGTTATTATGCCATTAAATATATAAATAATGTCAATTTAAATTAAGAAATAAAATTAATTAAGAATATGATAAAATATGTACAAATATATAATAATACAAATATAATTGTACATGTTTACACAATCTGCCTAATTGAAAAAAAAGGAACGAATGCAAAATTGGAGTCTGTGATTTTTTTATACATTATTATTATTATTATTATAGTTAAAGGGCCCTGACTGTAAATGCATCACCAAGCAACTTTCTCATTAGAGTGACATACACATTTGTCCACTTTATTAGGAACACCTGTGCACCTTCATAATCACACAGTTGTCATTCAACCAATCATGTGGCAGAAGGAAGCAAAGTGCATAGAATCATACAGAAAATACCTCCAGAGGTTTGTTCTAAGTTGACAGAACCTGGTCCCTGATATGATCTTCTGCTGTTGTAGATCATCCACCTCAAGGTTTGTGTGTTCTGAGATTTATTTTTTTATTTTTAATCAAAGAAGTAAAGAGTGTTTATTAGAGTTACTTATAGTCCTCCTGGCAGCTCTGACCAGTCTGGAACGCTTTTTCTTTATTTTTATGATTGGCACAAACATTAATAGAAACTCTTGACCTCTATCTGCATGATGTTATGCTTTGCACTAATGCACACATGATTGGCTGACTAGACAACTATGAGCATACAGTAGTTGCTACAGACACTACTACATTATTGCAAACTTTTATGCGTACAGATTATAGATTTAATGCAGACAGCAGCAGAATAATCCATAATAGCTTTAGGTCTAATGTTTCCTTGTTAATGTGCCTATACTGTACATGTAAAAGCAGAAGAAAGTCCATCATTTGATAGTTTAAAAAAGCCTCGACTTGCTTGTGCTGCCTTTTTCTAGTTTTGGCTTGAACATGTGGCTTAATGGTTTAAGTAGCAGGATGCATTATTCAAAGGTCAGATGGATGTTTGTAAAGATCATGACAGACTGACGTTACACATGCTGTCTCTCAGCTTGCTATGAAATGGTGTAGGGAACGGTGGTATAATTGCCATGTGTGCATTTTTTAGGATACTCTAGGCATTTGGGATGCATACAGTGATTATATTCATCTGGATTCGGTATGGATTTAACGATATATGTCTAGAATACAAATCCGTGAGCATTAGCGTTTTGTGGCTACTGGAATTGCTTTGTCATGAATAAATTAATAAAGAGAGTCTGAAAAGCAAATTGTGCTTGACAGACTCCAACCTCTCTGTTTCCCTGTCACTGGTTCTCATCTGGGCCTAATAAGCTTCATTCATGCACAGCTCTTTCATTCATTAAAGACAACCATGGCCCTTTGTAGACCTGCAATATACAGGAGCACAGAGAAATATTAGAGCGTGTTTATTTATGAATCCGTTAATAATGTGGCACTTGATGAAAACAGCTTTCTCAGCAGTGTACTTGCTGAATAAACAGTGCGCAGTCGGTGGAGATATCTAGTTAACCTGTGTGAAGATACAGACACACTAGCAGTCAGATTGCTAGCAATTAGCTGAGCTTTTTCTATGAGCTGACCCAATACATCTTCGTCATTTTCAAGATTGCTGCATGGTGTACATCTAAAGGTCAGGATTTTAGTTGACAAAGTTGTTCAATATTATTGGTCAGAAGGTCTTGATTAATTTTTAGTAACATCATAGCCATATTGCCAGCTTTATTTTAGATAATAATTTTGTATGAATGCACACATTCTAATGCTCTATTGTTTCTATAATGACAAATCCTTCAACGGCACTTGCATGTGGACGTTGCACATTATCTAAATAGTTTGTTTTTGCCTTATTAAGAAGAGAGAATTGCATCAGAGGAGATTATTGGTAATTACTGCAACAGCATAAGTTATAACAGGAGTTTGTGGATGTGTCATACCTTACTCAAATGCACTCATTCTCTACCGTTTATCTTGCACAGGGTTGCAGGAAGCCTGGAGCCTATCCCAGGAGACTTGTGCATGAGGCAGGGTACACCCTAGGCAGGGTGCCAATCCATCTCAGGGCATACCAACACACACACTCACACACTAAGGGGAATTTAGAAATGTCAGTTAGTCTACTCTGCATGTCTTTGCACTGTGGGAGGAAACTGAAGCAACCGGAGGAAACTTGCCAAGTCTGGGGAGGACACAGAGCAGCCATGTTTCATAATATTAGAAGTAATTAGTAATGGTTAAAATGTCTTACATTAATGGCTTTCATTAATAAACGACAATTAACATGGATTTCATTAATAAATGAATGGCATGGTAAAAGAAACACAGAACACCTTTGATCTTTGAGACCATACAAGATCAGACCATACCAATCATGCTTTTCATTCTGTATATATTGTAAATGTCAGTAAGTGGAAATGGAAGTGATTGTCCTGGACATCCTGATATATAATGCAAAGCACTTAATTTTGAAATTGTATCTGCATTTAAAACAAAGCCCCAGTGAAGCGTTTTCTTTATGAATGTTATGGATGTTGGCTTGTGTTAAAGCTCTGAGCTGCTTTATACAGTACACAAAAACACTGGTGTCGTCATATGTAGTTGGTTTTTGAGCATAAGTAAACTGATTTTGGACTTTAGTTCAGTGCAATTGAAAAGCTTTTTCTCACAGTCAAGCTGTTTGGCAGGGCATAGCCCTGGGTCAGAAGTGGAAAAAGACATTTGTGACTATAGGGGTTTGGGGTTATATCTCATTTTCAGGGGCCAAAGCACTTAGGTGCACTTTTCTTTTGGTTGAATGATAGACCTGTTTTTAATATGGTTTAACATTATTTGCCAAGAAACCTGCAAAACTACATCAAAAGAACCATGTAGATTAGCACTTGTTTTGACTAGCCATAGCTATTGGCTAGAAATCATTCGGATGCCATCACAAGCAGGAAAACCCTTTTTACTTATAGCATTGGTCCAATTGTAATATGCAATTATTGTACCACAAACATGCATTATACATACATATATACACTGCTTGTGTGTATATTTTTTTTTATATATGCTTGTATCGCTTATAAAATTTAAAAAATGCTCTTTAGCATTTGATTCCCCTATAACCTAATATTTATTTATTTATTTATTTATTTATTTTTACACTTTGGCATGCATTTTAGTACTAAAGGCAAATTTAGTACTTGTTCAGTTGTTGAAGTTGTTCAGTCATATCTGACACTTCATGACCTCAAGGACCATAGTACACCAGGCCTTTCAAGATCAAGCAAGGGGAGAACATACATGCTCCATGCACACAGACCTGACGGGAAACTTGTATGACAAATGTATTTTCTTTACAGTATATACAATACAGTCTTGAGACCTACAGGCTTTCCTGAACTGAAATACTGTATGTTAAAATATGTTCTTTTCTTTTATTATTTTAAAATCTAGTCACTTTCAAAAAATTAATTGGGAGAAACATGCATTTAAAGATTCCATCCCAATTCCACAGAACGGTGCCTATATCTAAAATGCCTGTACATTTATAACCTAATCTACACGTTACAACATTACTGCCAATTTTAAAGAATTATACACTTATAGTGAGGAAATAAGTAATTACTTTCATCATCAGCATCATCCACATCAGCCTGATGTAAAAGTCACTCGTGACATTTAAACACAAGACTCATCATTGTCTTTCTGATAACTGTTTGCTCTGACATCAATGCGGAAATAATCACTGATTCATTCCTGTTTTGTTGGATGAATTTATTGTTATTCAAGTTTTATTTTTATCATTTCAAACATTTTAAACTTTATCTGCAATCATGTGTGAACGAACACTCTTCTCTGTTTTGTTAGTGTATTGCAAACACTTTTTTTTGTACATAGCCACAGTAGCATGGCCAACTTACTGTATACTGTATACAGTATACAAATTTCTTTTTCCCCCCAATGTACAGTGGTTAAGTCACTGAGTCTGTAAAAGCATAGTATCACTGGAGCACAAATTGCTGTGACGTACACGATAAATGAGCAGCCTTTATCTTAGCTTCACCGCTGTGCCCGACTAACTCTGTGACTATACACTCTCTGTTCTGTACTGGTCAAGCAGGCCTTAGTGAATTCAGTCAGATGTGGGTCTCTTTCTGTGCCGTCTCTAACATAGCAGGCAGATTGCTAGTTGCTTGTAGCTTGTCCGACTAGATGAAAGATGGCAGAGGAGTGACACTGGGGGACGATAGCCCTGGTGACACATGCACTGCTCTCCTCTCACTCATTCCTTTTCTGCAATGCTCCCTGGCTCCACTCATTTACATAATACACTTCTGACACCTTTACTTTATTCATCAATCACCAGGCTTCTCTCCCAGTCTACCTTTTGTCTGAGCATGTCTCTGCTCCATCAGGACCCGCACAAAAGATTAATTTCACAGGTTTTTTTCCCCCCATCTCCTCTTCCCCTCCTCTATATTCCTCTGCTTTTTCCCCACCTCCCTTCTCCTTCCTTTCATTTCAAAGATACAAAGCTCAAGAAATGACAGAAGGAAGATAATGAAAACAACAATGCGAGCAATTTTTACTCCTGCAGGTCGCATCACTGGATTTTCCTCTCCTCCTTTCCCTCCTCCTTCCTCGTTTCTGCGGAGGCGCTGCCATCTGTCTAAGGTTCACACTGCCACCTCACGCTTTAATCTGCATCCACGCAGCTTTGGGCCCACCACCTCACTGAATTCATCTATGTCTGTCTCTAACACCCCAACACTAATCTTGTGCTTTCCTACATACTTTGGAATTATTTAGCATGCTTAATTTTTTTTTTCTTTTAAACATGGACTTTTATATCTGGTTTCAACGACTTGCAGTTTTGCTCGTGGCATGCGTCAGCATTAAACGCTCACTGAAAACTGTTTCCCTTGTGCAAACAACACCTACTAGTGACAAGAATAAAGAAAGAACATACGCTGATAAACATATATACTCTCTCAGTAAAAATGGATTCTCAGTGGACTACTGTCATCAATATGACAGCAGCCAATCATATGAAACCTGATTTTTATTTTTTATTTTTATTTTTTTTATCTCTAGGGACAAATGCAAATCAGAGACTAAATCTTTGAGAGAGAAAAAGTTGCAATGGTGTATTACTTTAAACATTCCACACTGCATGTGCTGTAGGGCTACCGGCCTTCAGGACGGGCGCACTATGCCTCAGGCCAGGACATAAGAAATACAACATATTTTACTTATTCCACAATAACAACTTCGCAACTGAACTGCTCCTGATGGTTTACAGTCCCACTAGAAATTTCTTATTTGAATTTCTCTGCGCGCTGTTACAGTATTAGTAATTAATACTGTATAAACTATCTGATGTCACCTAGATAAGCATGGGTTCCCTCTTGATTCTTGATTCCATCAGGTCATTTTTCTTTGCCATCTCTGCCACTTGCTTGATTCTAAGTGATGAATATTTAAATGTAAAATTTTCATCTGGAATATACAGTATACACTGATCAGCCACAGCATTCACACCACTCCCAGGTGAATTATTCATTCATTCATTCATTTTCTGTACCGCTTAATCCTGTGTTCAGGGTTGCGGGGGACCTGGAGCCTATCCCAGGAGACTTCGGGCACTAGGTGGGGTACACCCTGGACAGGGTGCCAATCCATCGCAGGGCACACACACATACACACACTCACACACCCAGGTGAATTACATTACCGTAAATAATAATGATTATCAATTATATATCAGTAAACTGTTGGCAGGATCATGGGCACCCAAGGCTCAACCATGTCTGTGGGGAGCAAAGGCAAGCCTTCCAATCCCAGAGAAAAGTCAATGTACTACAAATTGCTTAAATAAAAAGAAAAATGCTAGCTTTTTTCTGATAGACATGTATCAGAACTCAAAATGCACTACAGCCTCTCACATATCCCATAAAGAGTTAAAGGTTGTTGATCCGACCTCAGAATCCCCCAGATCTCGATCCAACAGCACCCAAATGATCTGCTACAAATGTCCCTATGACAGACACAATACCCTAGCACACCCTCTAAGGTGGAGTCATCACCTGAAGGGTGCACGATATTGCGCTTAGTGTTTTGTGATTTAATGTGATGTTTGATGAGTGTATATTTCTGTAAAGGTGCGTCATGACAATGCCTATTGTTTAAAGTGCAAAAAACTCTTACTCACATTTAGCAGCTGCTTTATCCTGCTCAGGGAATCTGTGAATTCTGTAGCAGGAACACTGGGTGTGAGTTCATAATACACCAAGTTCATTTATACCTATGGGCAATGTAGTGTAGCCAGTTTAGCTACTGGCCTGTTTTAGGAGAGGAAACCAGAGAACCAGAATTAAACCCATCCAGACTCGACATAAAATTTGAGAAGATGGCAATGATACATGCTCGAGCACTTTGCTTAAAGTCCAATTAAAGTATGCTGTACTGTACTGTACATGTGGTACAGTATGTATGTGAGTATGTAAAACATTACATGTAATGGTTAAATATAAGCAATCCAAGGTAATTGATTATCATTATAATGTTTAAAGACCTTTGTGGAATAGAGACTGTGATGGTTACAGTGGTACATATTGGCACATTTGGTGGCAACTTCCTATTTCACCTATACAAAGGAACAGCCATGTTCAGTTTAACTTCAAATTCTAAAAATATGTCTGATTTAGGAAGCTTTGATAATGTAATTCAGCTTTTCTAAAATTAAATTTGGAATCCTAATTCAGGTAAACACAAAGGTTTGTACATTTAGAGTGTGCTGCCAAACTACATCGCTTACTTATCTGTCTGAGGTAACTTGCAAAACACAATACCATCCAGTACACTGATAGAACACCACAGAATTCAAAGTGGGGTCAAGTTGCGTTGTATAAAATATCACACACTACTCCAACAAAAGCTTTATTTCATTATTAAATTCTGCAATTCATTCTGAGAACTGTTTCTTCTGAAGCCTGCGGTTGTGTTAATGCCTGGTGAGGGAGTTTGCCTTCATGGACCTTGAAAGAGTGAAAACACAAAGAACGAAGACAGGTGCGCAAAACAATTCGGCATATGAGTATACTAAATGCAGAAAGACTTTGTGAACATGCACTGACGATAGGAGACACACATTGCACTACTCAACAAACACCGTTAATATGTACTGTAATTGAGAGAAGTTGCATTCTAGGAAAATCTTGTTCATTGTCCACAGTTTGTCTTCACTTGTGCTTTTTTGAGCTCTCTCTTATTTTAGTGCATCACATTCACTTTCTCTGTTTCCCTTTCACCTCCTCTACATTTCCTTTTATATCCATCCACTTTCTCTCCCTTACTCCACACCACTCACGTTCTCCTCTGATCCTATCCCCTATCCTCCACTCTCTCACTTTCTTTACCTGCCCTGTTCTTCACACACTCTCCTTCCTCTACTCCTGTCCCACACTCTGTCACCCTCTCTCTCTCTCTCGCTCTCTCTCTTTCCATCTCTTGCGGAAAATGACTGCTCACCTCCCACTGCAGGTGGTGTAGGGGAGGCGGCAAGGGAAGTGAGTGGTTTGATTTATCGGAGGCTGTCAACCCCTGGGAGGATTGGAGGCTATGGGAGGGTGGCGTCTCCTCCTTGGCCCCTTGGCTGGCTATGAGGCAGACCCCATCTCTCATTAGGAGAGCAGAACAGCTCCACTTGAAAGTGACATTCACACTCCCGTCTCCAACTCACAAAATGCAAAGAGATGACAGCCCCTCACCACTTAAAAGCCGGGGTCCCTCTTTTCAGGCTCAGGAAAACATCAATTTATTACATTAGGTTTGGCAGATATCCATACGATACCTATACAGCTCAAACAACCCACCCACCCCATCACGCTATGCTTTATACACACACACACACACACACACACACACACACATACACATACAAACACACACACACACACACACACACACACACACACACACACACACACACACACACACACACACACACACACACACACACACATTTCTCGCACTCGTCCTGTCGGTCCCTTCATCACCTCGTTCTGCAGCCCACCCACTCGTTCTTCTTCCACACCTCCTTACTGCTGTCACCCTCTCCCTTGCTGAGCACCTTGTTTGCTTGGTGGGATTTTAATTCACAATTAGTGCACAAACACTTGCAAGGCAAAAGGAACAAAAGTCCTTTGCAAGGGGGAACGGGGTGTTAAAACAGGTGCAGCTTACATGAAATCAGCCCTAATGTCTGAAATATTGAAAAACACTACTATTTTGAGAAATAAAATGCTTCCTTGCAATTTTGTTTACACAATTTACTATAAATATCGCCATTATTGTGTAAAATCAAGTTTTAGCATACAGGGTAATTTCAGGATATATATATAATTCGTTTCCAGGATTGTATTATGAATATATTCAAGTTTTTGACATGCTTTAGAAGTATAACGAGTCCAGAGCACTGAGGCATGAACTCTACTTTAGCCACTACTGCTATTGACTAATTAGCCAGTAATAATTACCATTTTTTGCAGCAAATGGAAATCAGTCTCCATTATTCAACACAATAGCAAAGCAATATTCTCTAGTAATAGTGAATATAGTGAGAAGAGAATAAGGGGGGGATCATATCCTTACCAAAGCTGTCAAGCCACGAGCAAAGAGAAGAAGGGACAGACAAGAGAAAGAAAGTGAAGTAGGACCTGGAATGATGGACATGGGAAAATGAAAGAAAGAAATCAATCAATTAAGGCCCATTTTGCAGAAATGAGCGGGTGAAACATGCAGCGGAAGAAGCGGGGCGGAAGAGGAGGTGACGGAGGCATGCTGGAGAAAGCAAAAGAAGTCATTTTCTTTTCTTGTCATGCATGCTTCATCCTCTCCATCTCTCTTTAAAGATCGGCAGCATGTCGGGAGGGGATGGGGAGCGATATGCAAAACTGGCCCTCTATAACCAAAGCAGCCTGCAAAATGAGGTGTCAGCATGTGAAGCTCATTGATGTATGAATGCGAAAAATCAAAAGCGGCAGCAGACAGACAGGGCTAAAGGTGAGATAGGCACGATGTGAGCAGCTGTACATCTACGTCAAGGTGTTGGCATACTAGCCCGCTCTTTCTCTTTCTCTTCTTCACTTCTTTATTTATTTATTTCTCCTTTTTCTTTAGTGGAGAGGCCAAAGCCTAACAAGGTACACAGGCCACAGGACGATGAATGAATACTATTCATGGAAATGATCACGCTCCCTGAGGAATACCAACTAATTTGTTATAAGGACAATACTGTTTCCTTTCCCAGTAGGTCTCATCCACAGTGTTAAAGAATATCACGCGTTATTGTGTGCAAATTCCAATTCTGCTCTGTATACAAAGGTATTATGGAAGTATTATTCTCATTCTTACCATTTCAAGTAGGTGGTCGATGATGCCGTGAAGTGAATTGCTTGAATGTTGTCATGAATAAAAGTATTATGATAAAAATATAATTTATAAATCTGATTTAAAAAAACTAATTCTGTGGTAAAAATAGTATTAATATGCAAAAGTGCCAGCAAAAGGTTTTATGTTTAATTTTTACCTGTTTAAGACTGGTTTTAATGAGGGGAAATATCATTTGACGAGGCTCTGGGTAACTGGTTGGAAGGTTGGGGTTTAAGCCCCAGCACCACCAAACTGCCACAGTTGAGCCCTTGAGCAAGGCCCTTCACCCTGTCTGCTCCAGGGGTGCTGTATCCTGGCTTACCCCGAGCTCTGACCCCGAAGATATGCATATTTAACTGTAAATGACATTTGACAAATAATTTATCTTTAATATTACACTATTAGATAGCTAACCAGCCGTTAGCCAGCTAGTTAGTTCACTAATTTTGTTTGGGGAAACATTCCCAAGACCAGCTACTGTAGCTTTCTTTGTTTATTTCCCCCAATATCTAAAGTTAGCTAGCTAGTTTTTCTTGGGGAAACATTCCCAGATAGCTAATTTTATTGTTAGATGATGGTGATCACCTACTACTGTATTGACCTGTATTGTAGGGTAAGCTCAATTTGCCCAACTGATAGACTTATAGACTAATAAAACAGACTAGCAAACTGTGAAGAGACACAGTAACAGCATATCCTGCACTCTAGAAGAGAAGGAAAATGACTGATTAACAAGATTAACAGATCGCACAATTTACTATAAATGTGACAAATTGCAATGTAACATAATTGTCAGGCTAAACTAGCTAAATGTATAAGTCATTAAAAAATATTTTATTTCTTCCGTCCTTTATTAACATTTAAGGTTTCTTGTTACCTCCAAAACAAACTGCAACAAAATAAAATGTTGATTTGTTTAGTAAATTTGAGGAATACAATGAGAATTAAATTACTGTCCTATTTATCCTAAGTTCCTTTGCTTAAATTAGGTTGAGAATTTTTTTCCACACTTTTTTTGCGTGCTTTATGCTGGTATCTATTTGCATGTATAGATGTATCATGAAACGTCATCTATATAACTTAAAATATATAATTTTGCTTAAATTACTTTCATTTATATAACGTTTACTTTGCTCACTGTTGTACTCAAATTTCCTTTTTGTGATAATTTTTGTTTAAATTGTAAGTATGTACCTACACTACAGTACCAGTCAAACGTTTGGACACAAGTTTGGATTCATTTTATTACATTCTAAAACAATCTGGATTTTTTTTTTCAAAACTATGAAATAACACATATGCAATAGGCAATATAGAGTTCATTTAGAGTTTCCGGCCTCAAATGTTACCAATTAGCAGCACCTCAGATTAGAGCCGTTATAAACGCATTACAGAGGATAAAAGCATTGCATATTTTTGATGCTTTCAGCATTGTTTTACAACAAAGTAAGAAATAAAAATTAAGGAAGACCTTGGAATTAGAAGGTGTGTGCTTCCTTTTGACTAGTAGTGTATGTACAGTCAGACAGTATGTATAGTACATATGTATGTATGTATGTATGTACTGTATGTATGTATGTATGTATGTATGTATGTATGTATGTATGTATGTATGTATCTATCTATCTATCTATCTATCTATCTATCTATCTATCTATCTATCTATCTATCTATCTATCTAGTGTTTGTAAGTTAAAATGTTTTGTAATGTGCTGTGCTTGTTGCTCTGACCACACCACACATTTTTTATCCATTTGCTCTGAGGATCTTACTGTAGCAGTCGCCCACCTTGTTGTCCTGGGTCCTTAGTGTATCCAGCCTAATATAAGTCTCCAGCATTCTAGTCCAGGTGGAGAATAAATGTGATCATCACACTGGAAACTTTATTGATGGTCAAACCAATGCTACTTTTATTGAATTGTGGAAAAAGTAACGTTGAAAAGAAAAAAGCAAACTACGACCATCAACCTGGTGCAAAAGGTGAAACAGCTAGAATTAGAGATAAAATGAAAGAGAGATAGTGATGTTAGGAGTGGAAAGGGCTAACGCTGCTGCACAGAGACAGATTAAAGTTACTTTGGAGTACATCCTACAGCGCAGTGCTAAACAGTTTACAATATATATACAATGTGTGTATGAATTTCCATTTTCTTTATTTGGACATGTCACAACCATCTTTATTAACGCTTGTGCTACATGACTGCACATTAACACATGGCATGGTGACACACAGACACAAAAGCTGCAGTCAAACTCATCTATATGCTTTCAGAAATTGTTGTGCGTGTTCAGTAATTTGCTCCTTTGTCATGCTGGCTGACGCAGGAGACATTTGCATGCCCCCTCCCTCTAGAGTGGGTGGATAAAGGATGACTCCTGTAATGCACTCAGTATTTGTGGCAGGGGCTGATTGATAAAGTGGAGCTCGCTGTTGTGCAATGCTCATGTCTGGCCAGAGGGCCACAAACAGAGAGAAAGTGAGGGAGCAAGAGAAGGTAGAGGAAAAGGCAGTATCAATGATAATAAAATAGATTCAGACAAGACAAATTGAGATGATGGAAAGGTGACACATGTAAAGCAAAATGGAGAGTAAAAGAAAGAGGAGAGAGGAACGGAGAAAGAAGGGGAATAATAGAGAAAGAGGCGAGTGAGTAATCCATGGCTTGGAGAGAGGGGGGTAGAGGGGGAGTCGGTACAGGCTGCAGTGCTGAAATGAGTTCTTAAGGTATGCTCCTGGGTGCAGGACTTGTAAAGCAGATGTCATTCTAATAATGTGGAGCTGGTGAACATGCTGGGCCTAAACCCACCAGGATGAAGCCTCAAGCCCTTGCGCTAGCAACTAATGCCATTTTATGAGGCGCCATCTTATAAAGACAATGCCCACCTGATGCCACATGCTTAAGCTTGTCAGCTGCAGGCACCACCAAGCATTTGCTGGAGGGATTTTATTTCATTATTTCATAAGCCTCAATTTTGAAATTTGATTCAACCTCCGTCACTAAAAGCTGCAGTTTTCCCTCCTTTCCCAGGTCAGGAACACCTTCAGGGCCTTCTGTCGTCCAGCTGTGATCTTGTCTGTGAACACACACACACACACACACACACACACACACACACACACACACACACACACACACACACACACACACACACACACACACACACACACACACACACACTCTTCTATAAAGTTCTGAGCAACACTTATTTGAAGTTTCCTTTTTATAAATACCATATATAGCTATTTTAAAGAATCAAGACCTGATTTGTTTTTCATACATTTCTGAGTAATTGCACAAAATCTGCACTGACTTGGACAACATGTTGATGTGAAAAGAGAACATGTAATATTAACAGATTTATATAGTCTAGGTAACATGGCATTAATTACAGTGTGACGAGGCACGGCTGTACGAGTACAACGATGCTTTACGAGTTGTCTCGAGCAGTGGGAGTGCTTGTGTTTTTTCCGTCCCACTCTCCAGCTCTTACCCATTACCTGACAGCTCTGGGCTCCGGAGTATAACTTAATAAAAGTTAATCATGAGAAACTTGCTCATTAATTACATTTCTGGTGGCGGCCGAGCATAATCTCTCATATTCTGCATTCGATCCACTCTTTCTTCCTGTTTTATTTTGAAATGGACACACTCTCACACACCATGAAATGTTTCTATGGACTGAAGAACCACAGTTGAAGACTTCAGTGACAGTGAGGTTGCTTGGTCCACAGACATTCACACAGCAGTGACTCTGTCAAAATCGTAGCAGAGTTTGGTACTGGGATCTAGACATAAAAGCAGAATGTGCTCCGGCATGACTGCATGGCATAGTGTGCAGTGAGATACTTGTAACTAAGCATACTACAGTATACAGTATGTGACCCATGTAGCTAACACCTTGCATTGTTTTTCCTTTTAAATGATCTTAAATAAAAAAGCTGTTATTACCTTCATTTACATAAAGTCTTTTATTTCATTATTTGACCTGTCTTGAACAGACCTGTCTCTGCTGGACAGTGAGGGAAATAAAGATGGATATGAATGTCAACAGGCTGGGCAGTATAATGGCAGGATGCTTCAATACAAATGATTGCAGACTTCTAGCACTTATAAAGTTACTGTATTTTAAACACTCACAGTTTTATTTGATCAGGTTTTAATATCCATGTTCCTTGAAATGGTCCTTGTTTTTATTGCTTGTTTTTTTCTTTCTTTTTGTGATAGTTAAAAAGCTAAATTTCTTCCCCAAGTGTATTGTTACTGTGTTCACATTAAGCATTCTCACCTCATACTGTACAGTACCTCTCAATTCACGTCTGACTTTATACTACTTAATGGAGTACTTTATACTACGTTTGGAGTTTTGCACTTTTCCTCCGTGTCTGTGTAACAATCTGACATTTTGGTTAGCTTTTATCTTGTAAACTTATTGCCGATACTTTTAAAATAGCACTTCTTTACCTCATCATCCATCTATCCATCCAAAGTAGGAACCTCAATTGTCCAACTAGGGACCATGGAGGCCAATGTTGTGTTTATTCCTATTTTTACGACTGTGGATCTCCGGTCAACATTCACATGCTGATTCACGCACTACAGGCAATTAGTCTAATCTGCATGTCTTTGAACTGAGGGAGGAAACTGGAGTACCCAGAGGAAACCCAGCAAGCACGGGAAGAACATGCAATTTTCATGCACACAGACCCCAGGCGAGAATTGAACCTGGACCAGGACATTGCTAACCATTCTCTGAACAAAGCTGACCACATGTAAATCGGAAACTACCAATTAAAATGTATCATATCATAGCAGGATCAGAGGTCTCATCGAGTATCCCATTATTTCTTTAAAGACTCAAATTTTATCATATCATTATAAGTGTATGAATGTGTGTATGATAGACTCCAGATTCATAGTGACCTGACCAGGATATAGCGGGTACTGACAATTAATCAATGAATCAATAAATGTGCAGTATATTAAAATTGAAAAGGAGTTTTGAGTGAGCTTCCCTGAGTAAAGCAATCCAAATTAGCTAATCTATTTTTGTCAGAGGTTTTAATCTTCCATATATTTTATGATCTTTTTAACCCCACAAGCTATGTATGATATTTTGTGAAGCTTTACATCTCTATCGCTCTCTCCCCCTCTGTGTGTGTGTGTGTGTGTGTGTGTGTGTGTGTGTGTGTTAGGGATCTTATGGGAGCGAGATGCTAATTGGAAGCGAGTTGGTGTCTCTGCTGCATTTTCAGGTGTGAAGAGTATGCAGCACCCGTGGAAATAGCACATGCTCACAGGGGGCACAGAAAGTAGGTGTTAGTGAGAAAAACTGCCCCGGTGACACATTATGGCATCAACAGCTACTCCATAGCTGTCATTCTGACCATTACACACCCAGTGATAAAGACAAAAACAAGTTACGTTTTCTTGGGGTACTGACAGGACAAGGTGCTAAACTCAATGAATACCAGGCTCTTATTATGGATAAATAATTATCTTAATGTGACATTTTACAGCTATTAATAACAACTATGCTCAGGATTTTACTGCAGCTTTTTGTCTTTTATTGTGAACCTGATATTTTTGATGTGCTAGACTTTACATTATCACAGCCACAGATGTGATTCTATTAAACACGACTTATTAAAGAGACTTCGAAAAAAAAGCCTATGTTTATATGTATATGTTCAGGAAACAGTAATAAATATTAGTATTTAATATAACTAAAAGTCAAGTAGTTGTCCTATAAAGCCTTAAAATTAATAATAAAAAAAAAAGCTAAGCATAAAATCTATAACGCTAATTGTATGGATATAATGCTAATTTTAGCCCTCTGATAACATCTGCAAGCAAATCAAATCCCACAAAATGGAGTGGATGTGATTGATTGTTGGAAGGCTGGCATTTAAAACGAGGGCACAGGAGGGAAGCTGGGCGGTAGCGATGTAGTTGCATCTACTACTTTGGCACATATTCATGCTCCTCTCTTATTCATGAATGAAACTGTATTTCGAAATCATCCCACATCTTCCAAATAGTCTGAACTGGAATGTTCAGAGGATACAATTACTTGGAAATTGCAGCTCTGCTTCAACTAATCTGATATAATGAGGTATTAGTAATGAAGCTAAAATGATTAAACATATTTAACCATTTAGTGCTTAGAATCCTGATTTTATAACCACTTAGCACCTGGGAATGATGGCAGTTTATAACGCTTTGCATTTGAAATGATGTCCATAAAGCAGCCCGTGGGATTAGTGTTAATTATTGGTTATTACTAATGCATTTCTGTACTGTGACCTCAGAACTTTTGCTTTTTTACTAAGCCTGGATGGGCTTTCAGCTGTGTGCTTGTCCCCATCAAGGCAGGAATAATTGTTAATAAATATTACCAGTGACATGAGGTAATATCATGACATGGATAAAAATCAAGCATGCTACTAATCTTGACCAGAAATATGTAGTCTACACATGTATGCATGTATGTAACCCTTATTTAACCAGAGGAGGGTGTTTTCCATAAACACTGACCTGAACAGTTTAAAACTCTCTGCCCAGACATGGTAAGAAAGCACACAAAACAAGGGACACTGACAAAAAGAGATCCTTGTGATGCCTCTCAAATGTAAGCCATAGACAAAGGTCTGGCAACTGTCTGAACTTATTTACATCTCTATTAATCGTGAGGCTCTTTAGGGCACAGGACTGGAGGGGGGGAGCGTCCCTTCTGAATGCAGCACTCCTGCAACACTGGTGCAAAAGGGTTTTGTTGCTGCTCAAAAGGACACTGTGCTTTTAGCGTGAGATGGTGGGAGAGGGCAGTGGGGGGTCACAGCTTAATATTCCAGACATCTTTAAAAGGAGAGAACAAGAGAAAACATGAAGGAGATAAAGAAAGGACATGCAGAGTAATAAGCACACAGGTCTGCAAAGGTGGGTCTAAATGATAAACAATGTACTGAAGACTATTTTATGGATAATGAGCAGGTGTATGGTGCTGATATCGCAACTAAAAGAAAAGCCAAACATCTTTGGCTGCTCAATCCATGTTTGGAGATTGTATACTAGTTGATGACTTGCATTATGACACAACACAGGGAGACCTAGCTAAGAAACCTAAGCTGAACCTGGGACATAGAAATATATTGTTAGATGAATACATCTGGCCGTGTAGGACTTTAAGATAAATGAAAAAGAAGAGATCTTATTACTCTATATAATCCCCTGTTACACCAATGCACTTATCCCAGTTCTATCACAGAGCGTTTTCTGGCCTCCCAGGAACTCCTTTCATGCCCCAATCAGGTCTCTTGGAATCACTTGGAATAAGGCTCAGTTCTTGTAATGTGCAAGTTGTGCGCTTGACAGTATGAGGTCTTGCATTGTCCCACAAACATATACAATTTTTTTGTGATTAAACCACATTTTGGGTGATTTTTATTTCTGAGAGTGTTCCACCCACTGCACAGTATATCGATCACAGGAACGACTTCCAGTCAACATTCACATGCACATTCACACACTATGGGCAATTTGGGAATGCCAATTCAGCATACCTAAGCACAGGGAGTAAATGCAAACACCATGCACACAGACCCTACGCAGGAATCGAACCCAGGACCTGGAGTTGCAATGCATCAATGCTAATCACTAAGCCACCATATACAGTATATATATATATATATATATATATATATATATATATATATATATATATATATATATATATATATATATATATACACACACACACACCACAATTTCATATCTTGCTTCTCTCACCCCTTCTCAATCCCCCCATCCCTCACTCTATCTCTCCCTTGTCCTCACCATGCAGATCTGTATATTCACAAATGAGAGCTATTCATCCTTGCCCGCAATGGCATTCTTCAGCTGTCCTCGCCGCTGCCTCAGCCTCTCCGCTCCGGCCTTTGTGCTCAGCGCGAAGCCCCTTCATCCACACTGTTCATCATCTTGATGGTGGAGCTTTATCTTGCTTTAGTGCAGCTGCTTTCAGCCTATCAAAAGTGCTGAGGGATACAAGGAGAATGGAGAGAGAGAAAAAGAGAGACTGAGGGAGAGAGAGAAAGAGAAAGAGAGACAGAGAGAGTGCAGAAGATAGCGGGGAATGGCCAGTGCCCACTAGAAGGGATAATTTGTACTTTCTCAATAAATAAGGAGGACAGGCTAATTACTGGCTTAACAAGGGCAGACCGTGGATCCTCATGTCAAAAGGACAGGCATAATTATCAACCATCAAAGTGCATTCATATGGCAGCACAAAAGAGAGAGGTGGATGGAGAGAGAGGCAGAGTGAGAGAGGCAAGGGAGGGGGACTTGTGGCAAATGGATCTGGCTAATAAACATTGGTGAGTGCAGCATTATGGCTGTAGCTGAAGATGCAGGCACATTAGGACTCTCTGACATGGCAAGCCTGAGTCCAAAAAGACAAGAGGCATGCTCCGGAAGAGGATGAGAAAGGGGAGAAAGTGAGGAGTGATGGTAATTAAAAGACTGGCTGGCGGCAAGCTGAGGCATGGGTTGGGTGAAAGAGGACTCTGCTAGTGGTCTTAAAGGTGACCCTTTAAGAAAGCTGAGGGCATTCTATTTGAGATGCCCTCTTTTGTAGAACGAGCCACAATAGCTCGAGATCACCAAGACTGGAGGTCAGCAGAGGTCAGTGAAGTTGGGCTGGAGCGCCTTTGAATGCTCTGTCAGACAGACCGAGGACAGAGTAACACCAGGTGGGTTGTGACCAATTTAATTTGGATGAATTGAGCATGAAGAGTGCCCATATTTAAAAGGGGAACCAATCAATAGCTACCGTTCTTTGTGAAAAACAATGGAGGAGAATTCCTGGCCCTCTCTGTAAAGCGTGAGAGAGACTGTAGGGGCTGATGAAGGAAATGAGGTCTTGCAGAGGAGAGAAGGGTGGAGGAGAAGGGGCAGTGGGTGAGAATGAGGCTCGGATGGGGTTAGAGGGAAGGGCTGAAAACCAAGCTACAGTAGGACAATGTCAAGATTACCCAGATCAACATACATGTGCCACTAATGTCATATGAACAAAAACATACAAAAAGTAAATAAATAGAAATAAACAAATAAATTATGGAAACAAATTATTCCTCTGTCTTGATATATTGTGATAAGGTAACTTTCATTAATTTTATTATGTGTTACTTGTGTTATAGAACTTTATAATTCATAAGACTTTATAAATAAAGAATACATTTAAAAATGGAATATAATTAATCTATAATTATATACAAGAAAAATCGACCACTTTATTCTATTTTAATTGAGGACAGGTAATCACTTTATCTATTTAGATCTATTTCTTTCTTACTAAAGAAATAAAATCACATGTAATAGTAATGCAGCAATAATGCTTTCATGAATCATATCATATAAAAGAGTTAAACATGACAGAAAAGAACATTCTGTATATGTTCATTTTATAAATGAACACACAGAATGTGTTTTTTCGTTTGATGCCCATATTGTTTTCATTTTATGAAGAAGTTTGGCTACAGTAAAAAACATAGAGAGGCATCTAGAGTGCACTCCCGGTCACTGACTGATACTAGAGGAGCTACAGGTTTGAGTAGGTTTGGTGTGAGTGTGTCTAAATGAGTAGAAAGAGCTTTAATGGCAGACTAATAATAAAAAGCAGAACAAACATCCGGGTAGAGGAGAACCTTAAGCCCTAGATTGGGTTTCACAGGAAATGGGCAGCAGGGATACAAACACACACATGCACAGAAACCCAGAGTGCAGACCACTGCCAAGCTGACTAACAGCCAGCTCTCTACTGGCCATGGATAAAGGTACAGGCAGTGTCTGAAACCACTCAGGATCTCCATTCCTCCCTGCCCCTTAACCTCCATCTGGATCAATGCCTGAGTGAGGCTGTATTAGAAAGAACAGTGTTTAGTTCTGCAATAAAAAAAACGCATTGGTCGAAACCATATGTGACAACTTTCAAGCATAAGCTTGCAATGTGCGGCAATGACTATATATATATATATATATATATATATATATATATATATATATATGTGTGTGTGTGTTCGTGTGCATATGAACTTTAACTATATTTGTGTGTCCATTGAGAACTTTAACCACTGTATGTGGATGTGGATATCTGCATTTTCTTTATGAGCACATTTAAAAGACCTCTAATGGAGGCCTTTGAGAGCACTTGTGGGTTGCTGGAGTATTAATTAAAATGAAAATCAGTTTAGCGCAGACCATAAGTGGAACGGAAGTTTGTTATTCTGGTCTGAAATGAACCAAAAGGATGGAAAAAGCTCAAGAAAGCAATTGCAAGATATGGAACTGGTGTATCATGTTAAATAAATCACGCACATAATAAAGTCATTGTATCGCCAACTGTTAGTTTGTGTGTTTCTGCTTTACATCCAATATTCCCAGATTAGGCTTGTGATCCAACACATGTCTGCCTGGAGTAAAGCAGTTGCAGAAGATCAATGAATAATGAATGAATAAAATACAACATAATGTCTATCTATAAAATATATAATTGATTTAAATAAGCATGTGAATATAAAACATTTTTCAGTAACTGCTCTTTTTTTTATTATCCTGAAATGACACAGAATGTCCATTACCATGTGATAAAAACAGCCTCTCAACTATCATGTAAGTCTCACATTGTTCACCATATCAGAAGTCATTCTATTAAGACCAGCTCATTAAGAAATAGTAGAAAGCTCAGTGACAGCCTTTGCATGTCTGAATAGCTTTTCTCTAAATGATCCCATGCCCCATCTAATCCATGTTTAAATGGTTTGTCTAGTGTGCATCACCAAACAGGTACACACAGTGATGTGACACCGGACATCGTACATAATAATGCATCTTTTGCTCCACTGATGTCTCATAAAAATAACAAAAGGCCAAAGGCTGAGGGAAAAAAGGAGACCACAGACAAATGAGATCATAGCTGAAATTGCTAATTACGTGCATTTTATTTCTACAGCTTACAACAGGTATGAACATAATGGACAGGCCGATGTGTTGACTAAAACCACAACCTCTCACCCAGATCCATTAGAATACATTATGGAAATGAGCGTTGTTGTGATTTTAATTTAAAGCCTCATACGAAAGAAGGGAAATCATCCGGTCATGTCTAAACCTGCTGTTAATCCAGAGAGAAAAAAAAGACATAGAGAGAGAGAGAGAGAGAGAGAGAGATTTTAATACGAGGAATCAGTTGCTGAGCGTAAAGTGCACCTATTACAGACCTTTCAGCAGCAAATTATCCTGTGCTACCTTTCAACATCGGTATGCTAATTTCATATTCAACCCTGAGCTGTAGGGCCGTTTTTTTTTTTTTTTTTGGGTGGGGGGGACAAGGAGAGGAAGTGCTTAATTCGGCAGTCTGGAATGGAGAAAGTGCCAGGACTCAGGGTAAATTGTCATCCCCCAGTGTACAGAGCCTGTCACTGAATCAGAGTGTGATGGGCTAATCTGCTCCCTTTAGTGTGCTGTTTGTTCTCCTGAGCAGAGCCAGTTTAGTGAACAGCAGACCCGGATAAATAGATGGACAATGTTAAAGACAGCTCATAACAGACAGCAAGTAATGAGAATGTGTAGAGTGCAGAGAAAGAGAAACAAGAGCTAGAGATCAAGACACGGAGAGAGAGAATATTAGCGGAGTATCTTATGCAAATATAAGTAGCTAGGAGCTTATATATATATATATATATTCGTAACAATGGGGGATACAGTAATTGGATTAATCTTATATTATGAGATATTATCACCATAATATTATAATATGAGAGTCATGTAACCTTTAAATACAGTTATTAATTAAAGGTATTCTGAGGGAAAAAACAACTTAAATAACCATCAATTAGTATACACAGTTTTACATGGTATGAATAAAAATTCTTGTTTACAATTCTTATAAACAAAAAGTAACTGGTCAAGTGATTAGCACTGTTGCCTCGCCCCTCCAGGGTCGAAGGTCTGATACCTTCCTCAGGTCCGTTGTATTGAGTTGTAAAGTATGTTCTCCCCATGCTTAGTGGGTTTCCTTTGGATATTCCGGTTTCCTCCCACAGTCCAAAAACATACAGAGTAATTGGAATTTCCAAATTTCACATAGTGTGTGAGTGAGTGCGTGAATGAGTGTGTGAGTGAAAAAGTGATTGAAATACATCCACTTTGTACTTGTTTATATTCCCTGTGTGTTTAGGAAGTTTTAACTTTGTTTCAATTGAGTTTATTTATGAGGTGAGAGAATACAGTATGTAAGGGCTAATTCCCTTATTCATTCATTAACATAAGGAAGATTAAATAACAAAATTAAATTAGTTAAAAAGTGTTTTGAGCTCCTGTCTTATTGCAACAATCAAGAACAACCATAGTTGTAATGAACAGGTATTGGAGATCTGGTTGCAATTATGTCTGGGCTGACAAAGTTTCATTTGAAATAAATTTGCAAAAGTTGACCCTTATTTCTGGATATGTTCTTTACTGTCAAACTTGTCAGTAGACCCATGAAAACCCTCTTCAGTATCAGAGTGTGTATAGCTTCTATAACTCATTGAGGCTGGAAATGGACATTTTGCTGATGTGAGCAGTAGTGTAGTGATGCCCTCCACAGATCTTCACATCATCTGAGCCACAAATGGCTCCTTCAGTCAGAGTGCCTTAAGAGGGAACCATGCTTGCTGGCACTCAGCAGCTCACCCTCTCCCACCCTGACGTGCCAAAGAAAAGGGTCCTTTTTCTGGCATGCTTGTCCTTCAACTTATTGATCAGCAGAGAAAGAACATCCTTAGGACAGTTGCTAATAGAAAGTGAAGTTCATCAGCCAGTGCCTGCTGATCCCTTCCACAGACATTCAGATCTATAAAGGCCACCCAACTAACCTTTTCCCTTTTTAACTTTCAGCCACCTTAAACTCTTTCCATCTTTTAAAATAGTTTTTACAGTTCCTTTATTTGTTTTGCTGTTATAAATGGTGTAAATATAAAAAAAAGAGTATTGGTTTTTTAATTACCAAATATAGTTTGAACAAAAAAGCTAATTAAACTGGAATATTTATGTAATTTTATTCTAACATGGTCAGCTTGTTAATACATTAACAAATGGTCTCAATTGTCTTGGTTGGAAGACACCAATGCTGAGTGTCCTATATGAAACATGGAATGCATGGTTATAGTCCAAATACCACACACTTACATTTGTGTGGTTGCACATTGGTGCAGCAGTTCCTTGACCCTGAGCTGAGGTTATTGTCTGTGTAGAGGTTAGCCCTTATCCACATGGCTTTTCTCTATGTCTTCTCTGGTTTTCATCCAACATGACAGTAGGTAGATTGATGAGACTAAATTGCCCCTATATGTGAATGAGTATGAGAATGTCTGTGTGCATAGTGGCCTGCGATGATCTGTGTCCCATCAAGATGGTTTTCCCTAAGTGATCCATCTTCACCCTGACCAGGATCAAGCAGTTACTAAAGATGAGTGAATATGAGCCCAATATTGTGTATTGTAGTTTCCCCATGTGCCACTAGGGCAGCTCAGGCCATGAATCCACAGTACTGTACCTCTTGGGGTGTACTGTGGTGTCTGGCACCAGGATGCTGTGGATTGTGGGGTGGTGACTCTTTTGGTAGAACTTGTATGTCAAGGCATTCCATGTATGCTTGGATTAAGATCTGGGAAATCTAGAGGCTGGATCAACAACATTGAACTCTTTGCCTGCTAAGCCTCATACAGAGCAGGTTGTGGTGCACTGGGTGTTCTGATATAATTTAATCGTGACCAGCATCTTTTCAGAAATACTTTTCCAGTACTTTATGCTGCATTGGGTTTTCTCTGGGATTGGACAGGACAGGCTGACCTTTGGTACAGTTACCCAGGCATAAATGAGCCTTGGGTAACTATGATCGTGTCACCAGTTTTATGTAATTGATAGTCAGTGTTATTAAATTTACCTGGTGGTGGTGTTAGTTTTGTGGCTGATCGGTGTACACACATTCTTATATGTGTGAAAGTAGACCACATATTTCTTACTTGGATGGACTAAGAGAGCTTTCATGGTCTGTTGTCAGTGTAAGGAAGGGGAAACATTTCTCACTGAAAAAATGATTATTCCACACAGCCCTCAGGCCTTCAGTAAACCTATCGCTTGTACTTTACACAGCCCGCTGTTCTCCAGCGATAAGATGATGCCATAGAGTAGCCAAACCAATAGAATAACAGCCTTCTTGTTTTCCTGTTTTATATGTATTTGATCTAAAGTAAGACACATCATGACCACATACAATTTGTTTGCCAGATATCAAAACTGGAAAGGCTAAAGAGATTTTTTTAAATTCTTGAATGCTAGGTTGTTTTATATTGGCCTCACTATAAGCAGAGTTTTTCTTGATAAGTGTTTCCAGATATGCTACTGGCGAAGAAGTATTTTACCAGTTCTCTGGTTAAATGTGCTCTGCCAGTTGGACCCTCCACATGGAAAGGAAGCCCTCAACAAATCATTTGATACTACACAAAGATACTGAAAAGCTTTATGAAAAACTGACCTCTTTGTTATTTAAGGCATATACAACCATTTATCTGATGCAATGATCCAGAAAAAAAAAATCATTCAAAACAAACATTCATGTCAAACACCCCAATCAATAAACTCTAGGTTTACTTCGTTTCAAAGTCATAAAGACCTAAGAGTTGCAGTAGCAATATGTTTTCTCAGAGCAACATTCACATCACACACTCTAAAAGCAGATATTAACTAAATGCCTCTAGCCATAATATATTCCACCATATTTTTGTATGAGCAGAATGGATAGACTGTGTGGTTATATTTCAGTCTATCAGTCAGGGTAAGAGACTGGCCTCGCCTCGGCAAACACCCTCTCATTTCTGACAACCCGAGCCCACAAGGGCCATAAAGCCACTCGCAATGCCCAGCTCATCAGGGATTATAGCCTTACCTGCACTGCCACGTCACACTGCACCATTCTCTACTGCCAAAACAGCCCATCTACTTATGCCTAAGGAAATGGAAACCTATCACATCTGCATTCATAAATTCATTGGAAAAATGCCCGAAAATGTAAATAGTGGGGAAGTAATTGTTTGTGCCATAGTAGGATGTCAAAAGGCACACATCTCATCTGACATCCTGATTGGAACCAACGCGACTCAATTTCCCTTGTTTTTGTGGACGAGGCTAGAAAACGAGGCTTTGATGGCATTGTAATGTGCTACAGCTACTCTCATTGAAAACAGACGGCATCGGAAATTGTAGATGATAAGAAATACATGCTAACTAGCTTATTTTGCTGATAGAGTGCCATTCCACATGAGCACTAGGTATAGTCCAGGCCCAGTCAGAATGGTGCCCCTGAGAGATCAGGATGGGGTTAAAGATGGCTGAATGTACATGCATACATTATGAAAATTATGGGAGGGGAATACTGTGAACAATGTGTTGAGATATTTGCATGCATTTCTCAAGGTATACTACAGTATGCATTCATTGAAATAGCCAAGGACTAACAGAAACAGTGATAAAAAATATGTCTACATGCTGATTACCAAGTTGCAATTTAATGGACTGCTGGGCAAGGATTTGGCACAAATTATCAACAAAAAAACCTTTGTAAACTCCGTCCAAAACAACCAAATCTGTCCGCTCAATTAAAACTATGAAAGCATTTTGAAATCAAAGAAGATTACAATAATTATCGCAACATCTCTGTTATTACTGAAAGCTACACTGGGGATACTGGATCCCATTCAGACCCAGCTGTCCCAAATGCATGGGTGAAAGGATAGCACATTTTTGGTACAGTTAATGACAGACAGTTAATGAGAGACAGGACAGCCCATGTCTGGCTCAGGATCTTCTGTGCTTACTTTTAATGAGGATTTTTGATAAGCTTTGTGCAACTCAGAAACACAAAACCCACACTTGAAACAACAGTTACTTCTCAACTGGTTAATGAATGTATAACCAGTTGAGTTGTGTTCCTCTAGAAGATGCCATTCCAAGAGATTATTGTCTAGAGTGCACTATTGGACAGTCAACACTAGTCTCTGAGCTGAAACCTACAGTATGCAATCAGCTGCCTCACTGGCAGCCATCTTAATGTAAAACCAATACTTATTGTTAAAGGCTAGCGACAAGCTAGGAAATACTAATGTGAGGTCTCTTAAATAGCAGTATAATGATGCACTGAGGAATTAAAACATACACCAGTCAGGGTAACACTGGCAAGATGAGCATACACACAACATTCAGTGAAAGTGAATTCATTTAGGCTTTTGTACGTAACAACAACACTGTGTTTGTGTGTAATGATAATAATCAGGCTGCTACAGCAGGCTGTATGAACCTACTAGTGACACCATCCAAATACGTGTAGTCATTGTTGAGCTTTCTTTCATTCGTTCAGCTGCTCCCGTCAAGGGTTCGCCACAGCGGTACACTCGATCCGCACACAACTTGGCACAGGTTCTACACTGGATGCCCTTCCGGCCAGCGATATCATCCATCTAAATAAGTATAAAACAGACTGTTAGACAGATCTTGCTATTTGGTGGAGAAATCTTCAGCAGGGCAAATAAGATAAGCAGTTCATTATTATTAATACATGGAACAAAATCCAGTGACAACCCCAAAACTGTCAGCGCACACACAATTGAAAAGCAGTAAGCCATAACCTGGCACACGCACAGGTGATGTTAATTGTGCATTAACACAATTTATACTACAGCACTGTTGAGAATTCATATTTGATGGGCAGAAGGTGGTGATTAGTTTCTATAATAGCGCAGCTCCATGAGGCAAATCACAGGTTTGCATCAATTCATTTTTTGCCAATGAAAAGTCTTCATAACGAAGCTCTGGTGTAGGAGGAAGAAAAAAACATTCAAGACATGATTCTATAAGAAAATAATATACTCCTACCCAAAGCCAAGCTACATTACGCCACACACTTAATGTTGATATTTGTGAATCTCAATCTGTTAATTTTTTTAACTATTAGACTTCACTTGAGGAGAAACTACTGACCTCTGATCAGCATGTACCTACAGTATGTATTAATGTAAAAGTTTTTGTGTGCTTTTTTTCTCATCACTTTTGGATGTTAAATACATTGCCATTCTCTACTGAGGAAAGCAGCTCTGACTGTGAACAAATACACATACATTAAGCCATAACTTGTAAGTGAAGTTCTGCTGACATGAGTAAAGTTAAATGCCAACGTACCATTTAAGATGGAAAGGGCAGCAGCACACCCAACCTTTGTAGTATGTCATTCAGAGTGATTCAGGAATAAAATGGTACTCAGCAAGGGAGGTTCAGTGGTACAGTAGCATCAGCATCTGGTTACTTTTTTCCAAAATTGTTTCATTTTTTTCCCCATTTTCTCCCTTTCATTATATTATATTAGAAACCATAACAACACTGTGTATTTCCTTGATTCATTTTAAAGCTTCTTTTCATTTATTAGCCCAATTCAAATTGTTTTTTCGCCACAATTATATTGACTCTACAGGCTAAATCAAGTCCTTTGGCACTATGCAAAGGCCATGATGAGCCGTACCCCATACTATAATGACAGGGAAGCCATAGATCTCTCAAAGCGAAATGCCATTTCTGAAAGACTTCAATTTGATTAATACTTAGAATGAAAGTGTGACATCGTTTCCTCTACAGGCTGCTTTATTGCTGCTGGACACTTCTATCATTTGGGATTGGGAAAGTACTGCTCTGCCAGAACAGGGTATAGTATGTGATCACAGATAAAGATAAAAATGACACTTTGGCTGTCGACTTCCACAGACCCCAAAACTCGTACTTTCTTTCTTTCTTTTTTTTTGCTTTCTCTCTCTATCTGTCTATATCTGCGTCTGTAAAACGCTATATTGTTTTCCATTACTGCCTCTAATCACTGCTCCCTGCGACACACATTTTCCCAGTGACTGCTAGGGACTTCTGACTCTTCTCATTCTGTCACTCCATTTCTCCATGCTGTTGGCTCCTGTGCTATGAATAGTAGCTTTAATTTGGCCATCGTCACTCCAGTACCAAATCCACTGTCTACCTCTCAGGTGAAACACTGGAGATGAGGCATAACACACTAAAGCACCTGGGATATCTGACATGTATGTATGACACTGTGGTGATCGCCAATGTCTGATGAGCAAAATCACTTCTTTTTCTAATATTTGCACCAAAGATTTGCACCAAACCCCAGTGCAGAAAGAGTTTTTTTTCTTCGTCTTCTTCTTTCTGGTGCTCCTGAAGCATCCACGTTTAGGTTTTTTTTTTTCTTCACTGCATATATTCAGATTTTTTGAAAAACTATGTAAGACCACATCCGATAACCATTATGCCCAATTTCCACTACGAAATCAGTCCAAAGGGCAGCTTTTTCGAGCGATACATCAACATTGAGAGTGGATGAAAGCAGTTAAACATGGTCTAGAAGCTTGCTTTTGCATGAGACCAGTTGCTGACAGTGTTGACAATAAACCGCATGCACTCTGTTCTCCAAATAAAGAGCTCACAGCCCATGCTCTGAGACACACACACACTCAGTGATCCTACTGAAAGGTGAAGGAGCGGTGTGATTACTGAGGGAACAAGTGAGAAAGATAGAGAAAGAGATGTACAGAACTGGCTTGCCTGTGACCTTGGCTGCAGAGGTAGAGGAGTGATGAGTGTGTACGAATTGCACACAGAGGATCCATTACTCAAACCTCTGTTCTGCAGGAGGTTTATATTGTCATCCCATCTCTACATTTTACACACATACACACCCACACGTATATATTCTTGCATATACTGGTGAGAGTTTGTAATGGCACAGAAGGCACCGTGCTCCTATTGCAATATACAGAAAACCAGTTCCCTTCATTTATGGCTGGTCCCCACCATACGCTTTTCACACCATTTAGCTTCTCATCTTTATTCCTGTTTAAGGCAAAGATAGAAATTCAATGCACAGGGGCATAGTGTGAAGCTAAGCTTGACTGGTTTTCTCTGAGCAGAAAATGAGATCTAATAATGATTTGCTCACCGTGGGTGCTATCAGCACATGAAATCATCCAGGTTAATCAAATGGTTGTTGTGAAGGCCATTTCTTTTTGCCCTAGCTGGTGAAAGTTGAAAAGATCATTGATTTTTAATCTGCAATGAAAGCCTCTTGTCACCCATGGTTGTTTCTGAAATAATGCTGTTTTTGTTAGTTAGACTTTCTCCTGTTCTCCGAGGATGTGACTGTACAGCTACTGATGGAAGGAAAGGACAAAGTTTTACATGTGATTAACTACGTTTTCACCATTTTGAATAATTTTTATTCACCTCAAATGTATCACAAGTACTACTTGTTGAGAAGTGTCTCACCTCTGGAAACACACTCAAAATATATTAACGATAATGCGTTATGATATTTAATACACATGCCATAGGCTAACACTGGCTGCCTAAAGGAGACACAGATACAGTAGTTCTTATTCCAACTATACTGTTGCACTCAATCATCAGTGTTCAATGTTAATTCAGACTTGATATCTAAATATTTAAACTTTACATAAAATAAAGACCAGTCATAGTTAAGCCCTTGTGACATCAGTGATCTGGTGGGAAAATCATGAATATGTCCTTGCTTTAAGAGATACTCTATTCAAGAAAAAAAAACTTTTTAAATAAGACAGAAACCAACTCACTTTGGTTTATTCAAGGTTTGCAGGAATGAAGTAGTTAAGATGTTCTCTCATATTTTGGGCTATTTAACAGCACAAGGTCATCTACTATGAATGAAGATTTAATATCAGCCCAAGCACTCTGACACACACTCTAAAGAAGAGTCAGATTAAATGAGTGGAATAAGATGGATAAACCTTAAATCAAGTTTTTAAAAAAAAATGATGAACAGCAGTGGACATAAAGCTAAATCTTCAGATTATATGGTACATTTGGGAAATTACACTAAGTTAATGTTTGCTTATAAAAGATTGTATTTAGTTTTTTTTTTGGACTGTCCTGATGTTAAATACAGATTTGGTGGTACCTGGGCCTGGCATGGCTCATAAAGCCTCAATAAGTGTTAAAAAAAACATCAGCAACTTAACCGTAAACCTCCAAGCTCTAGAAGTTAAAGGCAAGATAAAGAGCGAGACTTACATAAAAGTGATACAGTGGACTCAGTAGAGTCTTCTTCTTCTACTTTTGTTCTTTAGGCTTCACAATTCAGTTCTATCACTGTAGTATAGCATTCCCTTCTACAATTCCTTTCTGTGCCTACTTAGCTACAAGAACATGTAGGGCAGCAGACATTTTACATATGTGATCTGACAGAGGGACAAGATTAATATTGCTTGTCTGCTCCCAAACACAGCTTGCGGTGCACTGTGGGCAACAGGAAACTTGGCCAGGCCTGGCTGGCTGGCGCACGGCTGGGAGGGAAATTAACCCTTGGTGGCAAGAGGCTGGAGGCCGCTGCTCAGGTGTCCTTACATATGTTAGCAGTGTCAGGACAAGCCCAGCTCCCAGGACCCCTGCAGGGAGAGAGCAGCACCAGTGTGCCTACTGTATGTTAGAGGCTGGGGAGAGAGAGAGAGAGAGAGAGAGCATTGGCACAGAGCATAACCAATATGCTCACTTCTTTTCTTTTTTTTTTACCACTGCCTTGTCTTAAATAGTACAGAGCTTGAGCAGGCAATTATCACTATATGGTTTCTGACGTTATGAAGCATCAAATATTAGAGGACCGCAGACAGGGGAACTCCATACATAGACTATATAGATTTCAGAATAATGATTTAAACTCCGATATGCAGGATGAACTCTTCTACTTATTATCATTTTATGACTCTCTGCCTGCTGGGACCCAGTGTCCTAGCGAGACAGCACATTGGGAACACACTGAGGGACTGACATGCTGCATTGCCGATTCTGTAGTTACAACACAGTGTGGGGAGAATTAGAAAGCAGTACTTTCTTTACAAATACTTGATGTATTATAAAATAAGATGTGCTATGGAAATGCTTTAAATTAATATATATTTTTATTTATTTTACACCTAGACCCCATTACAGCCTCATTTTAAGGCCAATTTACCCCTCTAGACAATTGCAAAAAAAAATTTACAGACTGGTCTAAAGTAATTATTTTTCCAGATTAACTGTGATTAACAGTCCAAGCCTAGATCAAATAATATCCTAGCATAAATAAACATGCAGAGGAACCTCTGTCTGAATAGCTACAGGCTCTCAAAACGCGGGATGAGCAGGTCAAACTGGAAGATCATCTTTTCTGGCTGGTAAGAGTGGGTAACCAGCAAACAATTTTTGAAGTTCTGCCACTGACACCACAAGAGAAGTTATTATTAAAGCACAACAGTAGGGCAAATCAGAAAAATCTCAAACATTTATTGAGCAATTTATTTGAAGAAGAAACTTATCAGCTGGCTAGGATAATCCACCAGTTTGACTAGGCTGGCCTATGTTTTGGCAGCTGTTCAGACCAAGCCAGATTTTTCAGCAGTGTAAAAGATGGATGACTAGTAGGCTGAGAGGATGACTTATATGTTTAGGAGAAAATATCTAAATACATAAATTACCAATTGGCATTTTCAAATTGCCCGTAGTTTGTGCATGAGCATGTGAGTATCAGTGGCGGCTGCTCTAAGACTACAAGGGAAGCTCAGCTTCCCCCACTATGTCAGAAAATAAATGCCCATGACCCTGTTGCCACATATGCACTGTCGTATTTATATTGGTTTGAATAAAAGTGAGCTAGAATGTGTTCAATTTCATGACTAGCTCATTCAGAATCAGGTATTTATTGTAGATTGTTTGACGCGATTTTCTTGTCATACAGTACATTTCCACAGTGTTTTTAAACCCTCCTCAAGCCCAGCTTCTCTGAAGCTCTATGGGGAAGCACAGACTAGCTTTTTTCACTGCAGAAAAGCTGGACAGTAATTGGATAAACGATTATCCAACAATTATCCATTAATTGGATAATTGGATAAATGAACCAAAAACGTCACTTCCAGGGAAGCTGAGCTTCTCTTTGGGTGAATAGAGCAGTGGGCGGGCCAGGACGCTGGGCTGCTGCATGATGATTGGAGGAGCTGTTTAAACGAACCCCTTTTTGATTGACAGCATGTCTTAAGTACTGTATACATCAGCGCTACAGACAGCGCGTCGCTATTCCGTTTTTAGCATTTGTACTCAGCCCCCCTAAAAATTCTCCATAAACTTCACACAAATTGCTGGTCCCCCATCGTCCCCTTTAAATTTCATATGAAAGTGTCGGCAGACTTCGGCTCCTCACCGTCTTTCAGCGGGTCTCCAATTCACCATCACAGAGGGAGGATTAAGTCAAGGTGTATGTTTTTAAATAAATTGTTCTATCTGCATCAGTGCAGTCCTTTCTCATAAATACAGTTTACAAAATGTCATGAGGGATTAATCAGTTAAATCTTCACTGTGTTCACCCTCATCACACCAGCTGTTTCCACTATGGAACATGAAGCCAGACTCTATGAACCTATAGTCTACTTTATAAAACAATCATGCTGTTACTGTTTTAATTGGAAAACCTAACTGTCTATATAAAACATTACACAGTGCATATGGCGTTAACTACCATAGAGTTATGAACATAAATTATTAAAAATAGTGACAGACAGCATTCAGTGCTCTCGTTTAACTGTATAGCAGTGTGATTTACAGAGATAGAAAAATCTTATTTTTTGTAATAAATATTGTATTAAATAATGTCCCAAATCGTAAAATACATTTATTAGTCTTAGAGTTTGTCACTTTGATTTAAAAAAGTTACTTTTTTACTGAATAGAAACAAACAAACAAAAAAGAATGATATTAAAAAGATGATTTGTTTAATTACATTAAAACAATGTTTGTCTATATTAATGAATTTGAATAAATAGCCTAGTACAGATTCGAGTTCAGTCCCATGCGGATTTGAAGGTGATTTTTTTAATGATAAATTTAATTATAATAAAAAACAATTTATGATGAAGGCCAAATATGAGCTTCCCCTGTTTCAAAAGCTAGCAGGAGCCACTGGTGAGTATGTGTGCGATTGTGCGCCCTGCGACATATTGGCACCCTGTGCAGGGTTTACCTTGCCTCATGCCCAGAGTCCCCACTGATAGGTTCCAGGCCATCATGAGCAGTATTGAGAATTAGTGACTGAATGAGGAAAACTTACTGTAACAACTTACCTCTAGCTCTCAAATTAGACAGGACATTTTCTATAGCAACAACAAAAATACACAAATTGCATAGCAACCTATCCCTGGCTATTGTCCGCCGTGCGAATGTTTATACATAGCCATGTCAGTTCATTATAAAGTGTGTCCTGTTTTACAGAAGTTTAATCTTTTATTGTGGGTGTTTTATGCCAGAAGCAAAAACAAAGATATTTAGCAATTAAATTAACAGCAGGCATTAGCAAATTTACAAAGACTCTATTTTTTTAATTGGCTATTCTGTGATTACACTTAAACCCAGTAAAATCATAGTGCAAAATAGAAATGATAAAGATGGAATGCCTAAGTGGCAGTATCCAGCAGCTGTTGTCATGGTGTTGACCTTTCCTGTGGGCCAGAGTGACCTTTGATTCTGCATTCAAACTTTAAATTGTAAACTTGAACACTGACATTTCCATGCCTCAATCCAGGGGTCTTATCATAGAAGAGAGTGACAGTGTGCCCAACATAAGCGGGAGCCACTTTTGACATCAAAAGACAAAGCAGGAAGAGAGAGAGAGAGAGAGAGAGAGAGAGAGAAAGTAGGGTTTTTAATGTGACGTAGCATAACAAAATACAAACCGGATTCCAAAAAAGTTGGGACACTAAACAAATTGTGAATAAAAACTGAATGCAATGATGTGGAGATGGCAAATGTCAATATTTTATTCAGAATAGAACATAGATGACAAATCAAAAGTTTCATCCGAGAAAATGTATCATTTTAAAGGAAAAATATGTTGATTCCAAATTTCACGGTGTCAACAAATCCCAAAAATGTTGGGACAAGTAGCAATAAGAGGCTGGAAAAAGTAAATTTGAGCATAACGAAGAGCTGGAAGACCAATTAACAGTAATTAGGTAGATGGGTAAAGGATCACCAAGATGGGTAGAGGATCACCAATTCCCACAATGTTGCGCTGAAAGATAGTGGAGCAATATCAGAAAGGTGTTACCCAGCGAAAAATTGCAAAGACTTTGCAGTTATCATCATCAACTGTGCATAATATCATCTGAAGATTCAGTGAATCTGGAACAATCTCTGTGCGTAAGGGTCAAGGGCGTAAAACCATACTGGATGCCCGTGATCTCCGGGCCCTTAAACGACACTGCACCACAAACAGGAATGCTACTGTAAAGGAAATCACAGAATGGGCTCAGGAATACTTCCAGAAACCATTGTTAGTGAACACAATCCACCGTGCCATCCACCGTTGCCAGCTGAAACTCTACAGTGCAAAGAAGAAGCCATTTCTAAACATGATCCACAAGCACAGGCGTTTTCATTGGACCAGGGATCATTTAAAATGGAGTGTGGCAAAATGGAAGATTCGAAGTTCTTGTTGGAAATGTGGGACGCCATGTCATCCGGACCAAAGAGGACAAGGACAACCCAAGTTGTTATCAACGCTCAGTTCAGAAGCCTGCATCTCTGATGGTATGGGGTTGCATGAGTGCGTGTGGCATGGGCAGCTTGCATGTCTGGAAAGGCACCATCAATGCAGAACAATATATTCAGGTTCTAGAACAACATCTAGTCATCTCTTTCAGGGAAGACCCTGCATTTTTCAACAAGATAATGCCAGACCACATTCTGCATCAATCATAACATCATGGCTGCGTAGGAGAAGGATCCGGGTACTGAAATGGCCAGTCTGCAGTCCAGATCTTTCCCCTATAGAGAACATTTGGCGCATCATAAAGAGGAAGGTGCGACAAAGAAGGCCCAAGACGATTGAACAGTTAGAGGCCTTTATTAGACAAGAATGGGAGATGTCTGTTGAGTGTTGTAAGAAGAAGGGGAGATGCCACACAGTGGTGAAAATGGCCTTCTCTCAACTTTTTTGGGATTTGTTGACACCATGACATTTTGATTCACCATATTTTTCCCTTAAAATACTACATTTTCTCAGTTTAAACTTTTGTTCCGTGATTTATGTTCTATTCTGAATAAAATATTGACATTTGCCATCTTCACATCATTGCATTCAGTTTTTATTCACAATTTGTTTAGTGTCCCAACTTTTTTGGGATCCGGTTTGTACTTGATTGATCAGAGCAAAGTTGTTGTGAGTCAAGCAAAGGGCATGTGGACCCCAGAGGTGTAAAAAGTACCTGAAAACCATACTTGAGTACAGTACAGATACAGTACCTAACTGTAAAAATGACTTCATTACAAGTCACCAATACGTATCCGATTTTAAAAGAACTTAACTATTTTACATGTACTGAATGTAGGCTCAAAGAACACCAAGAAATGTGAAAAAAAGAAACTGTTTATTTACTGTATGAGGTTTTATTTCCTAATAGAGAAATGAAATTGAACACTATTCATTCATTCATCTTCTATACCGCTTTATCCTGTGTTTTGGGTCGCGGGGACCTGGAGCCTATCCCAGGAGACTCTGGGCACGAGGCAGGGTACACCCTGGACAGCGTGCCAATCCATCGCAGAGCACACACACAAACACACACACACTCATTCACACACACACACACTATGGTCAATTTGGGAACGCCAATTAGCCTAATCTGCATGTCGAAATTGAACAAAAGTCAGTCTCAGTAAAACTCAAATGTTCAAAAAAAGCACAAGTAAAAGATTTTTTCCCCCTGAAAATGTAATGAGTAACGGTACAGTAAGTGTCCGTTCAAATGTACTGGAGTAAAGAGTACATAAATTCAATAACAAATGTAGTCGAGTAGAGAGTAAAAGTTGTTTATATTTTTGATACTCAGTACAAGTACAAAGTAGCCAAAAAAATACTTAAGTACAGTAACGAAGTCCATTTGCTCAAATACTTTAAACCACTGGTGGAACCAGTAAGGAATCCCCTCTACACAGAGCTCTTCTCCTACTCCTTCCATCTATAATCTCCCTGCCAATCCTTGCAACCATTATCTGCCTGTTTGCTCCAAACAGCCAGTGCAAAGGACAAATAATAAAGAAATAATAGTAATAATAATAATAAATCTCACCCTAGGCTATAGCCGGCACCTCCACTGCCTTTTCCATTATTTCCAGTTGGCGTTTGAAGTTTGTGTTATCTTTAATAGAAAAAGTCTGAATACAGAAGACACACATGCCTTACAGAAAGAAAGGGGCAAGCATGTGGGGGGGGGGGGGGGGGGGGTGAGGAGTAAAAAAAAAAGGTCTGCAAGCAAGATGCTGAGAGGAAGACAGGATTGGCGATAGTTCTCCTAGCCAGAAAGATAAAAGCTACATTACATGAAATTAATGGAGGCTGTATGAGCAGTACATGAATCACTGTTTCAACACTATGAAGCTGGTACAAAGCCGTAGAGGAATTTGAGCACCAACTACAGCTTCAAAGGTCTCCTATTTAACCAGCCTGGGCCTGACAGAGAAAGGGAGAGAAGAGCCAGCGAACAGGATAGCCAGTATGAGAAAGATACAGAGAGAGACAGAGACGGAGAGAGAGAGAGAGAGAGCATTAGGGAAAGAAAAAAAAGAAACCCAACTATAGTGGCATGAATGAGAGCAGATGAGCGTTACCGGTGAAGTCAGCTGCGTTTCTCTCTTTCAGCTGATATCAAACACAGTTTAATGAAAGTTAAATGGTTTCTGAGGAGTGCACGGGCTGGAACAGATGAGATTGGGCTGTAAGGGCTGTCGGTGCCATTGTTGCTAACACTCTCTCTCTCCCTAGGCAGGGACTGCCACCAGCACCACTCTCCTCCTACACAAAAGGGATATGCAGATAGCTCACACCAACAGAGTCTGCCATGTTGGGTCAAAAAAAGATAAAGAGACTTTTTTTTCCTCTCGCTCTCCTTTACCTTTTCTCTGCACTTGGCATGTTCATATGCAAATAAATCTTTGTAATTTGAAAGTGACAAGGAGGAGATTTGCAGTGGTGGGACAGAGCTTGTGCAGGTAGAGATGTTTGATTATGGAGGGCAACATGACATGTCTGCTCTCTACTTTGATCTGAGGGGATGCTGCCCCCTCATCTATCACCCTCACAGACACACACGCACACCCCAAATCCACCCACTCCCTCCCCTCTGTCCCTCACTCTCCCTTTCTTTCCCTGCAGACATTTTAAAGGGACATCCCTCCCACCCTGCGCATAATAGTTCTCCTCCTTCTGTCTTCACCCAGATGTAGCTGTGTGACAAAAAGAATGAAGCAGACACATCCTTTATTTCAGATATGAATAACTAACCATGATAGATGACCCAGCCTACAGACATTACAAAAGAATTGCTGTTTAGTTTCTAAAGAAAGAAAAATCAAGCCCATTTTTGAGAGAGCAATGGGGGAAAAAAAAATTCCCCTGGCCAATTCTGTGGAGAAGAGGGCAGAAGTGTAGCATAGCACCTGGATGCTGTAATTAATGCACGGTTCCAGTGGCAGATCATTTAACCTCTTCTGGCATGTGTCATCCAGTGGCTTCTCTCACTTCTGCAACGATAAACACAAACAAACAATTAGAGACGGCCGGCGGCTCAGCCACATCCCCTCACCAGCAGACTTTCATTACAACAAGAGCCATCAGCATAAAACCATCATAACACACAATTACCACAGAGCGAACCTTTTCAGCCAAAATACGGATGGCTGTGATTTTACAATCAGTGGACAAAGAAAAAAGGAATAAAATAAAACCCAAGATAATTGTATCCCATTCACCTTAATGAAGAAGACACTTAAATGCAGTTTATTATTGCAACAAAACAGGCTGTGATTCTAAAGCACACAAAGGCAAAGACAGTGTGAGGAACCTACTGGGTTGTCAGACTTGTGATCGTTCAGGAGCAGCCCAGGACTGGGTTACACTGAGGGGGAGTTATACAAGCCACCCCCTCAGCACCTTTTTCTTGCTGCCCTAAAGCTCTCCATCATGTAGGTCAAAGATCAACTGCAAAGCATGACAAGAAAAAAAAGAAAATTGTAGCTGGGCCAAAGCCTGAACTTTAATTCTTCAAAGGGACACAGAGAGGCAAGGTCCTGCCTCGGGTGAGCAGTCTTGTGACCAGTATTCAGGCCCTTCACATGATCTATCTACAGACTAGCTCTGTCATCATTAAGGCCAGCTTTATTTATTTGCTCATTTTGAAATGGAGAGCAACATGCCACCCAAAGGCCATCTCATGGTCAGAAACCCTGCAGAAAATGATTATTATCAGTTATAAAAGTCCTTTTATTTAGGATGGTCATGCCTTTGTACGTTATGAATTTCTGGGGAGAATTGTGCCATTTACTCTTGTATAGGAAGTGAACAAATTGCATTTTGAAATTATATTACCATTGCACAGTTCAATAAATAAAATACAAAGCCACATAGTGTATAATATTATTAATTAAAAAAATTTTACTGGCCCATAAAACAATCATGGTTTAGTACATTGGCATATAATAGAAAACAAAATGAAGGGTCTTTTGTCTATCACCAATAGCTGATACACCAGTAACTGAACCCTAGAGTCCATGACACCAAGTTAATTCAAATCAATTCAATTCAATTCAATTTTATTTGTATCACGCTTTTAGCAATTGACATTGCCGCAACGCAGCTTTACACAATCAATCAAGAATTATTCATGTTTGTATGAGATGTGAACGTGTATGAATCAAAATGATAAGACTGTCCCTGATGAGCAAGTCGAGGATGACGACAACAGTGGCAAGGAAAAACTCCCTGAGATGGCAATAGGAAAAAACCTTGAGATGGACCGAACTCAACAACGAACCTATCCTCATTTGGGTGAAACGAATAGCAGGGATTGATCTGCATCATACTCTGTGAGACTGGAAGTTCAGTATAACAGGAGATGTGTTTAAGTTAAGATTGAGTCCAGTTCGTTATTGGCGGCTCAGGTAGACTGCAGGAACCTCCAGTCCTGAACTATCGAGCGTCTGAAGTCAGTGTCCTCAGAGTCTGCATCAGCCGAGGACAGGACCATCTTCATGGAAAAGTGAAACCGTCCCCAGTCACCACACGCATCCCAGGCAGACCACACGGGGCATCCATGCGACGAGATCTTGAACCAGAAGCAGGACACCAGGATGAGTCAGATAGCTCCAGGGTGCAGAGAGGGATCACTGGATCACTGGCAGCTCAGGAGCGACATGTATAGCTCAACAGGTAGAGAGAACGAGAGATGGTAAAGAACTATGAACATACTGAAGGTTTCCTTCTGACTTCTTTTGAATACAAAAGTTTGTCGAAAAAGGACAGTATTATAATATGAGGTGTGTTACATTTAGCAGACACCCTTATCCAGAACGACTTACATTTTTAATTCATGACGCATCTGAGCAGTTGAGGGTTTAGGGCCTTGCTCAAGGGCCCAACAGTGGTCGTGGGGTTTGAACCTTTTACCGTCTGAACTGTAATCCAGTGCCGTAACCACTGAGCTACCCTGCAATGTGCTTTGAATTTGTTTATGAATATCACTGAATGTTTCTGGGAATGACTGCAGTGGGCTCTGAGTAACCTTGGCTGGGATTGTTATTTACAGATGTACGGCCTTCTTTAAAAAAATTTACATCATTCAAATGTTTTATTGTGGCTAAGAGTCTTATCACTTTACTGTGTTTGACGTCTTCTGTAAATGTCAATAGATTTTACATTTAGATGGATAAGATCCTGGGTTGCTGATTGGGCAATTGTTTGAGCCTCACCCCTGCCAGGTTGCCACTGTTGGGACTAAATACGGATCTTAACTCCCTGCCCATACAGTGAAACCATGGATTACGAGCATAATTCGTTCCGGAAGTTGGCTCGTATTCCAAAACACTCACTCGTAAACCAAATTTAATTTTCCAATAAGAAATAATGGAAACTCAAATTATTTGTTCCACAGCACAATTATTTATTATTTGTCTCCCCCCCCCAAAAAAAATGTAAAAATAATTTACACACAATATTAAGTAAAAATAAAACAAATCAACCTGCACTTTACCTTAAAAATAAATCCCAACAGATAAGTGTGGACGCTGTGTATGTGTTTTGTGTGTGTGTGTGTGTGTGTGAATCTAAAGTAAGCTCCCCTATCCCCCTTCTCATCTTACAAAGACCCTTCCTCGACTCTTTTCACACACACAAAGGAACCACTGTTTTATCTGAAAAAATAAACAAGGAATCTCTCTAATGACCCTCGATTGAGCGACACACTGACAGAATCACTGTTGTAAAGTAAAAATAAAACAAATTAACCAGCACTTTACCTTTGAAAAGAATCGCGAGAGAGCAGTGTTTCTGTGTAGAGCATAGAGAAAGAGTGTGTGTGTGTCTGTGAAGGCGAAAGTAGGTGGGGTCTGTGAGTGTGTGTGGCATGGTGTCCAATGACGCGCATACAGACACAAAGAGCAATCGGAGCCTTGAGCAGAGAGAGAAAATGGATCTTTAACCTCTCTAATGAGACTTGCTTTTGCTTTACACACGCGCTGTACACACACACATACAGACACAAAATAAAATATGTTATCACAAAACAAGAAGCACAAGCGTGATACATGATACTCGGTACTCGTAAACGAAGACTTGTTCGTTTTCCAAGTCAAAATTAATTGAAAATATTTTCTCGTCTTGCACAACACTCGCAAACCATGTTACCATCCGAGGTTTCACTGTATATAATTGTCCACATATAACCCTGAGCCACTGAGAGGCAGGGTGTCCTTAGTGCCAGTCCCTAGCCTGGAGAAATGGGTTGGTTTTAGCATGAAGGGATCCCGACAAAAAATAAATAAAAAATGTGCCTTCAACTTGTGGATCAAATGATCTAACAAACTATATCAAACCACATTGCTGTTGATTATTTTTCCATATATGCAGTCATGTTTTATTCCTCATGTAGTAATAATTACATTGTTATATGGTTTTGACGAAGAACGGTTTCCATTTAATAGGTGAATCAGTGTGTGTTTCGTTAGATAGGGCATTAAAGGGTGAAAAAACAATTGTGAATTGTAAAAAATTTGGAGGATTTGTGCTGTCTTGAAAATGTCAGTGATTTGCTTTGCACACAGTACTGTCCTCATGTACATACTAGATGACTGACTGAAAACTCACTGAACAGACAATTACTTTGCTCTGGCAGCCTTCAACTATTACCAAAAGTAAAGGATAGAAACTTGTAGTGATGGTCAGCCACTGGTGCTTGACGGTGGCTTATAGCTGACAGGTAGCTTAGGTCTGACAGTTTGCTTAACAAAACCTGAGTTTTTGCCAGTTTTATTGCCACATAATCATGCTGTGGTGACTATTCTGTCACTTTTTAAGGCATTCTAAACAAGCAACAGGCAACCACTGATTCATTTTAAAATAGAGTAACATTTCATGTCAAACTTTTTTTTTTATTATTATAGCAAGTGCTATGTTTAGACTTAGATACATGCTGTATATATATGTTTACTAATTTCTTCTATCCTCAGACAGAAAGCTAAGGCCCAATGCTTCACATTAGGCCCAGTCTTCAAGCATAATAATCCTGTCTCTTCCCTAAATACCTAAAACACACAAACTGCCAAAGTCATTTGAAAAAGACTTAATTAAGTTCATCTGTGCAAACATTAACCTTGTGAAGGGCTAAGGGGAGGGTGGGAGGGATAAAGGAAGGAGAAAGGGAGGAGAGGGAGTATCTGGACAGAGAGCAGGAGGAAGGCTAATGAAGGAGACTGAGGTGTGTTTGCTCAGACCTTCATGTTGGAAAGGGGGAAAGTGAGTTCTTTCATGGGAAACAGTGCACACGTCTCTTGATTTTACTGAAGTACTGCACAAACAGTCTCCAAATGACAAGGTGACACTGGGAATACACTGCTACGTGACCGCTGTTGGAATTGCAGTCATCCGTTTAAGATGACTACAGCCATGGTGGACACTGACATGCTATTAGAGAGATGTGGAGAATGAGCCTGTGACATAGGGGAGATTACTGAGACCAGAGTGGACTGATGGCCCCAGGAGCACCATGGCCAAAATGGAAATAAATAAATAAATAAATATAAACTACATGCTGGAAACTGAACTTTAACATGAAGTTGAATATAAATATTGCATAAAGTTGACTAGAAATTTACATGAAAATTATTTACATACATTTTACATAGTCCCACTTTGTTGTAAGGTAAAAACCATGAATTGTCCCATGTATGACTAACATCATGATGAATCTGTATACCAAGGGTAAAAGATCTGTCAAAATATGGGATGTTTGACAATTTAACAGAAAAATTGCACAAGTTGTACTGGTTAGCTGTTTGCATTGTGAAGTATGGAAAACAGGAAGAATGATCATTAAACACCAATGTATTATATTAGTTGATTTAAAAAACAGTAAGCTAATTAAAAGATTAGACAGAGAACGATTTTGCACTTAATTAAATAATTATTGGTTATTGCATATTATTACATGGCTAGCAATGATGCAGTCATGAAAAAACATCAAATATACTGTCAATATACATAAATATTGATATTTATTACAATTTATAATTTTTTTATTACATTTGTAAACTTTTTAATAAGGCATAACTTAAAAAATGGAGGACAACCTAATGATTATAGTAGATAATTTGCTCCTTGATTAAAAAATAAATAAATAAATAAAATAATAATAATAATAATAGGCGTGGTGGTGTAGTGGTTAGCACTGTCGGGTCTGGGTCCGGGTTCGATTCCCGGCCAGGCTCGATTCCCGTCTCTGTGTGCATGAAGTTTGCATGTTCTCCCCGTGCTTGGTGGGTTTCCTCCGGGTACTCCGGTTTCCTCCCACAGTCCAAAGACATGCAGATTAGGCTAATTGGCATTCCCAAATTGACCATAGTGTGTGAATGAGTGTGTGTGTGTGTGTGTGTGTGTGTGTGTGTGTGTGCTCTGCGATGGATTGGCACGCTGTCCAGGGTGTACCCTGCCTCGTGCCCTGAGTCTCCTGGTATATAGGCTCCAGGTCCCCGCGACCCTAAATACAGGATAAAGCGGTATAGAAGATGAATGAATGAATTAATAATAATAATAAGGGGCATGGAATGTCACCTCTCTGGCGGGGAAGGAGCCTGAGCTAGTGCGTGAGGTTGAGAAGTTCCGGCTAGATATAGTTGGACTCACCTTGACGCACAGCTTGGACTCTGGAACCAGTCTCCTTGCCGCATCGAGAGGAGCCAGATGGGGTGGCTTGGGCATCTATTTAGGATGCCCCCTGGACGCCTCCCTTGTGAGGTGTTCCGGACACGCCCCACCGGAAAGAGACCCCGGGGAAGACCCAGGACACGCTGGAGGGACTATGTCTCTCGGCTGGCCTGGGAACGCCTTGGGATCCCCCCGGAAGAGCTGGAAGAAGTGGCCTGGGAGAGGGAAGTCCGGGTATCCCTGCTGAAGCTGCTGCCCCCGCGACCCGACCTCGGACAAGCGGAAGAAAATGGATGGATGGATGGATGGAATAATAATAATAATAAATAACTTTTAGCCAAATCCAGAACAGTAGGCACAAATTCTCCAATCAAGATATGTCTTCATGAATGTACTCTAAATAAAGAGGGTTAATGTTAAACATGTACTGTATCACTCAAATCTAGAAAACATCTGAAAACACCTGTTCAGGTTTGGGACAAGATAAATCCAAGATTTGCATGTAGCAGAATGAAATGAAGAGTATGGAAAAGGAAAGGAAGGACTCATGGTCTAAGGTACTGTATATCACATCATCTGTTAAACATGGGGGAGTCAGTGTTATGGCATGGGAATGCATGACCAACAGAACTGAGTCACTGCTGTCTACTGATGATGTGGCTGCTGACAAAGTAGCAAGATGAATTCTGAACTGTATAACTGATAGGATGATGCTTCACAGGGGAGATGGGTAACGACACAAAACACAGTGAAAGGACCCCAATAGCTTCTTAAAGCAAAGAAATATAATGTTCTTAAGTGACCTTAACCCAACTAAACATGCTTTTCAATAACTGAAAATAAAACCGTAGGCTGAAAGAAACAAACAGCAACTATCCAACAGATGCTGCAAAGGCCTGGCAAAGCAGCTCCGTGGAGGACACTCGGCATTTGGTGATGCCTATGGGTTCCAGCTTTTAGGGTAGTCATTGATTACAAAAGATTTTCACCCAAGCATTACAAATATGATTAAATTCTTATGTGTATTTAAAATTGTTAGTATTGTCTAATTATTTCTGAGCCTGTTAAAAATGAAGGGACTATATGGCTGTATGTTTAATTTAAAAAATATTTTAAACCACTTGAATTAAAGCTTGACTACAGCCCCAACCACAGTGATATTAATACTACCATTGCTAATACTACTCACTTTCAGTAAATACTCACTTTGGTCAGGCTCAGAGTGGATTTAAGCCTGTCCTGGGAACAGGTGGGCACTGGGCATACACACTGGATGGGATATCAGTCTGCTGCAGTTAACCATGGACACACACCCTTTCAGAGTTGGGGCAATTTATTTTAGCCCGTTCACGTATTGTCATTTTTTAGGTGATGGAAGTGATAATGATAATAATAATAATAATATAACCACAAGTAGAATTTTTAGCAACCCTCTCTCACTCCACCAAAATACACCCACCACATCCATCAACCAGATCCTGTCAAGGTAAAATGTTAAATTCTTGTTGACTGATGGTGGCCATAGCTAGTTTTATATATATATTTATTTACTTGCACTTCTTCAGTGTTTTTTTTAAAGGTTTTCAACAGTCTACACTGCTCTGGTGAAAGTCTATTGAACTGCATTACAGGATTTTAATTCTTTAAAGAATAAAATTCGATGAAACACTTACTGCATAGACATTCAGGAATTCCTTTTAGGTCATGTATTTTTTAGACACTTCCTTACTGAATCCATTAGTATAAATGTTCTAATGACCTGAGCGCCTGAGATTAGCTTCGGCCGGCTTTTACAGAAGAAAATGCATAAATACATTTACAGAGAAATAAGAATGCACAGTTCATCATTTTGTTTATTTATTTTCTGAGAAAAAGTTGAGAGAATATAGAATGTGCGGCAAATGTCCCAATATAAAGTCAACTTTACTGCAGTTACTTTTGCTCTGTGCTAGATGAGTAATCCACTTATAGAATCCATGCTGATGTACTGTAGTGCTCTACTAATATGTCGATGATGTACTAGACCATGGACAATACCCTTTATTTCCATTTTAACTTTAAATATTAATATTGTAAGTCATTTTGTTGCTGTTACACTTGCATGATTGCTCTCTTCCTTGCTGAATGATCATAGCATTGTAAAATTCTTGTTTTGGTCATCATTCTCTTCCTAAACTGGGCCCTGACCAGTGCAGTCTGCTGCTTAATGTTAGGGGTGAAACTGAGAACCCCAGAGGTGGGCCATACTCCCTTACTGTTATTCACCCTGATGAAGTAAAAGTCATGGCTGACAAGCTGCTGTCGTCGAGAAAGGACGTCGGTGGAGATTTGGTGAGGTCGCCCAAGCGCTGATTTCCATACAGTAATTTTCAAATACAGTAGAGAGTGCTGTCGATAATTCGACATTGAGGTATAATGTAAGTATTTTCAGTATTATATAAATTTGGTTGTTTATTTATGTGAAAATGTGAGAGCAAATGTCTTTCTTTTCCTTTGCCTCTTCTGCACGGTGATCACATTTTCTTCTTCCTGTCCATCCCGTTTCGTTTCCTTCTCTGTGTCATATTCATTTCGCATGGACTGGTCAACAAGCAGATTTTTATTACCTAACATATTCAAGCATATTCATGGCAAGCAAGGGATGCAATATATATATATTTTACCCATTATCCACAAGAGAGCAGAAAAACTCATTTCCATTTATTCTAATGGTCACTCTACCCCCCGGGTCATAAAAAAATAAATAAGCAAATATGCAAAGTGCAGTGGGGACTGCAGAATGGGCCTACATGTCTGTGGGCTCTTTCCCACCTTAATTACCCTCCACATTAAAGGAGCCCCAGAAATGCGGCCCAGTTACAGACAGACAGGGGAGAGTGTTTGAAGTACCCCGGTAGCTTTTCCCCCCTTCAGCGTTCATTACTTTAAATGACACTGCTCATGTGGAGATGTGATGATCCGAGTGGGTGAAAGACCTGGGGTTGTGTGTGTGTGTGTGTGTGTGTGTGTGTGTGTGAGAGAGGATGATCCGGCACTTGGTCACTGCAGATGTGTGATATCCCCTGTGTGACAGGACAGAACGGCGTTGCATACAGTATGTGTCCGGCATGTATCAGCCATTTTCCCTGTTATTAGACTCTCCTGCTGCAGAAGTGCCTTTGGCAGAATGGGATTCAAAGGCAGGCTTGCAGTTAGATGAGGCTTGGACCATGCGGGAGATGACATTTTCATGCCTGTTTGGATTAGAGGTGCCACAGACACACGTCTGTCTACCTGATCGAACTGATAGAAGGGAATATCTCCACTCGGTCTAGCTTTAGTTTTCTCATCAGTGCTTGATGATTACATGCTTAAATAAGCTATTTGAACAAAGCAGTTATATGGTTAGTAAATGCTATGTGCGGATTATATCAGTCTCGAGTATGTGTGCATAGTCTTTGTTGTTTTAGTATGATCCTTCTACTACTGTCTCCTTCTCTCTCTTCCTCTCTGTATCTGACATCCACACACGGAAGGACAGTAGTGCAAGGGTTAATGCTGCCACAAGCCTTTGCCCAGTGGATTGTTTATCGACTGAAAGAGAAGGTCTTCTTTCTCTGGGCCAGTTAAGTCAGCCTCTCTTTTGTTTGACGTTGCCCATTTGAGGAAAGCTTATCCCTGACCTTCTGCCGCTGAGACGGATGACAAGGACAGCGCACACTAACCTTGACATTCAACGGGCTAAATGGCTTTTTCCACAAGCAGTCAGCAAACACGAAGACAGACAGCAAGAGGCCAAAAACTAATGAATCTCTTGCTGCGGGAAACTTAGCTGCAGCACATACTTTAAAGGTGAAACTCCAGCGGACATACAGTAGTGCAATGGTATGTTCAATTGTGTGTGCATAATTATAGAACATTAGGATTTACCCTCATTAAGTGTGAGCTACACAGGATCATGAAAGATCCTATTTTCTCTATTCGATTAAACTAACCCTTCTACTGTACATGCATGCAGTCGTTAGGATACACAAAGAAAAAGAAGAGGATGACGAGAGATTCTCAAATAAGCTTTTCTTTATGACTGTTAGTGTTAATGCGCCTAGTTTGGCGTCCTTTGTTCCTAATAAGATAAGAGAGTGTCAGTGTCAGGTGAAAACAGCACTATGCTTTTTGCTTGTTTACAGTAGAGTGGAGCAGGACGGGGGTGTGACCTCTCCAAACTTTACCGTCCATTCCACTAGACAGCTCTTCTTCTAATGAGCCGTCTTGTGGGAGCTCCGCTCAGCACCACTGTCCTGCACTTAGTGTCAGCAGGCAAGACAGGCAAGCTGGCATGTCCTCTCACACACATATACACAAATAAACCACATCCTTTAGCACAATCTAGGGAAGAAAAAAGTTTACCACAGAGTAAGGAGGACCAAAAATCCATTTGAATCACAAAAACACCAGGTTAAAAGAAATGGCTGAATAACGGAACAAACAAACACACATACAGCAACATGGCCTTCTCTGGATACAGTAAGGCTTGCTGGTAGTTCTCATCTGCCTCGCCACCCATGGAGCACTGTGACCTTTGACATTGGCGCCAGAACAGGGCGATAGATTAAACAGTGAGCAGGACGTGGCAAGAGAGCAGATGAGAGTGTCCTGGCAAAGAACAGGAGCACACTCATACAACATAAACACATCTCTACCACCCCCTCCTTTGCTTTACTGTAACTTAATCAAGTTAGGACAGGCCAGCGCCAGGGGCTCTGTGTGTGTGTGTGTGTGTGTGTGTGTGTGTGTGTGTGCGTGCGTGCGCGTGCGTGCGCGTGTGTGTGTGCGTGTGTGTGCCCGGCCTGTTTGTCCATCCGTGTCTGCGCTCTATCTGTGTGTGTCAGGGCCAGCTTTTACTCTTTATGAGGCCACAGTGCTGAGGCTCCACTGCTCTCTAACCGAACAGGACAGCTGTTCCACCCTCCCAAATACATCATCCTGTCCTCCTGCTTCTCCCTGGACACCTTACTGTCCTCCTGACTCCCTCCCTTTTTCGCTCCACCTGGAGTGAGAGAGACATAGAGAGAGACATATTGTATGTGTAGACAGAGAGTCCTTGTCCAGCAGAGGTCAATGGATTTAGCAGAGCTCTTCAGAGAGGGGCTGAAAGCTCTTCCACGGCGACTCTCCATTCCACAGCCATCGCCGCGGGATGCCGAACTGAATGCTGAGTCGAACATTTGACATACCTGTGAAACAATTTAAAATGCAAGGTACGGAGAGTTAGGGCTTCTTTCCAGGCGCAGTGACAGTGTTTTTTAGGCTCTGTTTGAATAAGTGACAACATGTGCCTTCCTGGGTGGACAAGATCGTGCACTGAGTGTTGAGTGCAAGTGTGTAAACTCGAAATTGTTTCACATTATCAGCAGCAGTTTTTATCTCCCTTCTGCACCACCTAGCACTGTCAGGAAGTCATAAACCTAAGAAGAAAGGGTTAAACAATCACCTTAATGTAATGCTGTTTACTGTTAACACGAGTAAATTATTTCACACAGGCAGCGGTCTGCTCCGCACATAAAAAAGCCTCCTTATCACTGACATGGCCATTTGCACCAACTTTACTGTTCAAAAATTATGACTCATACTTTTATAGGGCTTTCCGTTTTTGATGGCCTTTTTTAATCCCTGAACTCTGCTGATCTGTACATTTCCTTAATTGCTGCACCACTTGTAACCTCTGTAATTGGCCAGCTCTCTGCTTTACTTCACTGTGGAGGTGTCTAGACAGTAGAAGAAGATGAAAAAAAAGGTTGAGATTGACAGGAAGAAGGAAGGACTGAAAATGATTATTGGTTGACAGTTTGATGATTTATGACATGTCTGATTAAACCCAGATTAAACATATGTGTAAATGTGTGTTGCGTATTTTAGCGATGTAGCTCCATCGCGGTTGAACAAAGATGCTATACAGTACAGTACAGAGCTGCACTATGGCTGCAGAGTAAAGAAGAAGATAATCATATCAAAACATCAAAAACAGCAAGTAACACACATGGGTCAAAAATAATCAGCGTATATATTTTATTAAAAATACATTTTGTTTAGGTATTTAATGTTGAACTTTAATACTAACCATTATCCCAAATGCCATTTTTAATGTTGATACATTTACATGTAATGAACATTTCATTTTTAATGCAGATTGAAGAAAACAGGTGTAAAATGATTCATTCATGCATCATTTTTTTTATATCACCCTGTACAGGGGCGCAGGAAGCCAGGAGCTTATCCTAGGAGACGTCGGACATGAGGCAGGGTACACCCTGGACAGGATGCCAGTCCATTGCAGGCCTCATTCACAGATAATTCACACAATATGAGCAACTTTGGAATGGAACTTAGCCTATCCTGGATGTCTTTGGACTGTGGGAGGAAACACAGAGTACCCAGAGCAAACCTATCAAACATGTGAAAAACATGTAAACTCTCCACACATAGACCCAAGGTGGGAATTGAACCCTCAACCCTGTAGGTGCGAGGTCACAGTGCACTAAACCACCTTGCTGCCTGTGACATGATATCAGGCATTGCTTATAAATTTTTAACATATTAACTTTGTGGGCAGTTGTAAGACCAAAAAGCCACATCTCATCTTTAACCCACCTAAAAACAAACAAAAAAATAATTCTGTAACACACACACACACAATCACATGCCTCTTCATAGTTATCTAAGAGTTACAGTGCAATCCAATGAAAGTTTGTCTTTCTGGGTCTTGCCGTGCAGTCTCCTGCTCCGAGTTTAATGTGTGTGTGATATAAGCCAGCCCCGGGGCCTCGTCTCTGACAAGGCCAGCAGTGTGTTTACTCTTTGCTGTTGAATCCCCACACTGGCCAGAGCAGGGTCAGCAAGAGGCCAGGCCGCTCCGCCCCACAGCCCTGCTATTCATCCCTGTCACTCATCAGCCAGCCACTCCACGTGCTCCCTCCATCCCCTCTCACTCCTCGCTCAAACCATGCCTGCTATCTCTGTTTATTGTCTTTCTGTCTCGCTCTCTTAAAATGTCCATCTGCCCCTTGTGCTCTCTGTTCTGCTGCTTATAAGCAAGTTTCAGAAACTTGTAAAGCCACAACTATTGTGTACGGGTTTGAAACAGAAAAGAAAAAATGCAGTCGAGGAAAGCTGGTGCCAGGCTTGTTGTTGTTTTCAAAAAATATGATGTTTAAATTCGACATTAGGTTCTTGAACTGCATTGACTGCACATGAATGTTCTTACACATGACACGTATATTTTTTTTCTGCTGTCGGCAAAGTTTTACTTTTTTACTTTGCACCTTTATCACTTGGAAATAAGGCTATAAAACTTGGAAATATGGCTATAAAATTTGTTTGAAGGTGACCAGAGATGGGTTTCCAGTATGCATATATAGAAACAGAAAAGAAAAAATGCAGTCGAGGAAAGCTGGTGCCAGCCTTGTTGTTGTTTTCAAAAATATGATATTTAAATTCGACATTAGGTTCTTGAACTGCATTGATTGCACATGAATGTTCTTACACATGACACGTATTTAATATCAGTGATACATACATGCCCAATTTGTGTATATGTACAAAAATCGTAAAAAAAAAAAAAAAAAAAAAAAAATTATAATAAATCCAGGATTTTTTAATATATGTACATATATTTACATTTTTGTATTGCCCATTGTTTAAACAGGCTTATTAGATTTCTCCCCCTAATGTGACCTCACATAAGAAGAGCTGCTGCCCTGGTTTATAGCTCTGCTGTTCTCTGGTACTACTGAGGCGTGGCTCATTAGTAGATCATTTACATAGACACTAAATTGGTGCATTCAAAAGATGAGTGAAAGAGAGAGAGTTTATTAGATATTTCAGCTGAAGCACTAACAGATACACTTGATCTGTTGAGACTTACTGCATAGTATGTTAACATGTCAAAAAAAAAAAAGCAAATTATTAGGCCTTTAATGGACCATATTTACCTTTTATGCTATATGTTGAAGGTCACACCACATACACTTGTGTAGGTAAAATCATATTGTATATACTGAAGGTACAAATGATAAACTCTTGGGCGTACCACCCAGGGGCAACAAGGAACGGTAGAGTTAAGGATTTTTTTTTTTTTGAGTGTCAAACTGTAAAAAATTATTCCATCATTTAATTTAGTTGCTGATGAGCCATTACCTACTGTAGCATGTTCAACTTACTATGTTTTCAACTAGCATCGTGGTTGCATTGAAAATCCTTTGAATTACGGACCTTGGAAATTATATTGGAATTGTAGTTAACTTAAACATGCTGGACAGATCCATAAGGATAATATCAATGATAACAGACACTTTATTTTCTTAGTTGTTGCTTGTCTGTCAGTTGGAAACAAGATAAATGATTCAACTAATATACGGGTCGCTAATGGGGCCTTTTTGTTTTTAGCAGAATAAATTGTTTACTAAAATATTGTCTCCTTTTCCTTTTGCATTAGTGGTCATTGGTAATTATCAGATTTGGTAGTCATTTTAGGCTTGCAAATGAATAGTTTAAGTTAAAACTTTAAGATCATTAGCTTTTTGTGTTATGCAGGGAAGGATGTAGTTCCACCTTCAGCCTAAATTAGATAAACAGCTCCAAACCCACTGATGAGTTAATTAATTGAATCCTTCATCTTGATTGCAAAGAGCAGACAAGTGTTTGATGTGACCTATAAGTCCATGATCGGAATAACACAGAGTTTAAACGGAATTTATATGCTTGCAGTGTGATTATTTGCCTCTTGCTGGGGTGAGGGGTGGGAAACATGCTCTCTTGCACTCTGTGTGCAGGAATGACAGCTTCAGTGGATGTGTACACTGGGCTGAATGGGGTGAGCAGTCTGGGTCAACTGGTTAGGGGCAGGCCTGACCATGACCTTGTGAGAAATGACCTCGGCCCCGTTCCTGACTCCTACGCGCTCTCTCTCACACGCACATACACACACACACATGTCGGGTGTTCCAGTAGTTGCCGAGATTCTGTCATGGGCAGCGGAGCTGTGCTCTGTCTCTCCAGGGGCCGTGGAGTGAAGCCCATTACAATCAGCTCACATGCAATTCAGATGAGCACTGCAAATCCAGCATGAAATTAAATTTAAAACTTGGAGCGCAACATTTCTCTCTCCTCTGATTTTTTGCCAGATAATGCTGGTGGAAGTGTTCTGTGAGTGTCTGTGTGTGAACATGCATCTGTGTGTGAGACAGAGAGAGAGAGAGAGAGTGCAATATGTGTTTGTGCTGGAAGCAGTTGTAGAAAGGCCATAGAGGTAAAATGCTACTTCAGACTGAAATGCTACTGGCTCTGAACTGTGTGCGTGCCAGTGTGTGTGCGTGTGCGTTTGTGTGTGTGTGCATGCGCCCCATGTGTGTCTCAGTATACTGCCTGGATTTCATATAGACCAGTTCGAATTGGCCCCCTGAGATATAGAACATGTTGTTAAATGCTTAATGAAGACATTCGCTATGTACTGCTAACAGGAAACAAATTACTGGTTTAATGCTAATGTAATAGTTGATATTTATACCAGTGACATGTTTCACACAGATTCCTCTGATAATAATAATAATAATAATAATAATAATAATAATAAACTAATAATAATAATAATAATAATAATAATAATAATAATAATAAACTAATAATAAACTAATAATAATAATAATAAACTAATAATAATAATAATAATAATAATAATAATAATAATAATAATAATAAAAGCATGGGTGGCACTGTTGCATCTTACATCCAAGGTTGTGGGTTTGAATATCTCCTCTGTGTGTGTGTTCATGTATGTGGAGTTAGATCCCCCCCCACTGTGGATGGGGGTCCTCCACATAATCTAGTTACTTCCCACAGTCCAAAGTCATGTATTTGTATTTACTGTACAAATTGCTGTAGTGTGCAATTCTGTGTGTGTGTGTGTGTGTGAGTGTGTGAGAGTGGGTGTGTACCTGTGCTCTGCTCCCCACCCAGATTGCCTTTTATTATATAAATGTAAATAATGAATTATTATTATTATTATTATTATTATTATTATTATTATTATTATTATTATTATCATTATTATTATTATTGTTGTTGTTGTTGTTGTTACAATTTGAAATGGTCTGGTTTGGCCTAGTTTGGCTGTGCTGGTTGTGCGGTAAGATCCACACTGCATGGTGGGAACCTGGTTCTCCCATAACACAGAGAGCTTTAGTGGGATACTTTATGTCCCATTCTGCCTGTCTCTCTGACTTTGTGTTTGCTCTTCTGTAGAGAGCCAGTGATAAAGTCTCACACACACACACACACATGAAAAATGTGAAAATATTTTTCTAAAAATGTTTTACCGAAACCAGCCATCAGGGTTTCAGATCATGAGATCAGACATGGGGTCTTCATCAGAGGGAGGCATTCGGGCCTTCTCTTCGTAGCCGCTAGTGTTGTGTACTCTCCGGGAAGATTTATTATTGCCTGTCCTGCCATGGCATGATGGTTACTCTGATAATTAAAGGGGCCATTATTTGTGTGCTGCATATGCAGAGCAGGGCAGCAAGAAAGGTCACGGCGAGGCGCTGAGGAGGTCTGTCGTTCGTCACCTCTCCCAGGAGAATGAGGTCACCCCTCCCTACAGTCCCTGCACTACTCTCTACTTAGCATGAACTGGGTTTCAAACAGGGTTTCAGGATTTTCAGAGGTGAAAATGGAGCACAGGAGAACAAACATATTTTAGGGCTTTGCTATAGTGGGCAGAACGCACTGAACGCCTGACGTGTACAGCGATCAGGTACAGAGGAGACGCTGAAAATTGAACAATTGAGCGCACCCATTCTTTTTGTCACATAATGCCCTGATTACAGGATTCCCACAATGCACTGGTCTGTTGCCATTGTCCTCCTTCTGTGCACCTCTCTACCTCTGGCATCATGTCACATGACACTCTGCTTCAGCTCTGCCCCGAGGGCATTCAGCAAAAGGGTTTACAGAGCACAGCTTGCCCGCTGTGCCCCCACATGGAAACCAGCGTGACTATTACAATACATTTTGGTTCAATACATAAAATCTGCATGCACAGATACAGCAAGATCATTTGCCAATGTGAACCAAAACATGAATAAATCCATCACACTATGAATGTATGAGGAGATTTCATGAAAGAGTACTCTGCAGCATGTTACCCTGCTCGGACCTGACATCCGTTTTGTTCCGTTCCATAAAAAAGAATTCTGTAGTTTATTACAGTGCACCCAAAAATCAGCAGTAGTAATAATCAAAAAAAGAGGGCAGAATCAGCTGCCGGGAGTCACAGCACACCTCAATCAAATTACACGGATGCGCAATGAACATGTCACCCTTGGATTTTTTCATTTGCATAAAACAATTACCCCATGGACAGTGGGCTCAATGTCGTCTAGACTCCATGCTTCATGTGGTGTCATCAGCCGCAGACACACTAGACTGGCTATAAATTAGCAATGAGCTGGGCTCGGCTAAGACGCATTATAGTGGTTATAAACCATGAGAATTTATTTAAATAGATAACACACATGCAAATCTCACCCGGCTGGCATGGCAACCATCTTGATAGGGGGTGCACCATACGTGAAGAAAGGGCAGCTGGAGCAAGCATGAGGAAGCAGAAATCTATAATGAACCCTGACACCTTATTAGTGTACACACTGGACACTTATTAACTCACACTGCAGAAGAAAAGCCAGATCTGACCCTATAACCATTTCTGATTTCATACTCTGCTTTCATATTGCCACATTTAAAGCGATGGTAATAAGAGACGTTAAGGATGCAATGATTATGAAGATTCACAAAAGTGACTTATTAATGTTCCTGGAGTCTTTCAGTCGTAATCAGTAGCAACTGTAACAAAATCGCAAAGAAAGAAAACAGCTATAACATGAGGATGAATAAGTTTTTTACTTCTTCTCTATTTTTTTTTTTTACTCAATTTGCATATGTGGCAATGTGGGTGATGGGGTTGTTTCATTGGCTCACAAGTAAGTGATGTCACCCACAATAGCCTATCAGAATGGGTCTTGATGTTATTTAAGGCTGGATTTAGCTTACCTGGTCGACGTCACGACTAGGACCGCCTTCACGGGCGTGTGTGCGGACAGAAGGTGTGTGGTTGTTTTGTAGCTATGTGGCTAATGGAGAGGTGGGCATGCACATTGAACTGTTTTATTTTTGTCCCTTAGTGCACGCAATGGCTAACCGATACTTGGTTGAGTCAGACTGTCCACTCGTGGCCGGGTAGGTATACGCTCATTACATGCTGTGCGTTTTGGCATCGGGTAATGCTAACTGGTGTTTGTTTACCACTTAGCCATGGGGCCTTCTCTGCGCATTCGTTATCCTGCATGGGTTTTTGCTGCGATCCGTGAGTAATGGTACAGCTCGCGTAGCACAACAACTCATCGTGGTGAGTAAGTTTCGTTTTCTCTGCTTTATGAAACAGATATGTTTTAGTCATGGCTCTTTTTCTTAGTGAGCTACGGGGGTATGACATGGTGCCGGTGAATCGCTTGAAGGCGGAAGTATTTGCCCTCCACATCGACTGAGGACGGCGCTGCTGTTTCTCCTGTTTTCTTCTCCTGCTGTTCTCTCCTACAGTGTTTCTTTTCTTTGCTTTTAATTAATTTCTTCTGCTAACTGTGCAAACGAGTCAGAGTTGCCTTGCTACTGTCCAAAGGCCTGTTTGGGCTTTTGGTTACCTGCAGCTGTCATTGTACTGTGGAGAGTGTTGTAACGTAGCTTTTCGGAGAACTCTGAATGTGATATGACTGATTCAGTGAAGTTGGCCTAAACATTTTTTTAGTATTGTTTCTTTTTGATTTAATTACTTTCTCATCTTTTATTCTTAGTTGTTGTGATTAGTGGTCTTCTTATCTGTTTCTTGATATTGTTAATTTGGATATGTTTTTGTTTTGTCCACCTCAGGCACCATTGGGCCGGGAGGCTAGCTAGCTACCTAGATCCGAGTGTGGGTGATAGTGTAAAGGTGTGGAGTGCAGTGCTGATTGTATTCCTGTTTCACTTTGTGTGGATGCGTGTGACGTGCACCTTAGGGTTTGTACCTCGTTTAGCCTGCCTCTGCCACTGGGAAGCTGGTGTCTGAAGTACTTTGTTGTTCTGTTTTGTATGTATTTTATTGTGTTTATTTTTTTGTTACAGCCTTGGTATGAGTGGACAGAGTACCCTGTGTCGACCCCTAATGTGTATGAGGGTGATTTTACTACATAGCATGGCATGCTATTGAGTTTTTTATAACTTTTTTTATTGTGAACTAAAATAAAGTTATTTTTGTACATTTGTACACCCGTCTCTCTGTTCCTCCTAGCCTAATGAACTTGTGCTCCTTATTTGGGTTATTTCCCCGGTTAACCTCGGGGTGGCGTAATCGGTTTCATAACACTTCATATTCAGGTCGTCTCCCTCAGCGTTGCCACATTCTGGCGTAATCGGCAGGATAGGCTTCCATTTTTCAGAGAGACGTAGGTGCATCTGTATTTGGGGTGCTCTGTGTACTTAACCTTGGTTGGTTGGTTTAGTATTTTTGCTTTGGGGTTGCCCTTGTGGAGATATTGAGCCGGAGGAGAGACAGCAGCGGCGTCCGGTGTGCTTCCTTCGAGTGGTGCGTGAGGCTTATGTTACCAGGATGGAGGAAGAATTGCGCGAATTAAGGGAGATGGTAGCTCAGCTAAGAGCGGATCATTTCGCTAGAGGTGGCGATGGGGAGCATGTATCTTCTCGTTTTTCGTTAACTGCTACAACGCGAACTACTAGTGCACAGTCTGACTCACTTGTGCCGTTGGGAAACTAGTCCCCACCGCGTTGCAGAGTCGAAGCACGGTTGGAGTGGACAACGGCTCAGGTATTGCCTTCTCATTGGTTATCGTCTTGCCCACATCATCTTGTCCGTATTGGTAGTGTTCGATTGCCTTGTTTGGTTGACACTGGGTCTATAGTGTCTACCATTACCGAAAGTTGCTTCCAAACCCATTTTCAACTATGGGGTGTAGATCGGTTAAAGTTATGTCCGTGGTTCCAGCTCCATGCATCCAATGGGTTGTCAATTTTGTACAGTAATGGGTTGTCAATTTCGTACAGCGGCTGCCTGGAGTTGGACATGGAGATGTGTAATCGATTGATTGGTCGATGCTACCAGGAGCCTTTTGGTCAGTATGGTCCTGGTTTGGTTGATTGTTCCTCTTCAGTGGGGTCCCCAAAATTAGTTTTACTGGCGTTGCAACACTGCCATCTAGCTGAGGCTCAGTTCTCAGTAGTAGGTACGGGGAAGATCAGATTGTGGGGTCGTAAGACGTGTCGTGTTCCGGGTGGGAAGTTAAAGCTTGTACTTGCCGTATGCTCTGCACAGTATGCAGAGGGGACTGTTTTGTTTGAGCCTCCGGTATCCGGGTTGCCAGCTGGACTGCTGGCTTCGCCTGTGCTCGTTAGAGTTGCCCTTGGTACAGTCCTGGGGACGAGCCAGTGAAGGCGTCAATGTGTCCTCAAGTCGCAGAAGCAGTTGCTCCAATCCGAGATCTAATTGAAGCTGTCGATTTGTCTGTTCTGTCTCAAAGAGTAAAGTGAGGTCAGGGCGTTGTTGGGGCGATGTTGTTTAAATTTGATGTCGCATGAGACACCGTTGCTGGATTCAGTGTCTGTTCATCAGCGGTATAGGTGAATTTCGCCGTCAGACCACGAAGTAGTTAAGTCATATGTCAGCTAGCATCTAGAAGCCAATGTTATTGGAGAAGGCTGCAGTTTGTGTTGCCCCTAGTACTTGTCCGGAAAAAGGGCAGGAGTCCGAGCATGTGTGTTGACCGATTTAGGGTGACACCGGGGACTCATTGTGGCACCCGTTCATGGGTGTTTTGGGGCAGATGCTGCAGTCGAGGCCCGTGTGGGTCCTGGATTATCAGGGCAGGGTGCCGTAAGTCAATTACCCAGGATTGATCCTGGTTCTCTAGGCGTTGAGGCTATTGATGCTACGTCCAAATTTATGTCTGTATTGTTTTGGGCTTGGGTTAATTGGGTAATCGTCGGGTCGACGATTCAAGAGCTTTGGGTAGATTGTGGCAATGTGGGTGATGGGGTTGTTTCATTGGCTCACAAGTAAGTGATGTCACCCACAATAGCCTATCAGAATGGGTCTTGATGTTATTTAAGGCTGGATTTAGCTTACCTGGTCGACGTCACGACTAGGACCGCCTTCACGGGCGTGTGTGCGGACAGAAGGTGTGTGGTTGTTTTGTAGCTATGTGGCTAATGGAGAGGTGGGCATGCACATTGAACTGTTTTATTTTTGTCCCTTAGTGCACGCAATGGCTAACCGATACTTGGTTGAGTCAGACTGTCCACTCGTGGCCGGGTAGGTATACGCTCATTACATGCTGTGCGTTTTGGCATCGGGTAATGCTAACTGGTGTTTGTTTACCACTTAGCCATGGGGCCTTCTCTGCGCATTCGTTATCCTGCATGGGTTTTTGCTGCGATCCGTGAGTAATGGTACAGCTCGCGTAGCACAACAACTCATCGTGGTGAGTAAGTTTCGTTTTCTCTGCTTTATGAAACAGATATGTTTTAGTCATGGCTCTTTTTCTTAGTGAGCTACGGGGGTATGACATGGTGCCGGTGAATCGCTTGAAGGCGGAAGTATTTGCCCTCCACATCGACTGAGGACGGCGCTGCTGTTTCTCCTGTTTTCTTCTCCTGCTGTTCTCTCCTACAGTGTTTCTTTTCTTTGCTTTTAATTAATTTCTTCTGCTAACTGTGCAAACGAGTCAGAGTTGCCTTGCTACTGTCCAAAGGCCTGTTTGGGCTTTTGGTTACCTGCAGCTGTCATTGTACTGTGGAGAGTGTTGTAACGTAGCTTTTCGGAGAACTCTGAATGTGATATGACTGATTCAGTGAAGTTGGCCTAAACATTTTTTTAGTATTGTTTCTTTTTGATTTAATTACTTTCTCATCTTTTATTCTTAGTTGTTGTGATTAGTGGTCTTCTTATCTGTTTCTTGATATTGTTAATTTGGATATGTTTTTGTTTTGTCCACCTCAGGCACCATTGGGCCGGGAGGCTAGCTAGCTACCTAGATCCGAGTGTGGGTGATAGTGTAAAGGTGTGGAGTGCAGTGCTGATTGTATTCCTGTTTCACTTTGTGTGGATGCGTGTGACGTGCACCTTAGGGTTTGTACCTCGTTTAGCCTGCCTCTGCCACTGGGAAGCTGGTGTCTGAAGTACTTTGTTGTTCTGTTTTGTATGTATTTTATTGTGTTTATTTTTTTGTTACAGCCTTGGTATGAGTGGACAGAGTACCCTGTGTCGACCCCTAATGTGTATGAGGGTGATTTTACTACATAGCATGGCATGCTATTGAGTTTTTTATAACTTTTTTTATTGTGAACTAAAATAAAGTTATTTTTGTACATTTGTACACCCGTCTCTCTGTTCCTCCTAGCCTAATGAACTTGTGCTCCTTATTTGGGTTATTTCCCCGGTTAACCTCGGGGTGGCGTAATCGGTTTCATAACACTTCATATTCAGGTCGTCTCCCTCAGCGTTGCCACACATATATGTTTTTTTTTACACTCTACACTTTAGGAGCGTCTTAGAGCTGTAACTATAGTTATAGAAAGTATACACAAGTTAGCAGAGACACAGTGGTACAAATCACCTCTTTTTTTGTTTTTTTTTAAGGCTGCTAGAGTGAGGCACAATTCTCCCAGTTTAAGACCTATAAAGTTGTGTCATTAGGGGCCATCCTTCTTAGTATGTTCATATATTCATGTGCTGCACCTCTACTATATTGTATCGTATTTTCCATCATCAATCAGTGCAGACAATATACTGGGTACTTGTGCACCTAACCGAGTTTTCTAAAGTCCATACTGTCACATTTGTCTATGTATGTATGTATGTATGTACAGTATGTATGTATGTATGTATGTATGTATGTATGTAGGTAGGTAGGTATGTAGGTATTTATGTGTATGTGTGAGGGAGAGAGAGATCAATGTATAATGAAGGGTTAAGTGTATTACCATGTTAATCAGAACACTAAATGGCTCTTTGTGTGCATAAGAAATGTGTGTTTGAAATATGCATGGCAAAGAGTACAGTATGCGTCCTGTATGTGTTTTCAGTGACTGTGCTTTCTCACTCGATCTTTTGATCAAAATGCAGACTTTCTTTTCCTCTTCCTTCATTTTAGACAACACACCTCAAATGAACTACCTGTATACAGTATGTATGGCAGCTAGTAAATGTCATTAGTAACACCTTGTTTTTTTGTCCCTAGGTTTTCTCAGCGCGTGTGGTTGAAGGTCTGCCTTTCATGACTCACCTCTCGGGCCCCCATTTCCCTGAGCTGTCCTCTGAGAGGTTAAACACTCCATGCACTATGGGGAGATTTTACAGTGGATTCTTTATCTGTATAAACAAAGCAGGTAATGGGGGCTGTTTATTGTACAGCCTGCCCTCATCCTAACCTTTATGGCTTTATAGCTCACATACCATCAACCGTGTTTATGTGTCTGTGTTCCATGCCTTTGCCCTTGAACTTGCTTGCCCTTCATCACCCCTCCTGTCTTCTTCCCCTCATGGACATTCATTAACCGACCTCAACACACACACATACATACGGTATACACACACGTCTTCCTGAAAATTAGTTTATCATTGAATACCACCATTTAACACAAAATTAAATTGAATGGTTTTACAGCTGGATGGACATGTTGTGAGTGACAGCCAAGAATGTCAAAGGGAACAGATTAGAGTTCGAGAAAAGGAAAGACAATAAAACAATGGCACATCCGGACCAATGCCCATGGATGGACAACAATCACACACAAAAGAAGAACAATAAACAAAGGAGGTAAGGGTGGAGGAAGAGTGCCCTAATCTTCCAGAGTGAGACAGAAATGTAGACAGAGAGGGATAGAAGGAGGGAAAGACAGGCTTCTATTGTGGGACACATGAGGATCTACAGTATATGCATGCAAGTAGTGGCCAGTCATTGTGAATCAAGGGGAGTTTAATCAATGTCAGAGCTCAATCAATATTTAGTCCCATGTGTCTTTCCTTTCCTGTCCTGCACTTGGACTAACCTTCCCCACTCCTGCATCACCAGGACTTTCCCCATGTGGGTCAATACATTGCAGAAAAGGACAGCCATTTGTGACATGCTTTATGAGCACTGGCCTGGCCATATTATCATACAAATACAGTATGTAAGAACACAAAGTGATTAGAAATGTATGACATGTTAAATGTGAAGCAATGTGTTTCCTTAATTGTCTGTGTGTGCATGCCCCATTTTGATCAAATTATGAAAAATATACATTACGGCTAAAAGTCTGTATTTTTGTGTGGGGGAAAGGCTGAAGGTTTTCAAGTAAGGATGAGCTACCAAAATGGTTCAGTGCACCTAGGTGCCGAATTCCTGGAAATACAGGATTGTGCAAAAATCTTGTGCGCCCCTAGATGGGTTTCTTCATATTTTGTTTCCAAAGACCCAGACATTATTTTATTTTTAATGTTGTCTGGCGGAATAGTTCTCTAGGCTTCCTGAAGGCATTTTTGTCTCTCCTTTTTTGCAAGTTTCTGGGTCTTATATTCAGTCCAGAATATTTTTTCACAGTGACCTTTGAATCATCCCGGCATAAAAACACAGTCTACAGTAACATACAGTAAGGCATAAACCAGTGAGAAACATGTGTAGATAATCAGGCTGATGATTAGTGTACTGTTGGTGCTGAATTCAATTTAAGCCTTTATATGTCACATACTGTATATATTACTGCACAGAGAAAATCTTTCTTTGCATATCCCAGCATAGCTGGGGTCAGAGCACAGGGTCAGCCATGACACAGCGCCCCTGGAACAGATAGGGTTAAGGGCCTTGCTCAAGGGCCCAATAATGACAGCCTGGTGGAGCTTGGGCTCGAACTGCCTGCCTCCCGATCAGTAACTTAGCTGTGCCTTAACCCGTTCCCTTAACCTTTTCAGCCTGTCACGGTAAAACTTCTGTTCCTATTTCTGCAGTTTAATTAAATTAAGTAAAATTTTTATTTAAATGTAATTCTTTAGACACTCTTCAGCCTGTCATGGTAAAACTTCCTTTCCCGTTTCTTCAATTTATTCAAATTTTATTTAATATGAAGCACAATAATGGTTTTTGGAAGAATGAACAATAATCTTAAAGACGTTCCCTGTTTGTCTTCCAACGACGGTGGTCTAAAGCACTGGTTATCACGTCACTTTAAACTTTCCCATATTGTAGACGTTCAACTACTGTAGGCTCAGATCTTCTGACAGACTCTCATAGCATTGCACTGACATCATTTTCATCCTGATCAAACAGTTCAGCGAGGCCTTGTGCCTGCGGATGGGGCAGAGTCATTCTGGCAGAGACCACTGCTATCAAGTTAGAAATGTTCAGCAAGGAAAAATCAGAATGACTTTGTATGGATTTTCACAATGGAATTCTAATGTCAGATTTGTGATACACGTTTTTGTGTGTGTGTGCCAGTCCGCTAAGTTTGAGCATAGAAACACCCACATTTGCATAGACAGATGTTGGTTGCAGTGTGGACAGATTCCATGCTGGATATTTGGATGAGCTGAGTCAACGTTGAGTGTGTGACAGTATGTGGATTAGAGTAGTTACATTACTGCCCCGTGAAGCTGCCCGTGTTTATAGTCTATGTGTATGTGTGTGTGTGTCCCTACTACTGTTCGACTACATATTAGACACCACCACTGCCTGTTAGTGACATCTGCTGGGTAAATGGTCTGTCCTTTTGTACCCCAACTACACCAACTTATACATAGATATGGTCAGAAGGATATCAAGACAAAGGATTGAGTTCTAAACCCAAACAATGAACTCCTCTGTGTTGTTCTGTCTAGACTCATAACCAGTACAGAGTTGTGGTCCTCCACATTCCTACGTATGTCATTTCTCATCTGTCCTGCCTTGACTTGTTAAACAAACCACATGACACTTGTGTTTGTTTTTTTCTACTTTTTCTTCTTTTTTTGTTGTGTGTGATGGTAAAGAAGAAAGAAGTCAATTTGATATGTCAAGTCCTTCCATTATTTTTTCAGGTGATGAGATGCCCAACACAATGATCAGATCTTTGAACTGACACCCTGTTAACAGGAAACTTTTCTTGTGTGTGTTTGTGTTAACTTAGGCAATAATGTATGGCACTGAAATACTATCTAAATTTTTTTTTTTTATCAAATAAAATACAGGCTAGGGTTTCTCTGCTGTACGATTTTCCAGACAGCGGTTATGTCAAGATGGAAGGCAGAGTTTTGCATCATAAAACTATATGAATCGTAGTCAGGGTCTATGAGCAGACCAACAATGGAGCTGGAGCAGATTTTGCAAGTGGAGAATCAATCATAAGCCTTAATATACAGCTATTGTATCGCACTGAGGGATGGGTGTCAAGGCAATACCGTTAGCTCAGCATTATCTGGCCTCAGTCAAACTATCTACATCTGAATGATCTGAATGCATAAGCCTTGCATTACTCGGGATATGCTGTGATATGTGCGTGTGTGTGTGTGTGTGTGTGTGTGTATGTGTGTATGTGTATGTGTGTGTGTGTGTGCATGCTCATACACTCACTGAGGCACAGTGCAGCTGGCACAGACTGAGATAAGGGACGATGGCCAACAGGGACACCGCCATCGCTTCACCTCTCCTGCTGCATGAGTCATTACAGCTCAAATTGGATCGGTGACGAAGAGCTCAACTAATGTAAACATGCAGACTCGCCTGAAGCAGCTAAATAAAGACAGATTATATGGAAAAACATAAAAAACACTGCTACACACATATATATATATATATAAAGAGTGAGTGAAGAACTGTAGTCTGAAGTTTACTGCAGCATGACATTGCATGTGTGTGTGTGTGTGTGTGTGTGTGTGTGTGTGTGTGTGTGTGTACTGTATGCCACCCTTCCCATGCTGACTGTCCTCTCACCAGGCCACCCCTTTCTCCAGTGCCCTAGCCTGATGTCACATGAAATGTAACCATCCTCACTGCATGTCACTGCTGAATGAAATGTGTGTGTGTGTGTGTGTGTGTGTGTGTGTGTGTGTGTGTGCGTGTGCGTGCAGAGAAAACACAACGAGGTGTGTATGTACACCACGGCTGCGGCATCTTCCCAGTGACTAGCATGCTCCGCAGTGAGCAGCCCTCCAGCCACAGATTTGATCTTTGCAAAGGCTAACATCTGTCGGCTGTCATTTTAGCAAGATTGATGACAGGCCAAGGAATGGAGAGGAAAGAGGGAGGGAGACAGTATTGTAGAGGAAGGACAGGAGAGCGATGAAGGCATCAAGAGAGGGCAAATGATTGCAGGAGAAAATGGTGGCAGTGCCAGCTTCAGCCTGTGGGGAGAGAGAGAGAGAGAGAGAGAGAGAGAGAGAGATTTTGATCTTTAATCCTACGTTTAATACCCACCTTATCAAATTTCTGGGATCACCCATGTAATATTTTTATATGAGTTTTATATGAATTTAAAATCTAAGTTGGGCATTTACAGACTCAGAGAAGCCGTATTATCGCCGCTATAGAGCAGGAAGGATTTCTTCCTGACAAATATATGAGCGGCGTTCGACTCAGACTGGAACTTTGATTGCACAGGAATAATACAACACAGTTCTTTTGGATACCATTATGGTTGAACGTTTTCTCAGTGTGCAGGAGCCAGATCATCTTCAGACAGCCTGCCCAGTTTGACTTGAACATCCCTTGTAGAAAGGTAATACTGATTCACTATGTGGCTGCTGAACTGACCCAGCACCTATATTAATTATCTTGGCTACCGAAGTGGAGTGCTCACTACTTTGCATCCTTTGTTAACGAGTTAATGGAATTGGAGTCAAGAGGATGCATATAGCCTATATCAATGCCTCCTGCATTTTTCAAGCAGGAAAAGCATCTAGGGATTTGGTTTAATAGCTAATAGAATACCCAGAGTATGCTATTAGCAAGAGGTGGGAAGTGTATAATGGCTTCATTAATGGACTTATCTGTGCTCTAGGTTTTTTTGTTTTTTTGTTTTCTTTTTCTTAAGAATAGTGACTTCTATTTTACTTCTTTCAAAGAAAAATTACTTTTTTTCTTTACTCAAAATCCTTTCTTCATAAGTTGATTAGGGCATCCATCCATCCATCCATCCATCCATCCCTTCATCCATTCATCCAACTGGTGTCACCTGCACAGTGCCTTATTTGGAATGTGGGAGGACACCAGAGCACCTGGATGTACAGTACAGTACCCCACCAAACACGGGGAGATGGAAACTCCTTGCACACGGAACCAAGCTGAGAATCAAACAATGGAGGTACCTTAAGAAGTTACCTTTAGATCATATTTAAATGAATTTCTGTGGGATTTATCAGATAAAATCCTTTTTTTTTTTTAAATTCAAATTGAGTTAGGAACTTTTTACCACAATACTTGGAATGTTTATTCTCTTCCATTAATAATTTGTGTACTTCTACAAACTTTATTGTATATAAGTAAAAAGCTGGGTAACAACAACAACAACAACAAAGTAAAACTCTGCAGTTTCCAGCTTGCGCCACAACCAAATGCATAGTTTACCAGAATGAAGGCATTAAGGCCTAATCACAGTCTCCTAATGTGGTCAGCCTGCTGAGAGTAATGTGGCATCAGGCGATGGGTTCTAGCCGTGGTCCTAATCAGCAGCTTGTTCTGGCCTCATTAGCAAAGCTCTTATGACGATGAGTCCATAACGATGGCCCTCTTTTACACTTCCAGCAGGGAGTGAAGAGAAAAGTGCTGGAGTGGAGTGCCGCTATGTCACTCACCACAAATGTTGCTCCCAAAACCACCCACAGTGAGCCGCCTGTCACCATCAGCCAGTGTAGCCTGCCAGTCTCTTTCAGAGAGTGTGTGTGTGTGTGTGTGTGTGTGTGAGAAGCCCTCTATCTTCCTCTCCTCTCCTAGCAGTGCTAAAAGCTACAGACTAGTTCCACAATGTTGACGCTTCAGAGAATACACTCCCCTTGCACTAATGCACACCATCGTTTCTGGATTATTATTTTGCTTAATTACGGTTATATGTCAAACACGGTGATAGACAAGTGTAGGGAGGCTGACAGCTACTCATCTTATCATAGAGTTGAAACATGACTGGTGGTTAATGCATGTTTCTGTCGCAGCCCATCCTCACTGCTCGTATGGACAGGCTGAGCATGATTTCCAAGAACACTTGATGCAGGAAGTCATCAGTTTTTCAATTCCTGATTGTGAGGAACGTGACTGCATTCTCACAAAAATCAATAATTTGTTCATTTTTATAAGAGAAGTGAGTTCATTAAAATGATATTGTCAGAGAAAATAGTCAGAACATGTTATTTTATTCATAAAAACAGACTACATTCTACAATTCGGTTTAGGTCTTCTGGTTTAAGGAATGGCTGGATGCATGGCTTAGGAGGAAACAATGAAATAAGTGAAATATGACCAAAGAAGGAATTACAATTCACCTCTCCTATGAGTTTTCCCCAGTTAGCATTTATCTAATCACTCATCCCTAACTATTTGCTATGTTCATCTATAAGGGTTTATTTCTGTGCTGCGTCATTTTACACACCATATGGTGAGCGTCACTCATCTCTCCCTGTCGTATTGGCTCTACCCTTGGAGTCTTCTCCTTTAAATATTACACATTTTTCTGCGATGTAGACATCTAGCAGCTTTGTAGCTTCCAAAAAGTCAAAACTTATCTCAAACCGTTATAGAGAGAGGACTCTTCATTTCTTCAAGGAGGTTGATCACTGTGATGTAGAGAATTTTACAGGATGTTGAAGGTTTCTCTTGACATGGTTGATAAAGTTTATACAGGTATTAGGAGTAAAGTGCTGGTTTAAATGTTTCTGTGAACATTTTATAACCGCCTGTGTTTCTTGTCATTTGAAATATGTGTCAATCTGGTGATAAAGTTCCTGTTGTCGTGACCAGTTGATGTGTGAAAATGATTCGTCATGCTTCCATTCGCAGTGGAATATGCTTGTGACATCAGAGAGAAAAAAAAACTCCACTGATGTGATAAATGGTACATTCAGGTCATCAGCTGACTTCATTTTATTGCCACATAATGTTGCTTAAGTATAGAGCTGACCAACTGAAGCAACCTCAGATCATAACTCCTTATACAGTGGACACTGTGCATGATTGCATCGATCTATTCGCTTCCATTCTTACCATAAAACACCCATCGCTTTGGAATAGGGACAATCTGGACTCATCAGACCACATGACTTTTCTTCATTGCTCCAAATTCCAATCGTTATACTCCCTAGCAAATTAAAGCCTTTCTTTCTGATTAGACACACTAACAAGTGTTTTTTTTTTTTTTTTTGCAACTTCCCCAATTAATCTTGAAGTGATATCCATCCATGCAGGTTAGGCTAACTGGCATTCCCAAATTGCCCATAGAGTGTGTGTATGTGTGTGCCCTGTGATGGATTGTCACCCTGTCCAGGGTGTACCCTGCCTTATGCACTAAGCCTCCTGGGATAGGCTCCAGGTCCCTGCGACCCTGAATACAGGATAAAGTGGTATAGAAGATGAGTTGATAACCTTGATTCAAATCTTCTTAGTTGTTGTTTTTGCTTGACACAGCCCAATAAGTAACATTTTTTAAATGGTGTTTTGTGTGTGTATGTGTGTGTGTGGGGGGCAGACAGTTCATCTGCATAATGCATCATAATGTGACTTTGTTGTAAGATCATAACATGCTTGTGCATGCAGATAAGAAAGTAACCAGATGATTCTCAATGGCTTTGGTGGTTATCTGTGGTTACATAAGAAACATCAGTTTTGACTACCTCTGCAGCATTTGATCTGTACTGCTGGAAGACTTTATTTAATTAAGTAGCCTTTTTATTAACTGAAATGCTTGTACTTGTGCTGCACTCTTATTCAGGCGTTATAGAATTATAAAAAAGTAAACATTTTCCTGCCCTGCGATGGATTGGCACCCTGTCCAGGGTGTACCCCGCCTAGTGCCCGAAGTCTCCTGGGATAGGCTCCAGGTCCCCCGCGACCCTGAACACAGGATTAAGCGGTATAGAAAATGAATGAATGAATGAATGAATAAACATTTTCCAAGACTCTTTCTGAACAGATAATGGTTACCTGGAGATAAGCAGGAATGAAAGCCAAATGTGTTTTACTGAGTAAGTCAAAAGCGTGGCCTGTCGTCACAACCAGATCTATATTTAAAGCAGGTCACCTTAACCCGACCCTCAGTGCTGCTTCAATGACAGCCACAGAATGAGAGACTGCTGGAACATCTGGATCCACACAAACGCGCACGCGCACACACACACACACACACACACACACACACACACACACACACACACACACACACACACACACACAAACAAAGATTCTGTTTTGCTGGCACAGAGCTGAAAAGCATATGCGTGAATGATGTATGTATATATGTAAAGCGCACATACACTGTGCAGCCACGGTGGAATAATTTCAGCACGGCGTGACGGGATGCAGCCAGACGACTGATCGGACAGCACATCCATTGCACCACGCTTCAACCTTTTTTTTTTTTGTCCCTCACAGCCAGCTTTGGACTTCTGCATGTTTACTATGTTATATGGAAAAACATTTGCAACATGATGTGTGTCTAAACAAAAAATAGGAGAAAAACCAGAAGACATCCTGACAGAGAGAGAGAGAGAGAGAGAGAGAGGGGAGATGTGAAGGAAAGGGAGATGAGATGAAGAACAGAAACCTACCACAAGCTTTTTCCTGGTCTCTTGTATTAGGATAGAATTTGAACATTTTCATCAGTTCATTTGCCTCTCAGATTTGCTGAAGGCTTTTTTTTCTATCCATCTATCCATCCGTCTATCCATCCATTCATCTCTCTCTCGCCTTGACCTAGATTCATGTGGAGAGAGTGGCACGTCTGCCTGGCCAGAGAGCAGCCGGCCGCGCTCGGCAGCTCAAGTGTCTATAAAATATGACTCCCTATCTCCAAATAAGAATAATGAAAAGCAGTGGCATGACAGATTGGACATAGATGAGATTGCTGCTGTGACTATATGCATGCAGCGCACACTGGCTTTGCATCTGAAATGGAAAAAGGGTGGGCGGGTGGGTGTCAGCCTGTCGTGTCTGATGCTAAGGGGATATGGTCCTCCACCCTTTAACTGAGAGGAGCTACATCCAACACACTCACATACCACCAGCACACAGACACACACCGCATACAAGATTGAACATAGTCTGGCCTCTGACCATATCTGCTTTCTATGTGTGACCATGCTGGTGGCATTCTGTAGAAACTATACCATCATGTAGATGACACTGTCTTATCGAATTAGTTTAAGTGGGTGGACGTTTATAAGACGGCTTCATTTACGCTAATAATGTTCCTAGATAGTTAAATAAACCCGATGCTGTCATGCCAGGCTTGTTAGAGCTCAGAGACATAGGCAGCCCTGTAACGCACCACTTTGTAGAGCTAAGTAAATTAATTAGAGGTGCTGAGAGCCAGCCATTATGGGACGGGAGGTTCAGTGGCAGCGGCTGCCAAAATGGCGGGTGGTGTGGCAATGTGCCATCAGGCACATGTAAACACCTGTTACTACTTTCTAATGAATGTATGCATTTACTATGTGTGTGCAGTCTACATAACCAAACTCGTCTGCTACAAAACTAAATCCTACAGTACATACAGCAGCATATTGGATGGGCAATGCAGTAGATTTCAGCCAAAGTTCTAATTACAGTATGAGGCCAAGCCCTCCTGCCATGCTGACTACAGGACACTACAGTCTGTGCCTTGCCACTGATGAGAGCTTGCCATGTCAGTTGCCATATGATTTTTCACACCATGGGAATCCTGACTGATGCGATTTGATGTTATTATGTTGAGCCATGGGCACCAGAGAAGAAGTAAAGGTCACTTGTGATCATTTGTGACCTAATAAGAGGACTCTTCACCCTCCAAATGCTCCCCTGATGTGACACTTGGCAGATATGTCCAAACACACACACACACACACACACACACACACACACACACACACACACACACACACACACACACACACACACACACACACATTAGCATGGTCTTCCCTTTAGAGATTGATTGGACATAATTAAGTGGATGAGTTTGATGCTTACCTCTTGGAATCCAAGATGGAGATTACTTTATTAAAAGGAAAAGTGGACTAAGGGAGATAGTCTCTGTGTAGGCCGCATCTATCTATCTATCTATCTATCTATCTATCTATCTATCTATCGATCGATCGATCGATCGATCTATCTATCTATCTATCTATCTATCGATCGATCGATCGATCGATCGATCGTTCGATCGAAGTGCCCTCAAATGTCCTCATTAGCTCCTCTGAGGTCATCTGAGAACCAGGCATCACTGGTGGTTGGATCTTGTAATTATTTTTATTGTGAAATGGAAGTTTCTGTGAATGCCATGTGCCAAGAAAGTCGTCTTCTGACTTTCTTGTCAGAAAGATATTTATTTTATATTTTTACATTTTAAAATAGGCCACATATTATTAATTATTATTATTATTATTATTATTATTATTATTATATTATTATTGTTATTATTGTTGTTATTATTATTATTATTATTATTATTATTATTATAAATAAATGTCCTGTTTCCCCCTTTCTGATTTTTTATTTATTTGTTTGTTTTGCATATTTTTCACACTCAATATAACCCAATACAAGTAAATACAAAAGACAGTTTTTAAATGATGATTTCATTTATTAATGAAAAAAAAAACTGTACAAACCTACCTGGCTGAATGTGAAAAAGTAATTGCTAAATTGCTAAATCAGAAATAAATAGCATTTTTTGGAAAGTTCAGTTAAATTTCACGTGCCACACTCACACCTGATTCTTGCCAGGTCTACAGGCAGGTCAAGCTCGAAAACCCTTCAATAAATTAAAACAATTGCAAAAAAGTAGGCCAAAATTCCTCCATAGTGATATAAAGGATAGCCAGTTTTTGCTCATACAGTACTTGAATTCAGTTATTGCTGCCAAGTTACCATCACCAACCATGGGGGGTCGAGATCCAGTGTCTTCTTGTGCCAGTCCCAAGTCTGGATAAATACAGAGGGTTGTGTCAGGAAGGCCATCCGACGTAAAACATTTGCCAAATCAATGATGAAAATCACGAATTCCCGCCAAGTTATCAGGTTTAGGGGCAATTACTTTTTCACAGTCATCTATTTCACTTTTTTTTTTACCTTAATGAATGAAAAATAAAGGCGGCGCGGTGGTGTAGTGGTTAGCACTGTCGCCTTGCACCTCCAGGGTCTGGGTTCGATTCCCCGGCCAGGCTCGATTCCCGTCTCTGTGTGCATGGAGTTTGCATGTTCTCCCCGTGCTTGGTGGGTTTCCTCCGGGTACTCCGGTTTCCTCCCACAGTCCAAAGATATGCAGGTTAGGCTAATTGGCGTTCCTAAATTGCCCGTAGTGTGTGATTGGGTGTGTGAGTGTGTGTATGTGAGTGTGCCCTGCGATGGATTGGCACCCTGTCCAGGGTGTACCCCGCCTAGTGCCCGAAGTCTCCTGGGATAGGCTCCAGGTCCCCCGCGACCCTGAACACAGGATTAAGCGGTATAGAAAATGAATGAATGAATGAATGAAAAATAGCTTTTTTTACTTAGGTTATCTTTGTGTAAAATTTACATTTGTTCGATTATCTGAATCATTTAAATGTAACAAATATGCAACAAAAATTTAACTTTTTCACAAAACTGTACTTTATTGACTGCAAAACAAAAGTGATTGATGAATTGTTTTAATTAGTACCAATTACCCCCGCAAATAACTTAAATGTATTTTGTGCATTTTGACTTGGTAACATACATGTCTTTTTTTCTTCTTTTTTTTTTAGATGGAGTTTCATGTTCAGAAACAGCTCCGATGACGTCAGTGTGTTTACGGAAGCGGTTGTGGGATTCATTGGGAAACTAGCGGATGATACCGTGGAGAAAAAGACTATCAGAACATTTCCCAACCAGAAGCCGTGGGTGGATAAAACCATCCGCGACGCTCTGAGATCTCGCACCGCTGCCTACAACTCGGGACTTGCGTCGGGGGACATGGACAGTGGTGTCAAAAGTATTCACATTCATTACTTGAGTAGAAGTATAGATACTAGGGTTCAAAAATACTTCTTTAGAAGTTGAAGTAGCAACCCAAGCTTTTTACTTAAGTAAAAGTTTAAAAGTACCGGTTTCAAAACTACTTAAAGTATAAACGTAATAGTACCGTGAGGGGCAACAAAAGCATTAAGGCCTCGCTTTCTGAGCATGCGACGTGGGGGGGGGACGGGGGATGGGAGGGGGGGGGGTTGGGCGTTGTGCGCGTTCTTATCATGCGACCGGGGGGGGGGGGGGGGGGGGGGGGGGAGGGGTTGCGCGTTCTGATCATAAAAATAGAGTAACGAGGCTATTTTTAAAATGTAAGGAGTAGAAAGTACAGATAATTGCTTAAAAATTTAATCCGGCTGAAAAAAATTACTCCAATAAAGTATAGAAATTTCTAATTAAGTAAGGTAACCTCGTTACTTGACACCTCTGGACATGGAACCGTACAAGGCTGCGTCATATACAGTAACGTGCGGAAGGCGATGAAAGAGGCGAAGCAGCTACGGGAGGAAACTAGAGAAACTGAGTGACTCTAGGAGCCTGTGGCAGGGACTAAGGACAATAACGGATTATAAAGCACCAACATCTGGTATGACGAATGCGGACGCGACTCTGGCAGACGAGCTGAACACTTTCTATGCTCGCTTCGAGGCTGCAGCAAAAGACGCTAGCAATGCTAATGCTAGCGGCGCTAACGGCTGCAGACAGGACGACACTGCCGGCACCGGAAACGAGTTCATCATCACCGAGCACGACGTGAGGAGATCCTTCAAGAGAATGAACACCAGGAAAGCAGCAGGACCAAACGGCATCTCAGGCCGTATCCTCAGAGCCTGCGCAGACCAGCTAGCACCTGTGTTCACTGAGATATTCAACATCTCTTTATCTCAGTTGGTGATCCCCACATGCTTCAAAGAGTCCATCATTGTTCCTGTTCCGAAGAAACCCCATCCTGCTTCCCTCAATGACTATCGCCCTGTAGCCCTCACCTCAGTAGTGATGAAGTGCTTTGAACGCCTGGTCAGAGACTTCATCATTTCTTCACTATCTCTCATCTCCTCCATACATCTCTCACTCATCTGGACACTCGGAGGGGGAATTATGTGAAAATGTTCTTCATCGACTACAGCTCTGCATTTAATACCATAATTCCCTCCACACTGACCACCAAGCTGGAGCACCTGGGACTCAGTTCATCTCTGTGTCAGTGGATCTCCAACTTCAGCTGAGCACACTATCCGCACCGAGCTCCCTGATCTGCACTCGATCTACAACAAGCGGTGCTGGATCAAGGCCAGGCAGGTAATGAAGGACCTCAGCCATCCCAACAATGGACTGTTCTCTCTGTTGTGGTCTGGGAAGTGATTCCGCTCCCTGAAGGCCAAAACAGAGAGACTGAGGAGGAGCTTCTTCCCGCAGGCGATAAGGTCTCTCAATCACAACACACCACAGGACTAATTACCATCTTTTTGTAACATCCAACACTGACTGGGCATTCATGGCCACTTTGGACACATTCATGCACATTGCACAATATATTTATATTTTTCATCTATGGACCATTGCACAAGTCACTTTAAATAAGACATTTCACGAAGTCACTTTTTATGCATATTTGCACACCACAGCCATTTAAAAATTCTAAATTTCAGTTTTTGACAAATTTCTATTTTCTTTTCTATATTGATATTGTGCTTTTATATTGATATTTAGTTCTTATTTGTACAGTATATTTTACTTTTACTTTGTACAGTACATTGCACTAGTTAATCTTATTTTTCTAACATATTTCTTTTATTAAGTATATTTTACTTTTGTACAGCATATTTTACTATTTTACTATTTTATTTTATTTTTTAACATATTTCTTTTATTCATATTATTTCTTATGTATAAGCTTTTACTACTCTTTAAGGTCACTGGCAGTCGTATAAGCATTTCACTGCATATCGTACTGTGTATGACTGTGTATGTGACAAATAAAATAAAATTTGAATTTGAATTTCTAAGACAGCATCATTTACACGGATAACGTTCCTAAATGTTCCACCTTTTTTATTTATTTAGATTTGATTTGATTGAATTGCTTTTTATATGAGTATAGAATTCAATAGAATGTTCAGTAGGGCTAGACCTCCACTGCACAGTTCTCCACTGGGTTGAGGTGAATACTTAATCTGCCCCACTCTACCCGACTACATCGTGGACAGCGTGTGACAGGGGAAGTAGTAGGAGGGAGAAGCTGGCACCAGAAAGCATGTTGTGGTTAAGCAGAAATTAATCTGACATGACCCTGAGTAAACAGAAAAGCTGCTTCACTCCAGGTTACCATATGGCAGTGGCTCCAGCACAGCGACCTGGTGGCTTCGACTCTACTGCCAGCAGGGGATGTTATGCTACCTGCTGTCCTTTTTGTTCGGTTTTGTTTTCACCGGCATCTCTCAAACTGTGACAGGTACTGGCTAAGAGCAATAAGATGACAAGTTTACAGAAAAAAATGCACAGCACAGCCTGCAACACCTTACAACACTTGCACAGACTGTGAGAGAACAGGACAGAGAATGGGGAAAGGGGACGAGTGGAAAGAGGAAGAATTTCTGAGTGTGTTGTCAAGGATGTGTATGCTGTTAGGGCTGTGTGCAGCAGTTCTTAAGTGAAATCGCTCAAGTGACCTGAGGCTATGAGCAGAGCAGCTGTTGAACCATGGGACTCACTTTAAAACCATGGCTGCAAATTATTGATGAATTGGTGTTTAAATGCCACAGAAAAAAATAGGACCTACACACACACCCCTGACTTTACTGTGACCCAGGCATTGACAATAAGTACTTTTTCCTCTATCGACACTCAGCACCCAGGACCAGATAATGATGGAAGCATGAATGTATGAATGTATTCATCTCCCAAAAAAAAAAAGCTCACATTCAGTGGGAAATATCTGCACTACTGCCTTGTATAAGTCCTACTCTAGTAACTAAGATGTTGGTTCCCACCACATGTAGAGAGAAATAAAAACTAGATCAGAGAGCAGATTTGTTTCAGTTCTCTGAGCAGTCCAACAATTTCTAATACAATAATGATGAAAGCTTGCTGTGTGAGATGGAAACCTGAATTAGATAGAAGTGTGGCAAAGGAATGTTGATGATGCCATCACATTTTCATTTCCATTTCCATTTATACTTTGTTCCAAACCTACTGACAGTGAAGCAAGTATCATCCAAGCAGTATGAGGGTCAGCATACTGTAAGTTGACAAGTTAGATCCATAGGCAGTTATGGTAAAGCAATAGAACTACAGTACAATGACAAGAGCTGCAATATTTTAAAAACGAGGTACTGTAAATTATGTAAAAACTTTCATCCAATATATATAAAAAAAATTCTAAAAACCCTTGGGGTACTTCTTTATGGTAGCAAGAGATCATGAAGAAAAAATCATTGTAGACAGTGGATGAGATGGGGTGCAGGTTCAAATGAGTGACTAACTCCCAGCTGAAACTGAGCAGTTCAACTTATTAAACTTACAACCAATGTTGTAAGATGTGGAAAGATGTAACATGCTGGTTGAAGACGAGTTGGTGCAAGCATATGTTAAATGGTCAGCCTGTAGGAAGCTGTAGTACACAGTGGGACAGATATGAGATGATGATGATGATGATGATGAATCTGGACTAGGACTGGACTAGCTTTGCACTTAAACTGATAATCTTCCTGTTATGGAGAGGAAGTCTTTGATATCTTAGCGGTGATGATTAGTTAGAGGCTTCCATGCATTATAAAATGTACAGTGGTGTGAAAAACTATTTGCCCCCCCTCCTGATTTCTTATTCTTTTGCATGTTTGTCACACAAAATGTTTCTGATCATCAAACACATTTAACTATTAGTCAAAGATAACACAAGTAAACACAAAATGCAGTTTTTAAATGAGGGGTTTTATTATTTAGAGAGAAAAAAAAATCCAAACCTACATGGCCCTGTGTGAAAAAGTAATTGCCCCCTGAACCTAATAACTGGTTGGGCCACCCTTAGCAGCAATAACTGCAATCAAGCATTTGCGATAACTTGCAACGAGTCTTTTACAGTGCTCTGGAGGAATTTTGGCCCACTCATCTTTGCAGAATTGTTGTAATTCAGCTTTATTTGAGGGTTTTCTAGCATGAACCGCCTTTTTAAGGTCATGCCACAACATCTCAATAGAATTCAGGTCAGGACTTTGACTAGGCCACTCCAAAGTCTTCATTTTGTTTTTCTTCAGCCATTCAGAGGTGGATTTGCTGGTGTGTTTTGGGTCATTGTCCTGCTGCAGCACCCAAGATCGCTTCAGCTTGAGTTGACGAACAGATGGCCGGACATTCTCCTTCAGGATTTTTTGGTAGACTGTAGAATTCATGGTTCCATCTATCACAGCAAGCCTTTCAGGTCCTGAAGCAGCAAAACAACCCCAGACCATCACACTACCACCACCATATTTTACTGTTGGTATGATGTTCTTTTTCTGAAATGCTGTGTTACTTTTACGCCAGATGTAACGGGACACGCACCTTCCAAAAAGTTAAACTTTTATCTCGTCGATCCACAAGGTATTGTCCCCAAAGTCTTGGCAATCATTGAGATGTATTTTAGCAAAATTGAGACGAGCCTTAATGTTCTTTTTGCTTAAAAGTGGTTTGCGCCTTGGAAATCTGCCATGCAGGCCGTTTTCACCCAGTCTCTTTCTTATGGTGGAGTCGTGAACACTGACCTTAATTGAGGCAAGTGAGGCCTGCAGTTCTTTAGATGTTGTCCTGGGGTCTTTTGTGGCCTCTCGGATGAGTTGTCTCTGCGCTCTTGGGGTAATTTTGGTCGGCCGGCCACTCCTGGGAAGGTTCACCACTGTTCCATGTTTGTGCCATTTGTGGATAATGGCTCTCACTGTGGTTCGCTGGCGTCCCAAAGCTTTAGAAATGGCTTTATAACCTTTACCAGACTGATAGATCTCAATTACTTTTGTTCTCATTTGTTCCTGAATTTCTTTGGATCTTGGCATGATGTCTAGCTTTTGAGGTGCTTTTGGTCTACTTCTCTGTGTCAGGTAGCTCCTATTTAAGTGATTTCTTGATTGAAACAGGTGTGGCAGTAATCAGGCCTGGGGGTGACTACAGAAATTGAACTCAGGTGTGATAAACCACAGTTAAGTTATTTTTTAACAAGGGGGGCAATCACTTTTTCACACAGGGCCATGTAGATTTGAAGTTTTTTTTCTCCCTTAATAACGTAAACCTTCATTTAAAAACTGCATTTTGTGTTCAATTATGTTATCTTTGACTAATAGTTAACGGTTTTTGATGAGCAGAAACATTTAAGTGTGACAAACATGCAAAAGAATAAGAAATCAGGAAGGGGGCAAATAGTTTTTCACACCACTGTATATGGTGCTTCATTCAATTAAAGGGTGTAAAAATAAAGAAAACACACCCTCAGCTATACAGTTCCTACTCTGGAACTCAGGACAGTCTGCTCAATCCTGGTCAGCAAATGAAGTCAATGTATGAAGTCAAGAAAGACAATGTGTACTGCAGGTGTTTGTGTGTCACATTGTTGTGCATATTTTTTATGACCCTAAAAGGGGTATTTTAACCCAAGATCTTCTACCTTAGGGAAAAGATGAGTCCAGGAAGAAAAGTATGTGGAGGAGGCATCTGATGTGATGCCTCTGAGACAGACATAAATTATGGGATAGTGCTTAATGAATATTAAAATTATGAATTTTGTATTATGGACTTTTTTTTTCTTTCCAATTTTTTTTCACATTTTCTTTGTTAATTAGTTCTATTACTATTCTAATTGGTATAGTTGTACTCATCGTGGACTATGACAACATTATGAGGCTATTAAAGTAGATCCTCAGAGGGGGGACAACATGGTACAATCAACCAATCAGTGGTCGGCTTGAGAAATGAGCCTTGGAACATTATCATTGTTTGATCTTTTGTCCTTGCTTGTCATTAGGGTTATCATAATATATCATCAATATCTAATAAATATTCATTGTTTCATTTTTAATCTAAAATAAAAACAGACCAATTTCATATTCATTCATTTATTTAATATGAATATTTTCTCTAAAAAGATATATTTTCCAGAGAGTAAACTGCCACTGCACTTCTCCTGCCAGCATTCAGACCCTGAGCTGAAAAACCCACCCTCGTTAAACACTGTCAGAAATGCTGACTATTAAGGCAAACCAGACAATGTGCTAATTAGTACATTTGCATATGATCATGCAAATAAAAAAAGGGTGAGTGCAAAGATGGATTTGCATTTGTAACACAGTTAGGCTGTGCATGTAGAGCAGGCTAGTGTCCAGGGCACATTTTTAGCGGACATGATGGAGAGATAGGTGCCATCAACACTTCACTTTTGGAAAAGATTAATTGCAGTCAGACATAATACAATTATGTTATTTTATCAAAATCAACTGTGTTTTTTTAACTTAACATTATCAAATTGTAATTTAGGAACCATTGTATAAAGGAGATGATATTTTAGTACATAGAGATCGCATAGTCACAAAGCATAAATAAACGCATATGGATATACAACATATACGTACAGTACAGTGGTGGGCAAAAGTATTAAGATAACATATGTCATGTATTCTCCTAAAACAGGTGATTTCACTAATTAGCTCCAGCCTATCTGTTTGAGGAGTTGTGCTAATGAACTAAAAAAAAAAAAAAAAAAACTTGTGAAAAATTGGCTATTTGACAAAAAAAAATGTAGGGAAATGGTGAAGAAAGCAGTAGATTTCTTCTGTACATGATCTTCAGGAAGCAATCAAGCAGGAATGATTGATCGAGTGACACCTAAGTACTTCAGACGTCTTTCTGACTCTATGCCCAGCTGGATACATCAGGTTTTGAGGAATTAAAGAACTTCCTAATAAATATTGATTGTTGTAATACAATTTAATTACATAAAATAACAAATTATTCTCATTATCTTAATTTTCATTATTAATACTAACAATCATATAGTCATTAAAACATAAAATTTAACTTTGTCTTAATATTTCGGGAAACCACTGTATTTATGTGAAGAAAATTTGAAATTCACTAAGTTGAGACAATCGTACAAACGTAACAATAATTTCATTTCAGCATCTTTCTCCTCAAATACTGCACAAACCCGCAGCAGCACTTTAGACTGCACAAAAAAAAGAGATAATTTATCATGTCTATATTAAAAGATAATGCAGCAGAATTAACTTTAAATTAAATTATATTTGCATGGAATTACTGGACTCATCTGAGTAAATGGTGTGAAATCCCTGAAGGGACATGATGGGATAAAGAGCGCTCTTTGCATCTGAGCATCTCTGCTGATGAACTCCTTAATACGCCCAGTATAATGTTTTTATGTAGTGTTGCCTTTCCCACACCACATGCTCTGAGTGAGAATTGTACTGTATTAGAATCATTTGGACAAAAGCTTTTTCTTCCCCCCCACCCCTTTAATTCCTAATTAATTCCTAGTAAGCTGAAGTAGATGGTTGAGTTCTGCCCACTGGCTGATGTGTGACATATGGACCACGTTGATTGATGTAACCTATTGATAATAGAAGCCTGGAGCATGTATTTAGACTAAAATCTTTTGTCCTAAAAGCAAGGCATTTTACCTTGAAAGCCAGACATTACTGCAATTGATGAATGCATTTAATGCTCCTATCTTCAGTCCAAATAAAAGAAAAACTTTTTATTTCCTTCTTCTTATTTTTTTTAATACACAAAGAAGACAGCACATTATTATATAGTATGGGCATTTGTATTTTACAGCAATACACATCACACCTATTTTTACACATGAAGGCAAATTTAACATACGGGCAAAAAAAAAAAGCAGCAAGTTGAACACACACACGCACACTTGCACACACACATCACTACTAAGTACACCTTACCATATGGTTCTATTTTCAGTGTTAGCATTTGATCTGACACTTTGTCTTTCAGCTATAGCTTTTTTTTTTTTTTTTTGTAAGACAAAAAAAAAAACGTGATGTTGATTGAGTTAGATAGCATTAGTGGCACTGCTGTGCACCCGGGTTTGGGCACTCTGTCAATTCAGGGGCAAGGCAGTAGTTAGGAGTGACATGGAGGACACAGGCAGGGCATTATTGCAATATCAACTTTAGCTGCACTCCATATTGAAGGGGTACAGAAAACAGTGTGTGTGTGTGTGTGTGTGTGTGTGTGTGTGTGTGTGTGTGTGTGTGTGTGTGTGTGACCTGGGAAGGGGTGTTCAATGTCGTCTGCCTACTCGACAAGACTTGATGGCCTCCAATTGAGAGCAGATGCAGACATATCATTTGAATAAAGAAATACCTCTGATCTATGGTATTATCTTGACAAGACAGAAGATAATCAGCTGCCCTAAGCTTGGCCATTACTGAACTCCTTTGTTTTACTTTTCACGACAAATCAAGTCCTGTCTCTTGCCTGACAGCCCCAATTTTACATTTTCTTTCTTTCTTTTTTTACATTCTTTTATAAGAACAAAAATGCAGCATGCAAATGAAATAATGAAAAGGACAATCCAGGTTTCACAATTTTAATTCAAATTCAGCAATCAAAAGGAAACAAAAATTACACAAAAACAAGCCCTTCACAGGAATCTACCATATTATCTGTTTCCAAACTGAAGGAGGAGCACCCCCCCCCCCCCTCCCTAAGGAGTTCCTCCCCCTATTGATTGAGGTTCTCTAAAAGTGGAACATGAAGCTTCCTCAAGGTTCTTAGTCTCTCTGTGGGTTTAGAACCCTTACCGTTGCCCTCTGGCTCTCTGCTCACAACGTTGCTCAACTCCAACCTTACATGAGGATGTGCTCCAGAAAACATCCTGGTATTTATATGACATTTATATTCACTATCGCACTCGCTCGCTTACTCCACCTGCTGATTATGCGCCCTTGTTCTGTGAGGAGCTGCAGTCTCTAGTGACAGAAGGTATCCCACATATGGTATAAGAGATACAGAAATAGACATTGCTGTATGTGGTCTCAAAATGAGCATGTGTATTCGTGTCTCGGAGGACAGAAGGAAAAAATAAGGAACAGGATTTTTCTTAGTTGTGCTCTGATCCACTTGACATGACACATGAACTGCTGTTCGTTACTGTTGTCTGTTCATTTCCCGTTCTCTCACACGTAAACACAAAAACGCACGGAAGTTACAGGATGGACTGAGTGCTCCACGTATCACCTCATTGTTTTGCCCGAAAGAAGTCACTGGATCCTGCCCATTTAAGCGACTGAAAGTTAAATCTATATTTAATAAGCTTTAAGTAAAGGACAACATAAAGTTTCAGCAACTCTGCTGGCTCGGCTGCTCGTTGTTTTGCTTTTTCCGCTCTGCTCTCTGTTTTCTCCCTTTGCTTTCTTTCATTTGCTTCTCTCACGCTCTTTTTATCTCCATCTGTTCCAAGACACTCACACTCCGCACCTACCCCCAGTGTCTTGTCATTATTTTCTTTCATTTTTGTCTCTCCCTCTCTTTTCTGTGCAGCAGGGCTGGAAATGTTTGAACTCAATGGCTGCTTAAGATGTCGCAGAAATGGAATATGAATGACTCCCCGTACCCCCCATCTGTCTTAATGCAGACTCTGCTTATGCCTGTACCCATCCATAAATAATATAACAATACAAAAGGAGGAGAGTGTGGAGGAGGCCGTCTGTGGAGCCACATGAAAGACACGGGGAGACTCTCGTGGGGAGCACAGCACGACTAAAAAACTTCCAACAAGTACTGTGCGAGATTACTGCGATAAAGCACTGTGACTTCCCCCGCCTCATCCATAATGATAACACATATTTCTGCTTATTATCCATATCTCTGGGTTGGGTCCAGATTCGGGACGCTGTGACAGGAGAGGTTTGGATGGAGCACGTGGGAGCTGCTGTCGGTGGATGAAGCCTAACTCTGACACACTCTCCCCCTGGGCCAGTACTGTGAGATATGGCCATGTTTTGGCATAAACAGATGTCTTGTCTTACTCATTTGCTGTGAGCTGTGCCTGATACAAGCATATCAGTCCTCAGACACTGACTACAGGGGACATAATAAGCATCTAACCTTAGGCATGGAAACACACGTCATTTAATAGCTACAATTTCCCTTACAAATCACCAATTTATTGCTGTTTAAATCACATGCTACAGTAGGATTCATAATTGATCATGTTAATTCAATAACCAAGCATGCCTTTGTGCAATGCTTGTATTTGTAACCACGGCCTTCGATGAAGTCACTTATGGTAGACAGTCCGATCCACATAATGTGCTGACTTGCGATTTATCAATTCTCCATCCCTTTCTTTTTACTATGTTTTTATGAAGTCTGCATATGTATTAAGAGGGATTTTGTTGTCCCTAGACACCAATTTGCATAAAGTGCAAGCCATCATTGGTTCAAGAGAAGCAAATTACTTTGCTGACAAGATCACCCCTCCTCCTTTTTTATTTATTAATTTTTAGCACGGCACAGACTGGGCTGGTTAAGAGCACTTAGCCAGATATGCAAAATATCATATCTCCCTAACCAGCATGATCAATGAGGAGAGGAGAGAGAGAGAGAGAGAGAGAGAGAGAGAGAGAGAGAGAGAGAGAGAGAGAGAGAGAGAAAGGAATTATTGAATTAAGTGCTAGGCCAATCATTTAACAAGTCCCTGAGCTGCTGCATGTGAGAGGTTTCTTTCTTAAGCTGGTGCTCGGAGTAATCATGTAAAACAGCAAAGCACTCTGCTGCAGTGTCCACCGAGTCACTGTAAAACCACCTCCCTATAGGCATAGAATTATCACCGAGATGCATGATGCTTCCTGCACAATCCTTCCACACATCATCATGTACTATCAGAAAAATGACCTTAACGACACTAATTCATAATTATAAAAAATCAAATTAATTAATTTCTTTAACATGGCTCTTTTGCTTAACAGATGTTGAAGTCAGATGTAGAGAAAGTTTTACAGATTTCAGCTAGTTGGCACAGTGGCTGATGGTAGTGTTGTCACATTATCGTTTTAAGATTTCCAGTTTGCTCCCTATTGAAGAGTTCCTGTGCTTGAGTTTTTCTTCCAATTTCCCTGGATTCCTCTGAGCTCTCCAAAAACATTGCCAGTGTGCGGATTGGCTATGCTAAATTGCTCCTAGGTGTGAATATGTGTGTGCATTGTGCCCTGTGATTCAGGCTGTTTTCCTGCCTCGTGCCCAGTCTTTCGAGCATTACTAAAGCTGAATAGATTATCAGCTATGGTTTTAGGCTTCCAAGATTTCACTCTGTAAAAATGGCTTAGATCTTATTTTAAACAATATAGACTGATTCTAGTTAAGAAATGATGTCTTTCATGCATGTTTTGTTTAAAAAAGTGTTTTTCCTGCTTCATGTTTGAAATGCTGGTCTTCCAGAAACTCCTTTATTGGCCCAAATATGTGCAAATCACCTGGAGAGGGGTCAGGACTGTATTGGGGTTGTACATAGCAATAACTCCCAGCAAACTTAACAAAGCAACACGTAATCCATCGATTTTCAAATATCACGCATTCCATTCACTGAATGTTCACAGGAACTACTGCAGTGGGCTCTGAGCCAGCTCGAACGGCTCGGATTGTCATTCACAGATGTACCGTCTTTTTAAAAATGTTTGCACCATTTGAATGTTTTACTTCTGTAAATGTCAATTCATTTTTTTTTTTTTGCCTAGATGTCATGTCCCAGTTTGACTTGAACTCTCCTCGTATGTAACCACAGTCAGGTGAGAGAAAAATTGCAATTGAATAGTGAATAAATGTTGTGCGCCAATTAAAATCTATCCACAGGCCACATTTGGCCCTAGGGCTGGACTTCCCTGCCTGCCCATGACCACAGGCCACAGCATTATCCAGCTAGGGTTGCTGTCACTACTCTGTAGTACAATAGCACATTAAACTATTTCTTTTCTTCCCTTAGATAAAAGTTCAGTCATTTTTTCCCCCAGTGATATCCTATATAACTACATCAAACTGTGATTTGTACTGAAGTTGATCTGAGTACTGCTCAGCACCTGAACATGTAATGGAGTTGTTCACTAAAGAGCTGTCTAAAAAGTCTAAAAGTAATTAAAAATGAAAGACCTTTCCACCATCATACTTGGAGCGCGCACAATGCAGCAGAACATGACCCTGCCTGTAACAACCCAGGCTTGTAAAAGAGTGAAAAATAACTTCATTCATTTTACTGCATTAGCTTGTGATGAAGCTGTTGATAGACCTGAAATGAAAATGTCCATTTCCCATCTTGTCTGACAAAGGGCATGATATAACGTTATTTGATATTAATGCGATTTTCTAAGTAAGATCCAGAGTCCATTGTAGTTCAAATGTTATTCTTCGTCTTTGTCAGTTCTGTGAACAGTACTTGGTCATTGTAGTTAACTCTAATAAGATTAAAGTACTTTCGATAGAAGATGGTGTAATTCATTTCTTCATTAGGAGGACGGGAACTCATACACTTGTTAATTCAATCCTCAGATTTTTGGGGAATACAGAGATGTCTTATAAATTGAACAAAGAACTTCATTTTTGCACATGATCCATACGTTTTATTAACGGTAGTAATAAAAACCACAAACAACAGCTTGATGCAGTATCTAGTGCACTATTCGGTTGGATTTACACAAGCTGAAATATGAGCTAAGTCTATTTCTGTTTGCACCAATCATTTCAAAACTCTCTGGTTCATTGAAGATTATATGTCATTACATCCACATGTTTGATTTGATCGCCAGAAAAAACACTGTGGCAGTCTGGTTCTAATAATAATTTGTGCTCCAACATGATGGCAGATAAAGGGGCTTTCATCTTTATGGCCACACAAGCATGCGTGTGGAGGTTTGAGATGGCTTCACAATAGTTTTACTATAATGTTACACTCCTCCACCACACCAAGCTGTGTGGAATAGGTCCAGTCTGGGCTGTTAAAGTGAAAGGAATTTTCTTGCAGACACCCAAATTATTATTATTTTTGCCATGGAACACTAATGACTGGTTTTCTGGGGCCAAGAAAGCAGAGCAAAAAATTAATGGAAAATCTGCATTTGTCTCCAACAATCCAATAACACATTGTCCCTGAACACAGCTTTGTAATGTTCACAATTACAATAACAGCACATTATGGCAACATTATCAGTAAACTGTGACGTTTAAAATATGACACATTGATACCCTGAAATGCAACTAAAATGGCTTGTGTATGTACTGTAAGACGATACAGGGAAAATCAAAAGCTTGGTGAGAAAGCACCAGTATCAGAATATTTAAAACTGAAATAAAGGAAGCATGAAAAAAATGGAAGAAAAAAAATGCATTATCAAACCCGGTATCGTTAATAATAAAATCACTTCTGAATGTACAAGAAACAATGGCATTGTGTTTGGAAGAGAAGTCAAATTTCTGCCATCCTCTTTCTCTGGACCTCTTCTATCTATTAATTACATTCATTCATTATTTAATTGTATTTCTTCAGATTTTGTTATGTCATGGCAGTTTTTAATCAAAGCGTTAAGTTCTGAAGTCTAATCACAAATATTATTAAAGCTTTTATAACTCTGAACAAAAAAAAAGGCTTTTGATCTGACATGGACTGCAAGGGTTGAAAAATGCAAGGCCAAGGTATTTTTCTACATACGTACGTTCTTGAGTATTTCTCTTTCAAACTCTTGTTAACAAATTGTACAGAAATGCATATAACATTGCTCATTTCTACCTTCAACCTACAGCAGTTGTAATGAACAAATTGCACTTTACATAATAGATATGTAAAGTGCAATGATATCCTTTGAGAAACAAAATAAGATTTTTTTTATGGTTTTAAATGTTTTCTTTTCATGTTTATGAACTGCCCTAAACAGCCTGATGGGTGGCAGCGTGAATCACAAAATCCTCTGTAAAAAAGAAACACAAAGCTGAAGGGGGAAGAAACAATATAAAGCCTTTAGTCTCTGTCAGAGTTTTTTTTTCCCCAGGATTCACTAATGACAGTGGCTCCAGTGAGTCATCTCTGGGAATGGTGATCAAAGCCAAATTAAATCTGACTTTTATGCAAAATGTAATATGTAAGCCTCCAGCAATGTCTTCCCTATTGATTTTTTCCCTCTGTTTCACTCAATTTTTATCCATCTGCAATACATAATAAGGTGTTTCATTTTCCCCCCACCCCCAAACTGTACTACAGCATTATATTTAGATTTGAGTGTAACTGGTCATGTTTCCAAAAAATAAAGGTCACTTTTTTTTATAACTGTGTAGATTCGACAGATAAAAGGTAGGGCAGATAATAATTAATGTCAGGCAATGTCATGATCCGGCTAAGAAAAAAAATGTAACCAAATCAGATTAGTTGGATTTTGTGCCATACTGTATTTTAGATTTCATATGACTTACTGTATATATGGGCAATCAGCAATTAAGGGAACAATGTATTATCTGACTGTCTGGTCACACCACTTAATAACTGAAGAGGAGCTTGTTCCAAAGCCATCTGCTGAGGTACTTTTTTTCACTAGCTCTCCTAAGTGAACTTGTTTGGTACAGTAACTTAAGGTAATGTTGCTAACATATGTGTTGAGTTTGGTGTCGCTCAGAAATGACATCACTTCTATTTGGTGACATCAATGTTAAATTTACAGTATTTGCACGTCATGGATTAGCTGTCCATGGTAAAAATAAATAAATAAATAAAAAATTATCTGAGAAGGATGTTTCTCTCTCAATGATGAATTTTGTGATAGTTGGCCAGGGTGTGTAGCAGAAAAGTAAAAAAAAAAAAAAAAAAAAAAACATAGTATATGAATGGAGTTATTACACCAAATGGATATATAATAAAAATAAATAATAGTAATTATTATTATTATTATTATTATTATTATTATTATTATTATTATTATTTGCATATCCCAGTTAGGATACAGTCCCCCTGGAATAGGACCTGGCTCAAGGGCCTTGCAACGGTTGCAACTTGGCAGTGCTGGTGCCTGAACCCCTGAGCTTCCAATCAGTAACCAAGTAACCCACAGTTTTAACCATTTGAGCCACCACTGCTGATAATAATAACCACTATTATGGTTATTATTATCAGAAGAGAAAGAAAAGATGATGAACTTGTGCTTCTATAGCCTATAACTACTGGATACATACAGAGAATATCTCAGAAGTGCTACTTTTTCATGAATTATCTGATCATTACTTCCACAAAATGAAAACACTGGTTCTAGTGTTGAACCAATGTCTAGTTCTGAACTTCTAAATAAAGCTAAGCATATGTATATTTTCCCTGAATATCAGCAACCAGAGCAATCCATGATTTTAATGTATATCATAACAGGAACTTCACCCGCTTTAGGTTTCATGCCCCTGAATGTTCATCATGTATGTATGTCCTCTGTTCCCAGTATAAATACTAATGCAGAATGTGCAGTGTATGTTTACTAAGTGTATTCCATACATTATGTAGTCTGACAGTGGTGATGATTTCTTGTGCACCTTTGACAGGTTTGAAATCATTGCCTGCACCCACAAAAAATCCTTTTAAATCGTCAAAAGCACTCCCATTTTCAAAAAGCTGGCCTGTGCAGAAACATGACAGTGACAAACCTTTAATTTCCCTCGACAAGCTGTCGACAACTCCCTTTATGGAAGATTGGTGGCTTTTCTGAAAATTATTTACATAATTGTTTATTTGTATCTCTTGCTCATTTTTTTCTGTTTTTCTCTCTTTCTCTGGATGTTTTTATTTGGAAAGTCTTCACCAAACCTAGTAGCAACCATGTTGTTTTAATCTAATCATTGCCACCATCATCATCAGAATCATCGTGAGAATCATCATCAAAAAAATAAGGTAAGGGTTGAAAAAAAAAGGCTCCTTTAGATACTGTAAGGGTACTTGCGATCTTAATTGTGTTTTACATGAAACCCTGTCTGAGCTGACAGGAAAAAAAAACTTATGTTGAAATGGTTTACGTCTTCCTCTACAGAGACAACCCAAAGAAGGATGGTTACTCCACTTATCTCCCTTGTGACATCATATTAAACATTTCAAGGTGGTTTAGGCCAGTTTTATGGATTAAAAAAAGACGAAATGATGAGAGAGGTAAGAGGATCTAATAATGTAATACCACAAATCATGTTTGTGAGAAATCATGCTGACAACTTCAGATGCTGAGTTTGTCTGAGCTGCTGCAGGAGCTACTTTGTGGCATGGCATCCTGTAGCCACATGCATAATGCGTGATTAATGTGATTTAGGCAGGTTTATCAGAGCTGGGCTGTGCTTGATTAAGGCCTATGTGCTGCTGCATACAGTTAAAGGTGTCTCTTGATTACTAGCCTTTCTCACAGCCATGTTTCATAATTCCCTCTTTTCATCTCCACCAATCGCCTTAAGTACTTTGAAGAGCCTCTGAGCGGTGTACAGAAATTTCCACTTAGGGATATCGAGTGTCAAAAAAAAAAAAAAAAAAAAAAATCAAGTGTCCTATTTCAGTCCCACTTTTTCTCCAAAAAATACCATTCCTAACTTAGCACTAGGTTCTGCAAATGCACTTATAAAGGGTATATTACTCTTACAAAAAAGCATATGGTCTTCCATAAATCAGCAGTCTGGTACTCTACAAGTTTAGAGGCTAAGCTTGTCCAGCCATTTTCTAGTTTAAAAGTCAGACAGGAAGGAATGGGGGGGGGGGGGGGCTCTCAGTTTAAATAATATGTGCATATCAGCACAATCCTGCCACAGTTCTGTGTGAGAACACTATTGTGCATATATGTGTATATATGTTATCAACTAAAGAAGTTTCTCTGCTGAGCTGTTCATTTATGCAGAAGTTTCTTTCTCCTCAGAGCACCGCCGTGTCTCTCGGCTGGCCCCCTCTCCCTCCTCCTTTCTCCATCTCCTCCACTTTTTAATTTTCTCTCTCTTTTTTTTCCCTTTGACTTCTCCTTCCTCTGCCCTCACACATGGAGGAGCATCTTGCATACATAGCGCTGAGTGTGATGAGGGACTCAAGTATTACAAGTGTCTGCTCAGGGTTTTTCTGTTCAAAAGATTCAATTAAAAATAATTACCAAAAGATTAGTAGTAGCTGAACATGACTGTACTGTTTGAATTGATGTTTCCTTTTCATCTGGTTTAATAATAGAATGCTTTCTTAATTAAAAAAAAAAAAAAAAAAAAAAAAGCTCTGCCTTGGTACACCCTGAATAAAAGTTTGTTTGATGTGCAGAAAAATTAAATATTTTTTGATCTAACAAATTAATTTTTTCCTCCCCTCTCCCTTTTTTTTCCAGGAGGAGATAAAGACAATTTAATTTAGATACCAGTGGCTAGAACAAACCATTCCCTGAGCTTTGGTCAACGAACAAGCTATAAAACCAAAAGCCAGAACAATTAATTGCCATGGTGCTCATCTATAGTGTGGGGTTAGCTACGCAAGAGCGTGATAGCGCATGTATGGGCGGTAATGATATTGGAACGAGAGAATCCAGGAGAATTTTCTTCTTAAATTACATTCTCTCTGGTGGCTCTCTCAGTGCGGCTAATGCACAGCTTACAAATCCCAGGCGTGTATGCAAACACAGCAGGAACCTTGCACACTCTGGTAATTATCCCACCATTTTCATCTTGTCCAGCCTTATGTAAGATTACACGCGATGGAACTTAGATTGTGTCTCTAGGCCAGGCTTGGCACACAGAGAGGAGTGAAAAATGCCTATATTCAGACAAGTAGACTGGGGCTAGCTCTGTGGCTTTGTTATTTCCATGCTTCACAGCACCAGAACTGCATGGACTCTCTCTCTTTCTTTCTCTCTCTCGCTCCTGCTTTCCCTCTCTCTTGGTTTCCTTCATTCCTTTAATCCACACTGTAGCTGGAGCTGTCAGAAACCTCACTACCTGTCACAGTACTGACCACTTCATCCTCTCTCACACAGCCACACAGACCTGCTGTTGTTTGACCATACGTTGACCTCGGCCCGGTTCAGGTGGGATCCTTCAAAGAAAAATAGAAAAAAGAGGTAGAGGGATAGAGGAAGAAAGAGAGATAACAATAATGTGATAAGTCAGGTAGAGTTCATGCTGGTATACTTGTTTTAGTACCTAATATCCTTACTCGTTCTGTATATTGTAGAATAATACATTTATTCCGTCACACATTTTAAACATGTGCATGACTTGAACAGCATGTTCATGACGCTTAATGTACACAAAAGTCCCTTTTTAAATAAGAAAGATATAGAGAAAGATGATATGAGAAGAGATAATTTGATTCAGTGAAACTACAAATAAATGCAGGATTTTCATTTTCGTGCGGATTATTAATTTTTTAAATATTTAATTTTTTTGCGCTTAATGGTTAAAAGTGTTTTAACTATGTTCTTGAGCTTTAAATGCAGAAATTAAAAGGTTGGATTTAGTTCTAGTAGAAGTCTCTGGTGCACAGTGATTGCATAATTCCATAAGAACATGAAATTAATATTTATTAGACTTAAACATACTTGACTTGCATTCAACAAGTTTAATAGCTGGTTCATGATTCTCAGTCCATTTGCATTTCCATTTTCACAGGTAAAATCTCTTTTTATAAATTTACAGTTATGTCACATAAGCGGGTTTTTTTTTTTGACAAAGGTCCAAAAACAGTGATGAAGCCTTCAATATTCTACTTTAACAGTAACAGCATACTGTAGGTTCTTATCAGTGGCTCATCAGTGCATATTATGATCCTGTAAATGTTAAACATTTGTGTTTCTTTTAAATTAACCCATGCATAATCCTGCTGGAAAAATATTAATAAATATTGTGGTTCTATAGTGTTGTGTAACTAAGAAAAATGATTTAACAAGACCGTCTTTTTACTGCTATGCAATATGACAGCATTTCTAAAACTCTAAGAGAGAGAGAGAGAGAGAGAGAGAGAGAGAGAGAGAGAGAGAGAGAGAGAGCAAAGCATATTCAAAACAGTTGCTGATGCATTTTTACAAATTAAAAGCTGTAGAAAAAGTACTCATCTAATTTTCAGACAAGAAAATGCAAAACAACAATTTGTGGATTGTTATGCTATAACATGAAGTAAAGCAGAAAGTATATGACAACAGTAATAAAAGGCACATTGCATAAAAGCCATACTTAAAGTAATAATGTGATAACTTCGGGTGAAAAAATATAGGAAATTATTTCTGAGCCTTATAAGAGTACTTTAAAATTCAAGGTGACCCATTATTTATTACTGTTATTTCATTGTAGATGAAAAGAAAAACTCCTCTGGATGTTAATTATGTGAGCAGAAAATTATCTAAGGACAAAGGAAGAAAAAAAAAGATTTTTTTTTGATAAAAATGTTCTTTATCTATGAATTCTAGCCTTTGTCTAGTTTGACTGAATATTCAAGAAATGAATGTCGGCAGGGGAAGAAAAGATATTAATTAAGAGTAAATTCTGCATTGACTCAGACTTGTACATAAGACAAAAGGTTAAGTAAATGCCAGGGCTGCTATGTCACTTCAAACAATGAATATTAGCTTTGGAATCATTAATGTCTGCTGAGAAAACACAGTCAAATTGGACTCTTGATTGCCAGAAAATGTGAGGCCAGGGCTGTTTCATTTCAATCTATAGCTAAATTAGCCTCCGACAGCGGGTTGAAAACACACAATTAACTGAGCTAGGTGGGGCATAGGGGAACAGGACCTCTTATGTGCTACTAGATTGAGATTGAGCTCAGCTCCTGAAACAGAATCTTCTCATTGGCTTTACAAATCAGAGCGGAGCATCTCTTGCGCTTGGTCCCGCTGCTACCCGCTACCTGTCTATAAACACTCTCGGGTTATGCAGCCAGTTAAACTAGATTAAAGGATTTTAAACAAACAACATTACATACAATGCGATCTTGTACTTCTATGTAAGACTAGTATTAATATTTATTATCTTAATTGTAATTGCTAGAAGCATTATTCTACCTGTTGATATTCTACAAAACAATGGAGATATTATCTCTGCGATTTGGACACAGGGATGAAAATAAATCAACAAGCAAGTATGCAAATATACAAATAAATCCATGTGGTATTCAAAACCACAGTCTCTTTGTAATGGGAAAAATGTGAAAAGCATTTGAGCAGTGCCAAGGTAACATTTCAGAGCATATGGCATTTTAATTCCTGTTTGTCTCATCTGGGTAACTCCGGCCCGCTGAATCTTCAGCTTTATCCAGGGAAATATGTGAAGAAGTGAAATACTTAAGAACAAAGGACTTCAATTTCCCCTGTAATGGGATTTTTATTCCCCGTATTTTCCACAGAATTATGAAACTGCGAGTTTTTGATTCACTGATTTATTTCTTTTAGCCGCCTCTCCCCTCACTGCCTCGCTCGTACTGCCTCTTTTGCGTTCTGAGAATTAACAGACAATCAAAAAACATCTCCTTCACCTCCAAACAACTCCATCAATAAAGCACACAAATAACCCAACATTTCACTTCTGACACTCAGCATGAGAGGACGCTGAAGATGTGCGGGATGTTCATTTTTAATCACAAGTGGGCTTTGTGCCTGTTGACAGCTAGTGAAGTATGACTAATAAGTCCGGTGTTGCTGCTTCCCCGCTGAGGTGGAATGGTGTCGCCAGACACACAGCCCTGTACATCATAATAAAATTCATTGCAGGGTGGCTAATAATCTCACTGTTTTTCACTTTGGTGGCAATCATGGCTACTGGAACGAGCCATGATTCACCAATTAGTAGGCCATATTTCTGCAGCCCACTAGTTTAAATGGACAGTGTCAACAGATCTAGTGAAGGCAGGAGTGAATTGATTGCCCTAAGCCAAGATCAACACTTTCCTCACTGAGGTCTTACAATATTATTACAGGCGTTACCGTTATCATTTTCTGTTATAATGCATTCTGTTACATTTAACTTATGATGAAGATAGTATATGTACTTTGCTCTAATTACAATAATAACAATTATTATTAATGGAGTCCTTCGTAAAAGCACACCTCTAGGGTCCCTAGCTCAACCCAAGGAGTTACCATTCTTCTTGTATTCATTTTGGTTTCCATTTCTCCTTTATTTTCCATCATCTGGAAGAAAATTATTTTACAAATCCTAAATTATAAGTCTATAATAAAATTTTTTTTTTTAAAAACATACAGTGGTGAAGGTTTGCAGAAAATTCGCAATGACCATTTGATGTATGGGAATCTCTGCAATAGATAGAGAGTCAGGTCTAAATTGTCTGTAGGTGTGAATGATTGTCTGAATGTGTTTATGCATGGTGCATCGTGATAAGCCAAAGTCCAATCCATGGTGTATTCCTGCCGTACACTCAGCGTCCTCTGGATAGGCTCGGGGTGTCTTTAGGATAAAGCGTTCCTGGAAAATCAATGAATGAATGAATGAACGTGACCTTTGTGGATGACACAGTATAAGCTACAAACAGCCCTAATATTCTGGATGATATTTAATGTGGATTGTAGTCATGTGGTTTAATACAACAGAAGATAATGACGGTTTAATGGGATGGACATAGGAAGAGAAAGTGCCCATGGAATCATCAGGCACCTTGAAATGGGTGATGGGAAGTTGAGCATTGTGTCCTCGTTACAGAGAGCTCACGCACTGGCAGTGCCCCCTGCTGCTTTCACATGCTGCATGGCCCCCACATATCCACCCCCCTCCTTTACACAGTAACACACACACACAATAGGATATGACACCAACCCTCTGCTACAGTTTAAAGACTGCAGAGAAAAAAAAAACAGGGAGAGAGAGAGGGAGAGGGAGGACACATGCTGGTAGCGCAATCCAGTTTTATGATTATGAGGAAACAGACTAAATTCCTCAAGAACCCAGCCTACTGTTGTGTAGACTATCTCTGCTGGCTACCTATAGGGAAAACCCACCACTGTTTAACTGTTTAGTAAAACAAACAGAAGGCAGAATATTGTTTATTCTGCCTGTGCTTGCATTACATGGCAGCATCAATTACAGTATTTTGGCTATTACTGCCAGTATTGTCTGCCTCCAATGTGACAGCTGTTCTCAGTTTTGCTTTAAATGCTCGCAGGTTAAATACTGTGTTTTGGATAATGGGAGCGATGTGAAAATGGAAACCTCTTGGGATTCTCAGTGCTGTCGGGCATTCTCAGAGCCTGCCTGGAAATAATGCAGGAGGAAGAAACCTTCAAAGCGTGAAAAAAATACATAAATAATAATAATAATGATGATGATAATAATAATAATAATAATAATACATATATATCGGACAGAAGAGTTGACCTCTGCTCTCTACAGAACACACGCATCTCTGATCGGCCTAGAAAAAACAAGGCCCTAATCCTCAGACAAATAACAAAGCACACTTTGCAGCTGCCATGCACAACTATCAGCTCAGAGGCCTGAGAAAGTCCCAAGACAATGCCTCCTGTATCAGCCCCAGGACAAATATCTAGACAGCAATATTTTCTGCTTCAGTGCTTGCACTGCACGCAACTCCTGAGTGAGAGAGAGAAGGAGAGAGTGAGCTAGAGAGAGAGGGAGAGAGAGAGAGATGAGAGTGTTTGCTGAGTGACTATTTTAATTTAGTACCTGATGTAAATCTAAATGAAGTGACATCAGGGCATGAGATGGACACAACCCAATCACAAGCCCTATCTTCCATATGCCCTCGGAGTGAGTAACCTTAGCAACACTACAGACAGCATGGATTTTAAAGCCGCAAATTTATTTGCATCGCTTTATCATATGAGGCTTTGTGAAAGGATATGCTGCTTCTGTTGGGTCTTGCTGACACATTCTGAGACAAAGGATTTTTTAATTGGAAAAAAGAAAAGCAATTAGGGAAAATTTTGATATACTTAATATTTAATAAAATAAAATAAAAAACTTATTAAATGGACCAGCTCAGTGAAAATATCCTTAAAAAGAAGTTCTTATTTCTATTTTATTTCATTTCAATAATTTATTACTGATTGACAACAACTACCCAAAGTAACCAAATCAACAAATAAAATTCAGTCAATATTATTTGTTGTTAGAGGGCCTTTTTTAAGTTATGAGCAAAAAAACTGGATAACCAGGTCCTTAAGTAAATTACAAAAAAAATACATAAGTTGTTTATACAACATTGCATATATATATATATATATATATATATATATATATATATATATATATATATATATATATATATATATATATATATATATATATATATAATTATTATTATTATTATTAGTATTATTAGCATTTAGGTTAGCTATGATATTTGTTTATCTATGAAAATATCTAAAGCATTAAACCTATATGAAAACTAACTAAAACCACTGGAAAGGTGGAAGTAGGCCAGACCTTAGCCGTGTGTTAATGAGAGAGAGAGAGAGAGAGAGAGAGCGAGAGAGACTGAGGGCTGAGGGCAGGATGGGTGTAGAAACCTATGTCGAGTGCCAGCCATGCCCAGCCTCAGCCCCCTGGCTCTGGCCTAACTAGCCATCCATCACTGGCATGCAGGTCTGCAGTCCGGCTCTACAGGAGGGAGGGAGTGCATGCTGACTGCCAGCAGGCCCATCCAGGCGTTTCCACAGCTCCACTAACACATGAGAACAAAGCACTGCTGCAGGACTTGACCTGTGTGTCTGGCCTTCGCAACCCTACAGCAGAACGCACTCAACACTGTTGTTATTTACACTGAATACAATGTTTAATCAAATTCCTTTTTGTCATTAATAACACCCATGATACATTGTAAATAAACTCCCAGAAAGCTGAAATTTAGCACCCGGTCTGTTACACCTGCATTCCCGTGTTTACTGTAAGGCTCCTCAGGGGAGAAAGAAATCCCTGAAGCATAATGTTTTGATGAATCTAGAGAGAGATCTAGCACAAAGAATTACAAATGGGTATGGGTTTCTAAGTGTGTGTGTGTGCACATGTTTATGTGTGTATGAAGCAGCAAAAGCATGGAGGAAAGAGCAGGGGGAAGGAGAAGATCTTCCACCATATGGCAGGGACTAGGATTCTCTAGTCTGCATTCCCTCTGAAACAGGCCAAAACCACTGGAGCATGCTTCACATGCTTGCCCCCACCCTTTCTCATCCCCACTGCTAATTGCATGTTGTTTTTGTCAATCAAAGCGTACAGTTTTCTCTTTATACTCCTCTTTTGTTCATCCCTTGTCTACAATTTCTTATTCTTTATTTGCAATAAATGATTTTAGGCAAAGCATCTTGTCTACAGTACACTGAAAATAATTATGATGAAATTCTTCCTACTCGATGTATTGTAGAACTGTAATTTGTCTTCTTTAGAATCTTAAGTGATTTGCTTTTGGATGCATTTTATATATTGGATATATAAATAAAATAAGCTGTGAGGAGGATGTGAAAACAAATTAGCCAGCAATCTGAAGTCAAGTTCAGGAGCACCAACGTAAGTGTATCTTGTGCTTGTCTCTCATGTGAAGTATAATATATAGATTTCTTTTTCTCTATCACAAGCCTGCAAAGAGATCTAACCATGTACATGTAAATGAAAATATTAAAATCTAAACAGAAATCTAAAAATGAACTGAGAACTGTATCTCTATTTCTGCATCAAAAATCCTGAAGCACATTTTTTATTTTAATGAGCCTATATTATATTAAGTAAGGTATTATATTATTTTTCCCCCCACTTTGTTTGACAATACCCCCAATTTGGGAGGACAGATGTACAATTTTAATTACCGTGTCTAACTACTAGCCACATAGCATTAGAGAGCAGCTCAAGAAGAGAATGCAAACAACAGTGATCTATGTCTACATTACCAGGGAGCAAGTGGTACATGAGCGGTGGAGAGAGGAACCTTGTTATCCATCTCAGCCTGGTGTCTCAACTACATTATTTACAATTTAATATCACAATTTTATTACACTTTTTTAGGTGAACTGGTATAATGATAGAAATCAAATATTATGTATTGCCAACGTTCACTTCATCATCATGTGTATGTGTGTGTGTGTTCTGTGGACGTGCTTTGGGACTGGATCTAAATAGTTGAGTTTTGCATTGCAGTCATCTTCTTTTAATACACAGGCAGCAATCTACAAACATGGCCTATCTTCTCAAAAAGAACGTGTGTACAAAAACTCAATACCGTCTCCCTCACACCCTTAATAGTACTTAAAAAGAAGGTTCATGAATATCTGTAAACACGCTCATATCAAAACTATGCTTAGTATGCGGAGAAATCAATTTTGCCACCTTCTGAAGCACCACTTCAGTGTGTCTTTCGAAACACAGAATGCAGATCCTGATCTCTAAATGTCAAAGTGTAATACCACGTAGCTCAACTAAAGAGCTCCATAAATGTACATTTTACTGCCCACAGTACATGGATTAGTAGCCGACATACAGTAATAAAGGATATGGGCCCGGTTTCTCGATAACGCACACTATTCGCGCGCTAAGAAGACTCTTAAGATATATCTTACGTTAAGTGATAACTTTTCTAAGTGTATTTCTCGAACTGTCTCTTAGGAGTCTTCTTAAGTCGCTGCCTCTTACGTCCGACGTTACGCGGCGCTGTCTACAGTGAAGGTCCTGAATTAGCGGACATCGGTGGCTCAGGAATCGATTTTTCACTCCTTTTGCATGACAGTGTTAAGAAAGACGGCACTTTCTATGCAAATTAAACATTGCACTAAATTCTTTTAATAGCGTTTATTTCGACATGTGTTAACTTAACAATAACATGCCATAATAGACAAATATATAAATTAATATTAATTAATATAATAATATATAATATTTTCATGTAACATGTGGCCGTGAAACGAACCGGGTATACAATCATAGTTGATGGACAAACAGCTGATACACTCTTCACCAGCTTCAGAAACAATGTGAAGTGTCAGTTGTTGGGGTTGTAGCGCACTTATGGAATGAATACGATGAGATGACAGAGTGGAGGTTTAATACCCCTATCTCACACGCGGGGCCGTAAGTGCGGTTCATTATGATTCGGCGCGAGTTTTGGTGCTGTTATTACGTTTCCATTTTACCACGCAAAAAAAATAAACATGTGGAAGCTCGCGGACCTTGTAGATCTTCGCGGACGTCGGGCGCCGGTCACTCGAGGCGGATCACGGTGTCTAATACCCCTCTCTCACCTGTGTGGTGCCTAATACCCCTCTCTCACCTGTGTGGTGCCTAATACCCCTCTCTCACCTGTGTGGTGCCTAATACCCCTCTCTCACCTGTGTGGTGCCTAATACCCCTCTCTCACCTGTGTGGCCGGACTCATCTCCGTGAGCTGCCGCGATTGCCCACCACGTTCCTTTAACATTCCGCGAAGTTCTACAAAGTCTGCAAGCTTCCGCGAGGACCAGCAAAAAATTAAACGTTGAATTTTTCACGCGGAAACATGGAAACGTAATCACAGCGCAAAAACTCGGGGTGAATCATGATCAAGCCTGCGGCCACAGCGCGAGACCGTGCAGGTGAGATAGGGGTATAACACACCGCATCTCACACCGAGTCACACCGCATAAGTGAATACTGTAGGGGTATTAAACATTACAATCACCCAGAAACATGAATGGATGCGGGGTTTGAAACTCCAATGGTGATTTTCTCATAATCAAATTTCATAAAAATAAAACGTGTCAAAAGAAAAACCCATAAAGTTATGGATAATGGCTAATGATGAATGAAACATATTTTAAACAAAAAGCAGCGAGCAGCTGGACATCGGGACGGGGAGTGTAAGTACGACGCACGCGCAGGTCTGAGCAGCTCAAGAAGCTCCATAATCTGTTGCCCTGGAAGGCAAAACTTTTATTTTATATATTTTTTAATAACGGCCACGGGGAAAATATGAAAAGGGCTGAACTTTTGTCTAAAGGAAACATGTACATGACCCACACGGCTCCATGGACCGCGCCGTCTTCAGTTTAACACACCACGCTGTATCGCTGCCTAATTGTTCACCACCTGTTTAATATTAATTGTGATTGGCAATTTTAATGCGTTAGTCACATTATGAAATAGGCTAATTAAAAGTCACTCTATTAGTTCTGATATCAAATAAAATAATATTCTTAAACAGGTCTACAGTATATTCCATCATTAATACGACTTTGATAACGTGCCATAATGTGTTTACATACACCGCTGATTTATAAAAACTGCTGCTCAGTGGCGGCGACTAGTGTCTTGAGCTGAAACTACGCTAAGTATGAGTTAAGGTTGGTCCAGACCAACCTTACGAACGTCTGACGTAGCTAAGAGATACTTAGCGTAAGAACGTTTCGGGAAATGCGCCATTAAGTTAAGAGAGAGGTTAAGGTACGACTTAAGAACTACTTAGAGATAAGAAGCTTTCGAGAAACCGGGCCCTGATCGTTACTATGATATCTTTAACTGGTAATGTTATAATATCAGATTAATTTTAATATTCATTTTCGCTTTAAGAAATTGTTAAGTCAAAGTTCAGAAATGCAGTTCAGATATGACCCAGATGTCTAAATGTCAACACACTATTGTTGTATTTAATCGTAGTTGCATATTTTCATTTCAATTCAGTACATCCGTAACTCTCTATGTATATGTAACCTATGGTGACCTTTTGCATAATGGGTTTTTCCTTTTCCTATTTCCCATTTACAGCAAGGTCTAGCCTTAAGTATTGATGGTGAGCAAAAGTGTTAATCTAAATAATCAATAATATATATATTTTTAAATCAGCTGATTTTAATCCTTAAGTATTATTTGTTTAAAAATGAAGAACAAAGGTTACACATGAAAGCAAAAGGAAATTATCCCAAAGGAGATTCAGTGTCAAAGCCTGCACAAGTTTTGCCTGGAGCTTGAGTATATGCAAACTGTTCTGAGGTCAGTAAACCTTTGCTCCCCAGCATATGTGTATGTTAGAATGTACCGTACATGCGGATGGTTCTGATTAGAGGTCAGTTGTTTCAGTCATCTGTGAAGCAAATGGCAGGGATCAGACACACAGCTGTCCTCTCTGACACATAGAGCAATTGGTAATGTGTGCTGGCAGCCTCTAGCAGATCAGCCTACACACCTCACACAAATTAGGAGCTATTTATCTAAAGCACTCTGCACTCAATGGAAATGATTACCAAGACGGTCAAAACCTATTTAGCCCGACTGAATGGCACATCTTCATTAAAGCGGGGAAGAAAATGAAATTATATATTGTATTTCAAGGACTGTATCAAAACACCAGCAGATTAAAACGCATGTCACATGTATTCAGCCATTTGTGATATTTTTATTGTAAAGCGTTATTCCTCTTCAGGCACTCATTGAATGTAACATATAAACTGTCTTTCAGGAGAACTGAGTGAGCAGAAATGAATATGTGTTTAACTCACTTTTTAGCTAAAGAGTCCTGCTAACTTCACAGCAAATAGTGCAAAAAAAAGGACACACTGTTATTGAAGAAACTTCAAGGGTTCCTTGAAGTAATTCTTTTTTATTCTTTCTTTAAACATGATCAAAGGGAAGGATTAAAAGCAATTATGGAGTTGAAGCCATTTTCGAACCATTTTGGATCTGAAAGAAAGAAGAAAAATAGTAATGAAATGAATAGATAAAGCCACAAACAAATAAATAGAGTACAAACACAAGGGAGCCTTAATGATCATAAAAAGATTTTTTTTTATTTTCCCTTGAATTTTCCACTCCGCATTTCATCTATCCGTTAACAGATTCAATTAAAGACTTCTTAGTAAAGGCTGAACGTCTTACTAGATCTGCTCCTCCAGCAAGGTTTGGGGTGGAGGAGGGACATAATTAGCTGAGAGAGATGAACAATTATCTTATTTAAATTTGCCAGACTTATGTTGTTTGAGGCCTCCATCTGCACTTAAGCGCATGGAAGCTGAGCACTTTTTTTTTTTGTCTCTCAGTTGGCTTCTCTCTCTTTCTCACATAGGCACCGGGCACATAGGCACCTGGTCTCTTCATTTGTGAGAGCTCTGCTCATCCAAGCACCACAAACCCACACTCTCTGTACTGAACGCTCTACTGAGATTACGAACCTAATACGACCTAGAATTATCTATTGGTAGAGACAAATTACAAACTTCATAACCTTTTTATTAGTTCTCTACTTCCTAAAGTTCTCATTTAAATGACAAGAATCAATGCAAGTCCTTATACAGTATGTTTCTTAAATGGCCTATATGGTAAAATTCTCATTTCCCCCCCATTTAGTACTGCATTGAAATTATGTGTTGTTTAATGCACTCAAAACAGACTTGATCATTGTTACACCGCTACTTTATATAACCAACCTTTTTTTTCCTCATTGACCTTTACTCTGACCTAGTCTGGTTTTATAATAAAGTACTGTGTACATTGTAAAAGTCATTATTATGTTTAAATAGTACAAAAACATCAGTGTTCTACCATAAAATCAAATGTTAAAGAAAACTATTTGTATATTAGAAAAGAAAGCAGCACATTGACCATTTTTCAGGGGGAAAAATCTGCAGGATTTTGCTTGCAAAAAAAAGAAAAGGGGTCCTTAAAGCATTGCCACACCAAATACTGTTTGATTAAATACTGTTTACTGGGCCTTTTTTTCTTTTCTATTTTTGGTAGACATTGTTGCTCTACAGCATTTATTTACATATGCCTAAGACCTTTGCACAGCACTGTCTATAAAGTACAACATACAGTATATGAAATTTCCTATCAGGACAGGATAAAGAAAAATAACTTAATTGTCATGAGCAAAAGTTTATCTTTGAGTCTGAGGCCCGCTATCAAGAATGCTGATGGAACACAACAGCCGTTCACAAAAATTACAAAAGTAACGGAATGGACAGAATGACAGTTATTGGCATGTGCAACTGCTGCTAACTGCATCACGTCTGCTGAAATGTGGATCATATAGTGCTAAGCTGCCACACAACACAGGCTACAACACCTAGCTCCATCTGCCCGCTGTCACCAGCATGGACCATCAGTCAGTCCACATAATGCTACCTCTGCAAAAGGAGGAAGACGCTAAGCTCAATTTAACAACATTTCAGTGTCAGGACTGTGCATTCATTGAAAAATGTAGGTGACACATGTGACAGTAGATTCTGATGATATAAATAACTCCAGGAAATTCAAATTGAGCAAGGAAACTTCCCATGATTGGTCAGAACATGAGTCGAATTACATGGTGAACTGGAGAAGGAACTCCAACATAGATCCGAAGATTTATTTAATCAGTGGCTTATCTTTATAAAAACATATAGAAGAGTGGATTGGTGACATTATTATCCTAAAACACTTCTATCACACTATCAAACCCTGATTCAGCAACACAAAAACAACAACAACAACACACACACACACACACACACACTCACACACACACAATACATATCATCTCAAAAAGATCTCAGCCAGGCAAACCTCCAGAGATTTCCAGCTGTAGAAGAGCATTATCAGCATCCTCTCTGGTAAGTCTGGTGGTATCACATGTAGGAGTAACCAAAGACAGGATGCAAGCATGAAATAAATTTGGGTCAATCATGCAATCATAGTCAGAGTCCACAGTATAAATAAAAAAAAAAACATGGAAAAATACTTAAATTTCTAGAAACCTTGAGGATTGGACTATACAGTAATGGGAAATTTTTATATAGCCTGATAAGGCCAGATTTTCCCTTTTCCATCATGCATGGTGGCCAGTGTACAAGCCTCTGGAAGCAGTGTTATGATCTGGGTTTGCTTCAATTGGTCAGGTCTTGACTCAGCAACACTAGGAGGCAATAATATTAAGTCAGCTGATGACCTGAATGTACTGAATGATCAAGTTATCACATCAATAGAGACTTTCTTCCCCGATGGCACAGGCATATTCCAGGACTCCCATTATGGGAGCATGAGGAATCGCTTTTGCACATGAGCTCTGACACATTGAGTCCTGACCTTAATGCTATTGGAAGTCTTTAGGTGCTGGGGAAGGCTTTGACTCTCCTATGCAACACTAAATGAAAATGAATGTTGTTGTGTTGAATAAGGTTGTTAAAACAATGCCATGGGAAATGCACACTGTAATCAAAGCTAAAGGTGATCCAGAGACACATTACTGTGGTCTTTTTTTTTGTCAGGCAGTGTACAGTATCAGTCATAATACTAAAACCACTCCTCAGTGAAGTGAATATGATTGATTATCTTGTTATTGGTTGTTGATTTTTACTATCTTTGAAGTACTTCAAAAATGTAATGCTTTACCACCAAAAGTGGCGAGTTGTCTATGTATAAACTGAATCTAAAATTCTGATTTGTCCGATTTTTCATGTTCATTTGATGCCGGAATTCTGAAAACATTTAAAGTTCTAAGGTTAATTGTTTCAGACAATGGGTGATCTGGTCCAAGTTCTTTCCTTTAGGTCACAATAAAAGCCTATGTGAGTATGTTTTTGACTACAGAAAATGTATTTTGAGTCAAGCCACATGCACTAACCTCACTAATTAACAATGTGGACACAGGTCTTTGAAGACGGATTTTAATGATGTGAATCCTAGCATTTGGCTTTGGTCTTGCTCTCCAAAGATAATTTGAATGGTTAATTCTGTTTTCCCAAGTACTATGCCCCACTTTCAGGTCAAGAGCTTTTTTCAGTGAAGCTCAGCAAAATCAGTTTCTCTGTTCCATGGTTGTTCATATCACACAGCCTCTCAAACCTTTAAATCACACTGGTAACCTTCAGTGGAAAGAAGCAGGATAAAACATGCATTAAAGGATTGCTACTGTACATATAAAATGTATGTTATCCAAGGTAAAAAACAATACATGAAAAAAGCCACGATTTTCTTTTGATGAGGGTGAAATGGTTAAAGAAAAACAACATTTTTTAAAAGAATAAATCTCAATCTCAAGAGAAGGAAGAGAGAGTGAGGAAGGGGAAGAAAGATAAAAATCAATGTTTGAGACTTGTCTTTCTTACATTCAGTTCGAGGGTTTGTGGCGAGCACTGAGAGAGCACATTGAAGCCGAGGACATCACAGGTCAATAAGAAATCAATAGTGGTGGTGAATCTACACTGAGGAGATGAAAGGCTGTAGAGAGGGCCTTGGCCTAGACCATTGTTTGCTGCCTCTCGATGCAGAGGAAGAAGGATGCACAGGTTATTCTGCAATGCTTCATGGCAACCCGTCCATTACTTAACCCTTTCATGCATGAATTATTAAAACAATTCCAGAATATTTTGTAAAATACTCTGGACCTCAATTTTGATACTACTAACTTAGTCATGACCTTGGTTTGATTTAACTGCATGAGTAAAAAAGAAAACACATTTTTATACGACTTGTACAGGATGCCATCATCATGGATAGAAACAATATTTTAACTTTATACTTCATTATGCTTAGCATGGCAATAAAATAGGGTACATTATATCACACTGCAAACTAAAATTTCAAAACATGAATCACAGAAGAGCTTTATTAAGTAGACAAATTTTCTATTTTCCTTATGGGTGGGTTGTATTCAAGGCCAGAGAGTAGCTATGTTCATGAGTAATAACAAGATTTAATAAGCTTTCAGACTGATTTGATGCCTAATCAGATGTCTCTTTACATTCAGCAGGCTATAAATAGTATGTAACTACTACTAATAATGATTAAAATACTAATTATAAAAATAATTAAGTTAGAATTTTTTTTATACGTGGCAGTTAACATCACAAATGAGTCTTAATACTCAAATATATATTTTCAACAAAATCTGACATCTGATGTCTGAACATCTTACAATAATGTACACTAATCTGGGATGAAAATATGTAATATTCCATAAACACATACAGTGGTGTGAAAAACTATTTGCCCCCTTCTTGATTTCTTATTCTTTTGCATGTTTGTCACACTTAAATGTTTCTGCTCATCAAAAACCGTTAACTATTAGTCAAAGATAACATAATTGAACACAAAATGCAGTTTTTAAATGAAGGTTTACGTTATTAATGGAGAAAAAAAACTCCAAATGTACATGGTCCTGTGTGAAAAAGTGATTGCCCCCCTTGTTAAAAAATAACTTAACTGTGGTTTATCACACCTGAGTTAAATTTCTGTAGTCACCCCCAGGCCTGATTACTGCCACACCTGTTTCAATCAAGAAATCACTTAAATAGGAGCTACCTGACACAGAGAAATAGACCAAAAGCACCTCAAAAGCTAGACATCATGCCAAGATCCAAAGAAATTCAGGAACAAATGAGAACAAAAGTAATTGAGATCTATCAGTCTGGTAAAGGTTATAAAGCCATTTCTAAAGCTTTGGGACTCCAGCGAACCACAGTCAGAGCCATTATCCACAAATGGCAAAAACATGGAACAGTGGTGAACCTTCCCAGGAGTGGCCGGCCGACCAAAATTACCCCAAGAGCGCAGAGACAACTCATCCGAGAGGCCACAAAAGACCCCAGGACAACATCTAAAGAACTGCAGGCCTCACTTGCCTCAATTAAGGTCAGTGTTCACGACTCCACCATAAGAAAGAGACTGGGCAAAAACGGCCTGCATGGCAGATTTACAAGGCGCAAACCACTTTTAAGCAAAAAGAACATTAAGGCTCGTCTCAATTTTGCTAAAAAACATCTCAATGATTGCCAAGACTTTTGGGAAAATACCTTGTGGACCGATGAGACAAAAGTTGAACTTTTTGGAAGGTGCGTGTCCCGTTACATCTGGCGTAAAAGTAACACAGCATTTCAGAAAAAGAACATCATACCAACAATAAAATATGGTGGTGGTAGTGTGATGGTCTGGGGTTGTTTTGCTGCTTCAGGACCTGGAAGGCTTGCTGTGATAGATGGAACCATGAATTCTACTGTCTACCAAAAAATCCTGAAGGAGAATGTCCGGCCATCTCTTCGTCAACTCAAGCTGAAGCGATCTTGGGTGCTGCAGCAGGACAATGACCCAAAACACACCAGCAAATCTGAACGCCTCTGAATGGCTGAAAACAAAATGAAGACTTTGGAGTGGCCTAGTCAAAGTCCTGACCTGAATCCTATTGAGATGTTGTGGCATGACCTTAAAAAGACGGTTCATGCTAGAAAACCCTCAAATAAAGCTGAATTACAATAATTCTGCAAAGATGAGTGGGCCAAAATTCCTCCAGAGCGCTGTAAAAGACTCGTTGCAAGTTATCGCAAACGCTTGATTGCAGTTATTGCTGCTAAGGGTGGCCCAACCAGTTATTAGGTTAAGGGGGCAATTACTTTTTCACACAAGGCCATGTAGGTTTGGATTTTTTTTCTCCCTAAATAATAAAACCCCTCATTTAAAAACTGCATTTTGTGTTTACTTGTGTTATCTTTGACTAATAGTCAAATGTGTTTGATGATCAGAAACATTTTGTCTGACAAACATGCAAAAGAATAAGAAATCAGGAGGGGGGCAAATAGTTTTTCACACCACTGTATGTATATATACACAGAGAGAGAGAGAGAGAGAGAGAGAGAGAGAGAGAATACATATTTTCAACTCAGATTAAAATTCATATATAAGACCAAGTAATCATTTTACTGTTTTACATTTTACATGTTTATAAAGGCCATGAATGTCACTTTAGCTTTGCCAACGTGCTCCGTTGCTACACTGGAATGACATTAGAGTGATTTCTAGAAATAAATAAATAAATAAATAATAGCTGTACATAGGGGATGAACAGGGTTTTTTTTTTGCATTCCTTAATTCTTCATTGGTGACTTTAACCACAGACTCACATGTCCGGGGATTCCCCAAACTCTGTGTGTTCTCAACATCTTTATCGGCTTCTCATAATGGGCTACAATTGATCGGGCCCTTTCGTCTCTACCGTAATTGCTTTGTTGATTGGTTTAATTTCACAGTCAGTCAGAAACTAAACTGAAGAGAATGCATATTTTTTTCTTGACCTGCAAGAATAAAAGCTCCATCACTAAAGATCTACAGAAAACACGTACATCATCCTGTTGAATTGTGAATGCAATACTATCTCCAATATTTACCTCCCAAAGGTCAGATGCTCATTTTATTTAGAAATGGTGAGAGTTAAAAAGCAAATTGACCAATTAGGCAAAAGCAGATATCAATTAGATGCTGCACTTAAGATTTCTGATGGATTAAAGACATGCAGTGGTGTGTGGATAATGAGGCTGAGTGTGAGGTACTGGTGTTTGACTCCTTTCCCTCCCTACTGCCCATCATTGCTGTCTTATAAGCTCAACTAATAAGCTAAACCAACATTCACTGACAGAAAAATACACTGAAGATACAAACACATCATTTCATATTCATACAGTGTACTGAAACTTATTCATCATGGGAAAAAGTGCAGTACTTTACTAATAGTAGACTCGTATGTTAAAAATATCATCCTCAGATGCAACATTTTATATTATATATTATATATTATAATTATAAACATTTATATTGGTGTTTTTCTTTGGCATGTATTGGTGTAGGGCAGCATGTACTGTACAGCATTGTTTTATTTCCCCCCCCCCAGAACACACCTGTGTAACAGGCTGTGGGTGAAAGGCCACTGTATTTCTATAATACAGTGTTTGCAGCCTTTCACTGTGATGAGTCTAAGTTACGCAGAAGACCGGCACATACTGTAAAGCTGTTCCATGTTTATATCATTCCCATGTGAGTACTGTGCAAGACATGGAATAAATACAGTCCTTCAAGAGTTTGCTATTACTCTGTCGCTACAGACAAAAAAAAAAACATCTCTTGTATAAAAGAGTACAATAGCTATACATTCAGAGGCAAGGATATGAGAATCAGACTTGTAAGTCTGTGGGTTTCTTTTTCCTTTTTATTCTTTTTGACATGCAATGGTGTAGCACAACATGGACATTTTCTTTTTGTCTTTATTTTTTTAGCACACCCGTATGACAGGCTGCAGGTGAAAGGGCACAGCGGGTAAGGTGGGCGTCATTGAGGCTCCTACTGCTGCAGCAGGTTGCCAACAGGACCTAACAACAGCTCTCTCTCTCTCTCTCTCTCTCTCTCTCAATTATTCGTTATCTTTAGAAGCATTGTTTCATATGTGTGCTTAGTTAATGATGTCCTCTCATGTAACTCTATTCACGGTAATTAAGCAGGCTGTTTGTGTAAAACCGTGCCCTCGTGTACATGTGTCATATCCTTACTCCCACACACATGAACTCTTGCTCTTACACACACACACACACACACACACACACACACACACACACGCACACGCACACACACAGCTTATAGTCGATAATACGGTTTTAGCAGCTGGTCATTGTAGTGGGGAGAGAATTAGCAGTTTGAAGGTGCAGTGACATGGCTCTCAATATGGCTTTAGATGTGGAACAAATGAAAGATGTATTCAGCTTATCTTACAGGATGCTTTCCACCGTTTTCCCTATTCCTCATATACATGCTAATTGGACATTTATAAATAGCATGTGATCACAAACAACAAATCAAAATTCACTCAGCCTTTAAAAGCATTCCAATACAGTAATAGTATCAACTGCATACATTTACTGATGAAGTAATATTTCAAAAATTGACTTTAGGTCAGGTTAATTTAAGTGTTTGTCACTTTGTGTTTCTTGATCACACAATCTGTTACTTGTTTCTTGCATTTCTTTCTTTTTAACTCTCCCATGTTTCTACAACCATAATGATAATGTTCCCTAGTCACATGATTAACTATGTCTTTAAGAACCATTAGCAAATATTTGTGAATAATTTGCACATTAATAAGACTTTTCATCTTTATTTGAATGTATTTTTGGGGATGTATCATGTCTTACAACTTGTTTTAAGTAAATAATATTTTTTATATTATCCTTTAATTATCCAGGCATTAAAATAGTCGTATATTTATTGCGGTTCTTTGAGGTAAAATATAAGCCTGAATACATATAGTAATATTAGGAATACACAGATCAGATAAACATTATAGTGTAGTGCTCTCCAGAGAAGAGCAGGAACATTCACAGTTGCTGTCACAAAGCACTATGGAATTTATTTACATCATGATAACACAGGCAAAAAAATATATACTGTATAGGTCATAAGATCACACTAAGCACTGTCGCTTTGCACCTCCAGGGTCTGGGTTCGATTCCCCGGCCAGGCTCGATTCCCGTCTCTGTGTGCATGGAGTTTGCATGTTCTCCCCGTGCTTGGTGGGTTTCCTCCGGGTACTCCGGTTTCCTCCCACAGTCAAAAGATATGCAGGTTAGGCTAATTGGCGTTCCTAAATTGCCTGTAGTGTGTGATTGGGTGTGTGAGTGTGTGTATGTGTGTGCCCTGCGATGGATTGGCACCCTGTCCAGGGTGTACCCCGCCTAGTGCCCGAAGTCTCCTGGGATAGGCTCCAGGTCCAGGTAAATACAGGATTAGGCGGTATAGAAAATGAATGAATGAATGAAGATCACACTATTGATGATTATAGGTTTAGCTGACCGTACTGTAGGCACAGATGATAAACTGACACAAACATAACTGCAATAAGATGTATTAAGTAGACATGTTGCTGCAATATCATGCAAAACCTTTTTTTGTAATATCAGTTGATTTTACTGAGAAACTTTATATACAGTAGGTATTTTAGTGCCAGAAATAACCAGTCGGCTTTTGAAGGTGTTTATTGACTAGGATTAGCCTTTAAAACAGCATTTTCACCAATCAGCCAGAGCATTAAAAGCACTGCGTCCTGACACAAATAATACTTAGTATCTTGCTTCAGTGGTACCTGTCAAGGTTTGGGATATATTAGACAACAAGCGAACAGGTAGTTCTCAAATTAGAGGTACACGTAGCAGGAAAAATTGGGCAAATATAAGGATTTAAGTGCCTTTCACATGGGCCGAATTGTGATGGATGGACCGGGTCAGAGCATGTCCAAAACAGAAGGTCTTGTGACAGGGTTCTGGGATCCATTGGTTAGTGCCTAGCAAAAGTGTTTTAAAGAAGGACAACCAGTGAACCGGCAACTGGGTCACAGGTGTCCAAGGCATATTGATGCATGTGGGGAGAAAAGGCTAGCCTGTCCGATTTTATCCCACAGAAGAGCTACTGTACTGTAGCATAAATTGCTAAAAAATATCCTGGCTCTGATAGAAAAATGTTAGAACTTATGCACAATAGCACTGCTGCACATCGAGAAAACCCCTACATGGCAACGGTATTCCCTAATGCAGGAGGATAATTCTCAGGTATTGAATTAGTTTTGTCAGACATACTATTGAGTCTGTTAATTATATAATGCTCCATGGATAATTATGCATCAGCTAACTGATTTACATTTAGTAGCAACATCAGATTTGTCTCATCTTAATTATCACAGATAAAACCATTCAGTCAGTTATGTCAAGTTGGGTAAGTATATTGTATACAGTATGTATGTTGACATCCAGAAAACCTTGTTGTAAGAAAATGAGAAAGGATCGGCTTGTAGCAAGAGGGAGTCTTGGTACGGAGTAATGCAAAGGAAATTTCGGAACAAAGTGGATCACACATCATGTTGTGCCACTCTACCCACGTCAGCGTAGGCATGTGTATTTCTGGAAAAGAAATGTCTTGCTCCTAGCCAATTTACCACTACGCTAATATTACACCCCTAACTTAAGCATCTGCCAGCACAAAAATAGATCCAGGATGAATTTCACCTGTTTTTTTGCAATCTGTGCATGTGTGTACTGTATAAAACATACATGTACAGTACAGTATCTGCAACTATATCTGTATATTTTTATTATTTTATATGCTCATACACTATTGTATGCTCTTATTTCTGGCAAAAGACGACAGCAGATTAAAAAGAAATTGCTTTGCAAGCTAGAGATAGACAGAGACTGCAGGAGAGAGAAAGAGAGCACAAGAGCAGAGGAGCGGTAACAGCTGAACTCGGCTGTGTTTTAGGTCAGTGCCTCATGTGACAAGTTGAAAAGTTTGTCAGCTAATGTTTTTAGATGGTGGAAAGTGCTGCAACTCTAGAGGAAGCCTTCACTTTCACAAACATGTCACACTAAGAGTGCCAACGTAAAGAAATAAAGCAAATACTGAGCTTCTCAGGAAACCCTCAGCAATCCCCTGTTATGAGGGCTGACTGTGATAATAGCATCGGCCCTGACAGCAATAAAAGTAATTCCATCCAAACACAAATCACAAACCAGTCGAACTCAAACTAATATACTTGAGTACATATTCAACAGAAAGTAAAGGGGAAAATAGCTGCCACATGGAACGATGTCCTTTTGTGTGAGACAGGCACTGCAGCCTAGCGGAAAAGCTGGAGTGTGTTGTGGAATGCTATGCTCGGGCCAGTGAAGTTGGAAGGCAGCCTGAGCTCTGATCCGGGGACTTTTGCATCGGCACTCAGGCTCCATTCTTAGGCCCAACAAGGCACGGCGTCTCCACTGACAGGTGTCCAGACTTCACCCCGCCAATTAACATTTGGAAAGGATTAATCAGCTCCCGTTCAGAGCCCAGTTTTAATGAGTCTGAGTGTGCCTTCAGCCAGATGTCCTCCTCTATAGGTATCTACAAGAGCCTGTTGGTTTAATTAATTATTGATGTCTTAATACCTCCCGCTGTGCAAGTCTCAATCACTAGTGAGCTTTAAGCACTGGCTTTCTGTACTACACTCCTCATATACTGTACACATGCACAACCTGCACACATGTTCAACTTTAAATATGTCCAAATTACGGCCACTTACATAAATCATTACCTTGCATGTTTTAACACCAATGTACCAGTATTAAAAGGTTTCTTATTTGGTAAAACTGAATTGAAATGAATTCCACACTTCCAGTCTTGAAGTGTGTTAGCCTACACACTTCCAAGTTATTTGTTGACATTTCCTCAGATGGTCTACTCATGGCACCTGAACATTCATTCATTCATTCATTTTCTATACCGCTTAATCCTGTGTTCAGGGTCGCGGAGGACCTGGAGCCTATCCCAGGAGACTTCGGGCACTAGGCGGGGTACACCCTGGACAGGGTGCCAATCCATCGCAGGGCACACACACATACACACACTCACACACCCAATCACACACTACGGGCAATTTGGGAACGCCAATTAGCCTAACCTGCATATCTTTGGACTGTGGGAGGAAACCGGAGTACCCGGAGGAAACCCACCAAGCACAGAGAGAACATGCAAACTCCATGCACACAGAGACGGGAATCGAGCCTGGCCGGGGAATCGAACCCAGACCCTGGAGGTGCAAGGCGACAGTGCTAACCACTACACCACCGCGCCGCCGCACCTGAACATACAGTATGCTAAATCTGTCCAGCTTTCCTGACACAAGTTATAGAATATTTAAAGTTGTTGGCTCTCATGCACCAGCTTTTGATGAGTAAATAACCTTTTGTACTTGGGCTTCTGAGCAATATCTAATGAATAGTTCAAAACAGCATTGTTTATTGTTAAGGGGTTTATTAAAGACTTTTGGCTGTATGTAAATGTAATCCTCTCAACTAGCCTTACAAATTGGACAAATTGGTAGGCAGTAAATCCTATATTGTACAAACTGAAGATGAACACAGAAGGAGGCATGTAAAGATACAAAAAAATATCGGTTAAGGGATAACATTTTACAGTGTCGTAAAATAGCCCTATATTGTTTTCATACCTTACAATTAAGCCCATATTAATGTTTATAAGAATATACAGAAAGTATATTTTGATATGACTCCATTCCTGTTTTTTCCTTCAACCTCATTTCGATAGGTCTTACAGTATGTTTACATTGAATGCTTATACACAGACACATACTGTACTGTACACAACCAGGTAAAGCAGTAAGTCTGTGTACAGTAAGTTTGCAGAGGTTGGCGATGAAAAATGACGCAGTGAAACAGAAGCATTTCCGTGCTTGCAAGTTTTCGCACATGTGTTTAATCACACTTAATAATGTATCTACAGTGTCGACTTGCACACAGATAAATGAGAACACATGCTGAGGAGCAGGAGATATTTATCAGGATGAAAAAAAAAAATGCAAACTCAAGCACTTTGCTCTTCTCCTGCCCCGCTATTTGGAAAGAATAAAACTCCAAACAGCAGGTCAAATGGTCAGCTCAGAGGTACTTCATGATTGAGCTGTGTTGCCATGAAAAAGGCCTTTTTCCTTCCTTCCTTCAATCCCCCCCCCCCCCCCCCCCCAATTTTTTTTTTTGCCGAAACCTTCCGTATAATCCCTGATGAACACTCTGCATTTTTTATTAGATGAGATGAAAGTTGATTTCAGGCCAGAAACTGTGGGGATATAATGGAACAATATTTTGACAAGTTAGAATAAGAAAATTGGAAGAAATCACAAGTCTGGGTGATACTGTATGTTGCAGAAAAAATGGAAACATTTTTTCATCCGCTTTAATTGTGCCATATAGTTACGATGGTGATGGCAATGCATAAAGCTGGCCATCCAAAGTACCACAGCACGATATTCGGATATTCGAGCAGGAAAATATGACACTGTGTACTGTGGATTTGGCCGCTGCTACTTTTCTGAGCACCAAGAACCAAGAGAAGGCAAATTAACGTTTCCCCTTAGGCACCTGTGTCTAAGGCCTCTCAGTATCAACTTAGCTTCTAAATACAGAGACATAGCTCCATTCATGTAGTGTTATTGCAACACTAATGCACACAAGCATGGATTTAGTGTGGGGAGCTATATATCTGCACGGCTCCTGAATATGTATACTCTGGAAAGAGAAAGGAGCGTCAGCTGAGACACTGAGGATTTGACGTTCAATAAAAGAATAAGCCTTTGACATGAAATATGAGAGGAGCTAGCCTCAATATAAAAGAGCCAGGAAGGGAATTAGGAATAAGGAGAATTCTCTCAGATGTTCAATGTAGGGGGAATTATAAGAGAAAGACTGTTCAGAGAGGGTATGTGTATGAAGAAGGAAAAAAAAGGATGATAGATAATGCATGTTATTTCTATAATTTTTATAGGAGGAACATGATACAAAGAAGAATAAGTAATCATGGGCATATCGTATGAGCTCCTCCACATTTTCTGTACATAATATTCTATAGCTAACAGTGGTCCATGATATTTTTCAGGCCAATCCCAATCTGAATCTGAATCTGAATCTGTGTGTGTGTGTGTGTGTGTGTGTGTGTGTGTGTGTGTGTGTGTGTGTGTGTGTGTGTGTGTGTGAAAACAGATGACTAAGTCAGGTACAACTTTTTGAACTAGGCCTATATATCACACATCAAGAGGCTGATGAAAATGTAGTGCCTAGAAATATGTTTCAGTGAGTGATTTAAAGTCTGACTTCTTAATGAAACAAAAGCCGCGCACACCCATATCACTTCATTATGAGTGTCTTTACCAGAATAAAAAAGAACAGGGACGGGGAAGAAATGAAAAATGGGGCAGGAATATTCTGCGTTTTTGTATATGTACGTGTAAATATCTAAAAATAATTGTGAAATATTCTGTAGTCGCAAAAAGAGAGGAAGATTAAGGGTAACTTTAGATTGTATAGTAAAACTTCAGGCCTGCCAGAATCAGAAGACTCAGGACACACTTTGTGTTTTGGGTATGTTCTATATTACCCATGTTTTCCATTGGTATTTTGATTTAGGCCTGATTTCTCTTGACACTGTAATTGGTTTTTCAAATTCAAATTAATAAATCATGCTAGTCTATTTAAGAATTAAAATCAGTCCCCAGTGACGGTGCTTTAGCCCTTTAGAGCTCAGCACAAGGAGATGTTTACCCAAACAGCTTTCTCAGTCGTGTTTGCTCCAAAGGCTTATCCATGAAGGAATATGACTGACAGTGAAAAACATGTACCTCGACATGGCATGAATATTTTTGCCCATCCATTATTTTAAGCCACAATACAGCATAATGTTATTGCATATAACATTTCCCTCTCCCTATCATTGTCATTATTTTGAAAGTGTTGATGAAACTGTAGGACTCCTTTAAAAGTGGGCTTAATTAATAGAGCAATCTGGAAAATATTCTCTTTTTTTTTAAATGTGAAATGCCGCACTGTATATAGCACTGAATAAACCAAAAGCTTATGTAAAAATTTTGTCCTAAATTAAATTATATCCAGTGGTACTCTAGCAAAGTTAATACTACAGCACTGCTTTGTCTGTAATATAAAACTCAAAAGTCATACAACATACTATAAGATTTTGCTTGGTGGGTTTTTCAAGCAGACTAGACTGAAAATTGCCCGTAGTGTAAATGAGTGTGTAAGTGTGTGTGTGCCCTGCAATGAACCCTGCCTTGTGTCCTAAGTCTCCTGGGATAGGTTCTAGGCCCTCTGTGAGCCTGTACACAGGATTAAGCAGTAAAGACTGTATATTTAGTGATGATCCCTGTCCGAGATAGTTCGCAACCCACTGCAGTCATTCCCGTGAAGAATCAGCAAGTGGAATGATCTCAAGAAAAAAATGACTTGGTTTGAACACCAAAAGTATTCTGTTTTTGCAGGACAATGCTTCATACAGCCCACCATACCACTTTACATTATATGTACATTATAAGTGTAACGTGGGATTATATAGAGAAATAAAGGTAGATTTTACTCTTATAACTATGTTCTTTTATTCTGCCCTAAAAGCCCCATATATACTGTACACACAAATAATCTGCAATATTATTTCACCAAAATAAATCCTAAATAAATGTATACATTTATCTATGTATATAATTTAATACACATTAAGAATTAAATTATAGCACTTATCATAATGAATTTTTCTAAGAAGTGTATACGAAAAAAGATATATCTAAAAACACTCTTCCTCCCAACTGAACAGTCTGCAAACAGTTCTGACATGATTTCACTTAACGGCTTTTCTAAATTTAATATTTATGCTGAATAACATGTACTGACCACACAGTGGCCTCTTCCTGATCCTCTGGAGTCTGCTCTCATCACTGGTCTGTGCTGAGCTCTTTAGCTATCACAGCGAATTAGTGTAAGACTTGCAATGCACCTTTAGGTCTGTGAGCCCTTTTAAGCCACTCTGAGGTCACCTCCTCTGCTAAATATAAAGCACAACCTTTAGAACATTCGTTTTCACTTGCCAGGCCAGTGGCTCAGATAGCACACAACAGAAAGCATGCACTTTCCTGATACTCTCCCTCTAATAGCACTGGCTGAAGATGGACAAAAAGGAGTGAGGTGATGAGACCAAGAGTAATGAATGATGCTAAACTGTAACCTTGCAAATTATCATGCAAAATAATACCACAGTCAAAATGTTACAAGAAATTAGAGTAGTTTTCTTTTAAATTACAAGGCATTAGAAGCATTTTAGGTTTTGGGAAACACTGAAGTAGAGAATTTGTGTGTGTGTGTGTGTGTGTGTGTGTGTGTGTGTGTGTGTGTGTGTGTGTGTGTGTGTGTGTGTGTGTGTGTGTGTGTGTGTGTGCACGCGCGCTACATGCAGGGAATGAAAGGCAACTAATCTACTGAGCCTCTCAGCCACTGGGCTCTTAACCTGGAAATGGACAGATGAAAGAGGTAGAGAGGCCTCTGAGAAGAGAGAAGGTAGGAGCACCTGTGACCCCACAGAACAGGGCACAGAGGAGCATCCAGTAATAGGACAGGACAAGAGAAAAATGGAGATAGTGCAGGGGGGAGTGGGGAGCAGAGTGTGTGGGAAGGAGGGGGGGGGGGGGAGCTGAGATGGCAAAATAACAGTAAAAAATAGTACAGAGAGGAGAACGCGTGTAAGAGACAAACTGAATGAGTGTGTGGGTGAGAGACAGAGGGAATGAGAGAAAGAGCAAGGCTCCTGGTAAAAACACTGAAGTGGCTAGGAACCTACTGGCCTACAGTAATAGTCCCAGCACCATGGATATCAACAAACCTTCACTCTCCAGAATAAAGCATTGTGGGAGAATTGCACTTTGGAAAAATGACAGTGGGTGTGGTAGAGATGTAACACAAGTGCAAAGAGCTGAACAGAGAATCTGAAGATGGCAGGGAGGTTGGTGAGGGGGTTTGTTCTACAGTAGGATCCATCCTGGTGGTCTCTGCGCTAAGAGCTCACTGCTGCTCTAGACAATGGCCACTAATTGGTCTGGCTGTTGGTGGTCCAGCTGAAGCTGATGCATTGTTGGAGACCTCCCCTCTGGACACAGTGCTCTCCTGCTGTGAGAAAGGCCAGAGAAAAAGAGAGAAGGTAGAGTCTCAGTCTTGTAGCTCGTCAGTTTTTGTTGTAATAATACACTTTGACTCAATACACCACTGTTTATCTGTATAATCTATATGGTACATTTTTTGAAACAGCACAAATAAGCATTGCCTACATACACCAAGTGAATAACATTGATTATTTCATTTCAGTGGCAACAGGCTAACGGATGGGATTTAGAAATAAAAGTCATTTCTTTGATGTGTTAGAAGCAGAACAAATGGCCAAACGTAAGGATCTGAGCAACAAGGGCAAACTGTAATGGCTAGACAACTGGGTCAGCAAATTTAGAAAAAATGTCATGTCTTGGGCAACATTTTTGATATGCGGTGGATCTACACCTACAAAGGAAGGACAACCAGTGAACTGGTGACATGGGACACCAAAGTACTTTATAGCTCATGAGAAGCAAAGGCAACTAAAGCACAAAAAAAAGTTAATGCTGACTGATAAATACTAAATATTTATACATCTGGACAATTGCACATGTCACTTTCACTAGTCACCTTTCATGCACATTTGCATAACCATTCGTCACTTTAAATTATATATATATATATATATATATATATACTCCCCCCCCTATATTTCTATATTTTGCAATATTTTATTATGCCCTTATTGTACAGTTTATTTTACTAGTTAAATTTAGTTCTTTAGTATTTCCTTTTATTGATATTTATTTAACGTACAAAGCTTTTATTTTCTTTTTAAGGTCACTGGCGGTCGTGTAAGCATTTCACTGCACATTATACTGTGTATGACTGTGTATGTGACAAATAAAATTTGAATTTGATATAAAGATGTCACAGTACAATCCAGATTGCTGCATATGAGGCTGTACAAAAGCCTGCAATGGGTATGTACATACAGTATATGATGGTGGCGTGGTCTGATAAATTATGTTTGGGAGAATATGGAACCAAAATCCATGAGGGGAAGATGGTAAGCTGGCATAGGCAGTTTGGTGCTCTGGTTAATGTTCTTGAGTACATGTACATTGAGGTTACTTTTTGCTTCCAGCTACCTAAAAAAGTACAGTGGCAGTGGTCTCTTTCAGCAAAATAATGCCCCCTGCTATACTGCAAAATGGTTCAGGAATGGTTGAAGTACAGTAACACGACAAAGGGTTCAATTGGCCATGTTTACAGTGTTAATGGTAGCATATTGTATGCTCATATGGCACAGCTAACATGCTGTAAAATCTTTGATCCACAGGGCAAATGCCCTGTGTTGTTCACATTAACAGATTTTATTGAAAACATAGTGAATTGAAAAGCTGGTATCAAATGATAAAATCCTTTATTGTTAGATGGTGGTTTATAAGTATCAATTTAATAAATGTTATCAGCCATAACATTACAACTCAAAACATTATGCCCAGCATTGTCTAATTCAATTCAATTTTCTCCTCCTTGAACCACCATCTTATCGTGGTGGAGGGGTTTGCGTGTCCCAATGATCCTGGGAGCTATGTTGTCGGGGGCTTCATGCCCCTGGCAGGGTCACCCATGGCAATCTGGTCCTAGGTGAGGGAACAGAAAAAGAGTTGTTCAAAAGACCTCTTATGATGAATACAATATTTGGAAAACGTTTTCCCTTGCCCGGACGTGGGTCACCGGGGCCTCCCTCTGGAGCCAGGCCTGGAGGCGTGGCCCGATGGCGAGCACCTGGTGGTCGGGCCTTTACCCATGGGGCCCGGCTGGGCACAGCCCGAAAAGGCAACGTGGGTCCCCCTTCCCATGGGCTCACCACCTGTAGGAGGGGCCAAAGAGGTCGGGTGCAGTGTGAGCTGGGCGGTGGCCGAAGACAGGGGCCTTGGCGGCCTGATCCTCGGCTGCAGGAGCTGGCTCTTGGGACGTGGAATGTCACCTCTCTGGCGGGGAAGGAGCCTGAGCTAGTGCGTGAGGTTGAGAAGTTCCGGCTAGATATACAGTAGTTGGACTCACCTCGACGCCTGGACCCTGGAACCAGTCTCCTTGAGAGGGGCTGGACTCTCTTCTACTCTGGAGTTGCCGCTGGTGAGAGGCGCTGAGCAGGTGTGGGCATACTTATTGCCCCCCGGCTCAGGGCCTGTACATTGGGGTTCACTGCAGTGCACGAGAAGGTGGCCTCCCTGGGGGGACGGATCCTTACTGTTGTTTGCAGTTATGCGCCAAACAGCAGTTTGGAGTACCCGCCCTTTTTGGGGTCTCTGGAGGGGGCGCTAGAAAACGTCCCTCCTGGGGACTCCATCGTTCTGGTGGGGGACTTCAATGCTCACGTGGGCAATGACAGTGAGACCTGGAAGGGCGTGATTGGGATGAACGGCCCCCCCGATCTGAACCAGAGTGGTGTTTTGTTATTGGACTTCTGTGCTCATCACGGATTGTCCATAACGAACACCATGTTCAGGCATAAGGGTGTCCATATGTGCACCTGGCACCATGACACCCTAGGCCGCAGTTCGATGTTCGACTTTGTGGTCGTGTCGTCGGACTTGCGGCCACATGTCTTGGACACTTGGGTGAAGAGAGGGGCAGAGCTGTCAACTGATCACCACCTGGTGGTGAGTTGGCTTCGTTGGCGGGGTAGGATGCTGGTCAGGCCTGGTAGACCCAAACGTATTGTGAGGGTCTGCTGGGAACATCTGGCAGAGTCCCCTGTCAGGACAAGTTTCAACTCCCACCTCCGGCAAAGCTTAAACCATGTCCTGGGGTAGGTGGGGGACATTGAGTCCGAATGGACTATGTTCCGCACCTCCATTGTCGAGCCGTAAGGTGGTCGGTGCCTGTCGCGGTGGCAACCCAAGAACCCGTTGGTGGACACCGGCGGTGAGGGATGCCATCAAGCTGAAGAAGGAGTCTTACCGGGCCTTTTTGACAGGCAGCTGATAGGTACCGGCAGGTCAAGCGGAATGCAGCTTCGGTGGTTACTGAGGCAAAAACACGGGCGTGAGAAGAGTTTGGGGAGGCCATGGAGAATGACTTCCAGACGGCTTCGAAGAGATTCTGGTCCACCATCCGGCGTCTCAGGAGGGGAAAGCAGTGCATGGTCAACACAGTGTATAGTGGGGATGGTGCGCTGCTGACCTCGACTCGGGACGTTGTGGGTCAGTGGGGGGAGTACTTCGAAGACCTCCTTAATTCCACCAACATGCCTTCTGATGAGGAAGCAGAGTCTGGGGACATAGAGGTAGACTCTTCCATCTCTGGGGCCGAAGCCAAGGTGGTCAAAATGCTCCGTGGTGGCAGGGCCCCGGGGGTGGATGAGATCCACCCCGAGTTCCTCAAGGCTCTGGATGCCGTAGGGCTGTCATGGTTGACACGTCTCTGCAGCATTGCATGGACATTGGGGACAGTGCCCCTGGACTGGCAAACCGGGGTGGTGGTCCCCCACTTCAAGAAGGGGGACCGGAGAGTGTGTTCCAACTATAGAGGGATCAATTCAATTCAATTTCAATTCAATTTTATTTGTATAGCGCTTTTAACAATTGACATTGTCTCAAAACAGCTTTACACAATCAAAAGAATTATTTAAGTTTGTATGGAATGTGAATGTGTATGAATCAAAATGTTCAGATATTCCCTGGTGAGCAAGCCCCAGGGCGACAGTGGCAAGGAAAAACTCCCTGAGATGGTAATAGGAAGAAACCTTGAGAGGAACCAGACTCGACAGGGAACCCATTCTCATCTGGGTGAAACAGATAGCAGGAAATGATCTGCATTTATACAGTGTTAGGTTCAGCTATAATAGTTGATGTTAATTGATGTTATAATAGTTGATGTAAAATGGAGTCCAGTAGTTATTCGAGACTCAGATAGACTTGTAGAAAGTTCCAGTCCTGAACTATCGAATTGTCAAGTCCTCAGAGAAACAGCTGACAACACCAGTCGAGGCCAGAACCATCTTCTAAGTAGATAGAATCATCCCCAGACACCAGGCGCATCCTAAAGAGACACACGGGGCATCCATGCGATGAGACCTCCAACCAGAAACCGGTCACCAGGATGGATCAGACAGGTCCGGAGGGCAGAGGGAGTCTGGATCACTGGCAGCTTAGGAACCACATGTGTAGCTCGACAGAGAGAGAGAGAGAGAGAAAGAGTGAAAGGTGGAGACAGGGGGAGAGAGGAAAGAGAAAGAGGGGGAGGAAGAGAAGAGGAGGAGAGATTGCAATTAGGTATGGTCACAGTCACAATGTATAATGTGAATGTATATTTACTGTAGAGTGCAAGCAGGGACTCCGGCAGGACTAACTATGACAGCATAACTAAAAGGGAGAGCCAGAAGGAAACACAAACATGAGGGCTCCCTGAGATGCAAAGCAAACAATCACCTCACCGTCAACAAACCTGAGTGATCAAATGAGACTGAGGAAGACAGCATCTAAACATACCAGTTCACCATAATACTCTATGTCCATGAGTCCCCCAGATCTGCTCCTTTACCTTATGGCAAATCTATTTATAAAAATGCTTGGCTAAATAAATAGGTTTTGAGCCTAGACTTAAACACTGAGACTGTGTCTGAGTCCCGAACACTATTTGGAAGACTATTCCATAATTTTGGGGCTTTGTAAGAAAAAGCTCTGCCCCCAGCTGTAGTTTTCATAATACGCGGTACTGATAAGCAGCCTGCATCCTTTGACCGAAGTAGGCGTGGCGGATCGTAAGACACTAGCAGTTCGCTCAGATACTGCGGGGCGAGACCATTTAATGCCTTATATGTCAAGATCACACTCCTCAGGATCACACTCCTCAGCCTCCCTGGGAAAGTCTATTCAGGGGTCCTGGAAAGGAGGGTCCGTCGGATAGTCGAACCTGGGATTCAGGAGGAGCAGTGTGGTTTTCGTCCGGGTCGTGGAACAGTGGACCAGCTCTATACCCTTAGCAGGGTCCTGGAGGCGGCATGGGAGTTTGTCCAACTAGTCTACATGTGCTTTGTGGACCTGGAGAAGGCATTCGACCGTGTCCCTCGGTGAGTCCTGTGGGGGGTACTCCGGGAGTATGGGATATCGGATTCCCTGTTAAGGGCTGTCCGGTCCCTGTACAACCGGTTTCGGAGCTTGGTCCGCATTGCCGGTAGTAAGTCGGACCTGTTTCCGGTGAGAGTAGGACTCCGACAGGGCTGCCCTTTGTCACCGATCGATCCTGTTCATAATTTTTATGGACAGGATTTCTAGGCGCAGCCAGGGCGTTGAGGGGGTCCAGTTTGGTGGGCTCAGAATTGGGTCACTGCTTTTTGCAGATGACGTTGTTCCGCTGGCCTCATCACCCTGTGACCTACAGCTCTCACTGGATCGGTTCGCAGCCGAGTGTGAAGCGGCTGGGATGAGAATCAGCACCTCCAAATCTGAGGCCATGGTCCTGAGCCAGAAAAGGGTGGAGTGCCCTCTCAGGGTTGGGAGTGAGATCCTGCCCCAAGTGGAGGAGTTCAAGTATCTCGGGGTCTTGTTCACGAGTGAGGGTAAAATGGAACGGGAGATCAACAGGCGGATCGGGGCAGCATCTGCAGTCGGCTCTGTATCGGTCCATCGTGGTGAAGAAAGAGCTGAGCCAAAAGGCAAAACTCTCAATTTACCGGTTGGTCTACGTTCCTACCCTCACCTATGGTCATGTGCTGTGGGTAGTGACCGAAAGAACAAGATCGCGAATACAAGCGTCCGAAATGAGTTTCCTCCGCAGGGTGTCTGGGCTCTCCCTTAGAGATAGGGTGAGAAGCTCAGTCATCCGGGAGGGGCTCAGAGTAGAGCCGCTGCTCCTCCGCATCGAGAGGAGCCAGATGAGGTGGCTTGAGCATCTATTTAGGATGCCCCCTGGACGCCTCCCTTGTGAGGTGTTCCGGACACACCCCACCGGAAAGAGACCCCGGGGAAGACCCAGGACACACTGGAGGGACTATGTCTCTCGGCTCGCCTGGGAACGCCTTGCGAACCCCCCGGAAGAGCTGGAAGAAGTGGCCAAGGAGAGGGAAGTCTGGGCATCCCTGCTGAAGCTGCTGCCCCCGCGACCCGACCTCGGATAATCGGAAGAAAATGGATGGATGGATGGATCAATTAAATTTTATTTGTATAGCGCTTTTAACAATTGACATTGTCTCAAAACAGCTTTACACAATCAAAAGAATTATTTAAGTTTGTATGGAATGTGAATGTGTATGAATCAAAATGATCAGATAGTCCCTGGAGAGCAAGCCGCGGGCGACAGTGGCAAGGAAAAATTCCCTGAGATGGTAATAGGAAGAAACCTTGAGGGGAACCAGACTCAACAGGGAACCCATCCTCATCTGGGTGAAACAGGTAGCAGGAGATTATCTGCATTTATACAGTGTGTTAGGTAGCAGGCAGTTCAGCTATAATAGTTGATGTTAATTGGTGTTAAAATGGAGACCAGGTAGTTATTGGAGACTCAGATAGACTTGTAGAAAGTTCCAGTCCTGAACTATCGAACTGTCAAGTCCTCAGAGAAACAGCTGCCAACACCAGTCGAGGCCAGTCTAAGACCTCTGGGGGTGTGCTGTGGTGTCTGGCACTGGGATGGTATTGGTGGATCCTTTGGGTGCTATGGGTTGCAAGGTGGGGACTCCATGGATTAGATTTTTTGTCCAGCTCATTCCATGGATGTTCAGTTGGATAAAGATCTTTTCCTCCTAAGCCCCATACAAGGTAGGCTGTAATGCATTGTGTGTTTTGGTACCTTTCTATAATGGTTAGCATTTTTTTTTCAGCAATTTGTGCTACATTAGCTTTTCCAAATGGACTGGCCACATGCATAGACAGTGGGTGTCCATAATCCTGTCACCAGTTTACTAGTATATAATTAATAATCAATGGTGCAATTCACCTGGCAGTGGAGTAAGTTAATTAGAATGCATGATAAAGTTTTTTTGCTTTATTATATTATCATATTGCCATTCATAATGAAAACCATATATTTTGCCTCACTTGGTTTGGTTAAAGAAATCATTAACAAATTTCATAAAGTACTGATGCTGAGTTTGGTCAGAGCGGGTTTTACCCACTGGGAGGAGGTAATTATGGTTAGTCCCGTATGAGGTAAATGCAACATTACCACTGCTCAATGGGACTTCACATTAGACTCCTGAATCAGTCAGGTAGGAAATCTCAGTGTATGCTGCTAACATGAATGCGGGGTGTGGCCTGAATTGTACACAGCTAGGCCTCATGCCCAGTAGAGCTGCCCTCTCTGCTCATGCTCACATAAGCACACACCAGCACGGCAACCCCACAGGGGAGACATCTGTGCCTTTGCCGGAGCAGTTGCATGGAGTGTTAATTATGTATCAATGAGCCAAACATACAACAATGTACACAGTATCGCATGAACACATTCATATGTAGTGGTAGGAAGATTAAAGGAGTATTTACTAAATATGGCATGTGGCTTTAATATGATCGAGAGATAAAGGGAAAAATGAGCGACTTAATATTAAATCGGCTGAAATTATGAACCATGACTTCGACCGAGGTAATTCAAACCTCTACATCAAAAATGTGGCACATGCTTTGTCTTTGTATTGTGTTCTTAATTCGACCAAGAGCTGAACATGCAATTTGCAAATGAGCACTGCATAAAAAAAGTTACAGAGATCATATTAGTACAGTTCCATCCCAACATAAGGCACACCTAAAATACATTTGTGATGATAAAGAGGTGCTGCCTATCCAGATAGATAAATACGATAATTTATTTATTATTTTTGAAAATAAAAATTTAGTTCACAGGATGAAATATTATAGTTGCTGTTGTTGCAGGGGTGCAGCTGACAGTGCCAGCGGCCACAGCTGAGAATACTGGGCTTCTGGGACCCAAGCAAAGAGGAAACAGCCCCAATTAGCCAGTACAGACAGGTCAGTCGAGCTCCTATCTCTCCCACCACTATCTGACATCTGCATATGCTGCATGTCTTAAAATAAAGTACATGCACCAGAGAGTGAGACAGAATACAATGTCTAACATCTATGCTATTACAGAGCAGGACAGATAGCAAATTGTGTTAGAGAGAGAGAGAGAGAGAGAGAGAGAGAGAGAGAAAGAGAGAGAGAATTATACTTAGTACTGCACTAAGTTTTCACTGTCACAACAGACCAGTTTCAACATGCCCTTAAAGCAGGTTGGTACATTAGCAGGTCATGCAAAAGCCACAGACCTTTTGAGAAGCAAAAAAAAGAAAAAAGAAAAACTCCAGAAACAGGTCAGGACAGGATAAGATGACAGTATAAATTATGAATGCATCTTATACATTCTCATTCTCATTTAATGTCACATAATGAGGTCTGTATTGAGCTCACTTCCTAATCACACATTTTCAGTTTACTGCTGTGTCTTTGCAGCATTTATTAAAAACACAGGTGAGAAAACAGAAGAAAGAACACTGCCTCTAGTGGCTATGTAACAGCATTACAAATGTGTTCATGCATTCAGTCAAGAGTTAAAGCACTCTCCCAAACACACGCGCGCACACACACACACACACACACCTAAAAATATATATACACACAGATGAGGAAAAGAAAAACTTATATAAATGTTTTAATTATTTATATAAGTTATAATAATATTTAATATTATATAATAATATATTTATATAGTAATAATAATAGTGTTATTACACTCTAAAAAATGCTGGGTTGTTTTTTCTACCCAAACGCTGGGTTGCCGCTGTTGGGTCATTTTTCTGGGTTATTTACAGAGAGTTGGGTAGTTTTTGTGTAACCCAGCTGCTGGGTTGAAGTTTGCTTGGCCCCTCCCCCAAAGTTCACCGGTGGATTCAGCGGCTGTCACTCAGCTTCGTGTCTCTTGAGCTCTCACACCGCTGATGACGGTTCATCCTCCTCGGACATTTAAGGGAAAATGGCGTTAAATACAAGGTCTGTATACACATGTTCACTCACCTAATTCACATATGACTGAAAAATTATTACTATATGTAACATTTATTGCTGTTACCGTGTTAAGGTTACACACAAACTTTCCGGCTGGTCTGAGGTACTGGATGATAATTTTGCTGAGAATAGCTGCTAGCCTCCCCACCTGTGTATGAAAGAGACGGCTAAGATGTCTGAGCTTTTTTAGCTTTTTCTGTAGAATGTTTGCAGGGTTACGAAGATGGTGAAGTGATGAATGAACGCTAAACTGTTAACTGTAGTGTTAGCATGACGCATGCATTTAGTTAGTTTGCTAGCATTAGCAACCACTTTAGAACTTTATTAAACTCACTGCTTGAGACAATAAAATGCTGTGGTGTTACAAACCACTGACCCTCTCACAAATATACAGACCTGCTAACCCTCCCGTTTTTCACTAGCTAGTAATTTACTCTGCGGTCAAATTTCTCCTGCGTTTCTCCCGAGTTATAACAATATTTTACACCTTTCCCCCTTTGGCAAGTATGCAAATGTATCACCAGTAATTGCATGTAAGCTAACCAGGTAGCTCTCTTTAACCAAAGTTAAATTAACTATCAGTCAGCGCGCCAACTACAGGAAAAAGTACCACAGCGGTACAGATAACTACTAGATGGAAGTATTAATATTTTGGTGATTGTAATGTACCAGTATGACACCAGCTATGACATTTTTTCGGTAATTAGCTTAAAATCAATGCAGACTACAATATCAACTAGTCTGACATAAAGTGCTGTATCCTAAAAGTCGTGCTTATTTTGCTGTTTTATGTTTGGTAGTAGCTGTCTCCATGTTTTTGTTTCTGGTTACCTATACCCTATCTTAATGGGCAGCTTTGTAATTTTTTAGTATCAATCGTATTTCACACGAAATTGATAGTCTTATTCAGTTTAATCTTTGCTATTCAACAAAATTTTAACTTTTTCATTTCTTTCTTTCTAAGGTTGGCACCAACATGGTGGAGTGTCAAGGCCGTACCCCTACATCCTGACGTTGGGAGATAATGACCAGCGCTGCTCTCAGTAATGTTGTAATGTTGCTATGAAATAGCGAGACCTACCTGAAAAGTCATAGACAGACAGTGTTTGTATGTTAAAATGAGACCAGGGCTGGATAGTTTTGATCCTGCTCTGTAGAAGTTGCTTCAGCCTATTTGTTCAATTTCTCCATTCTGCCCTTGTCAGTAATAGTACAGTAATGATGTCACTGTTTATTATCTGTTCTTGTGCTTTTGAAAAATAAATGTTTTTTCTAAGAACATTTAATAGGATGATGTTTATTGCATACATGTATGTTTTTTGTAATAGACCAGTATATCAAAGTAATTTAACTGTTTAATAGACATGGGTGGTTTTTTTTTTTTTAACAGATTTCATTTTAAACATGAAAATAATAATAACCTATTTGTGAGGTAGAATTAACCCAATTCTACCTCACAAATAGACCAATTTATGTGGTGGAATTAACCCAGCATTATAGTTAAATATGACCTAGCATTTGGATTTAATATTTAACCCATCTTGTTGGGTTAAACAAATAACCCATCTTGCTGGGTTAAATTAACCCAGCATTTAGTTAGTCCTATATTTACCCAGCAGCTGGGTTAAAAACAACCCAGATTGGGTTGTTTTTAACCCAGCATTTTTTAGGGTGTACTATTTACTGTACTTATGTATAATGTTTTTATTTTTATTATTATCATTACTTACTGTATATTTTTATTTTTCTTGTTCCTTGGCTGCATTGAGCATGTTTGTGACAAAATAATCTCCCTCGGGATAAATAAAGTTCCTCTTATCTTATCTTAATATTAATTGCTATATGGTCTATATTGATAGTGATAGAATATACACCACATTATTTGTATTTTTATAAAGTGTGTACATCAAACATGGTACATCATTCCAAGTGCTACGGTTGGGAGAAGTTGAGTGGTCTGTGCTAAATCGGCTGGTCCAGATGTACCAGACTGCCAGACACAACAAATGAAGCCTCTGACCTTTTGATCTGACCCACATTTAACAGTGACCATAAAGGATCAGGTTCCGGACAAAATAAGCGTCCCTCCCCCAGTACATCCAATCCAATCCCTTGCTACCTTTAAATTCTGGGCCATGGACCTCAACAGATGTGCCTTTTAGCATGGCTATGTCGGCTGGTATGACATCCCGATGTGAAGCCATACTCTTCATTTGAAAGTTGTACTACTGCACAGAGAGAATGGGAGAAAATGATAAATAAGTCATTTCAATGAATCAGGGATAAGCCATACAGCGCATATGCCTCAATTACAATGAATCCTTTCAGCCCTGTTTCCCCTATCTTTACTATTTGCTCATCTCAAGTTTAATTCTGCCTTCCTCTTTCAACAAACTCTATCTTTCGCTCCCTCACTCCACTTGTCGGCTGTCCTGAGAGAGCCCCTATTACGCCGCCTTGTCGCTTCTCTCATGCAGAAACTCAACTCTGACTTTGTGTGATTATTCAAAAAGTCATTGCCAGGTCAAGGCAGTCTGGTTAATAAAAAAAAAAAACAGAGAGGGGCATTTCATACATTATTTCCTCTCAATCTCAATGTTTCTCCCTCCACTGTCCTCAATCCTTCACTTTCCCACATGCACTTCTGTTTTGAAAATGCAGCTAAACAAAAGTTTCTTGTCATGCTGCACTTGCTTTTGTACTGGCATACAGATGCACCACATTGTGCATAAGACAAAAGATAGAAGTTCCTCTAGATTAGGGCCAGTAGGGTTTAGTATGCTTGTCCTTCAGGTTGAATGGCAGTTCTTACTCTTTTTGCTTATGGGAACTGTGCTAAATACACATACACACGAAAGAAACAACGTCCTGTCTGTTTATTTTTTTTGTCTCTTTTCACTTTTTAATTTTGTATTTTTTTTTTGCCTCAACCTGCAGAATGACAACACTAGCCTCAGCGACATACCCCATTAACCTTTCTGGCAAAACAAAACACCAGTATTGAACCTCCTACTTGTGTCTGTACGTGTATCCAATTAGACTATGTCCTCTGTTTAATCAGCGTGCATTCACGTTTACTTGCACATTTTTATCCAAAGCGACCAACAATCGAGCTGGGCAGATGAAGGTTATGGGCCTTGCTTAAGGACCAGACAGTGGCAGCTTGGCAGTGTTGGGATTTGAACTCAATACACACTCACACACATCCTGCCACTGTTTCCCACAGGGTCGTCTGATGAAAGCCAGTGCTGTGTTTGATATGTACACCAGTTTCCCCTGCTCCCACACATAACCTCTGGACCTGACCATGACCTGGGTAGCCAGTACAGGGTCAAGCTAGGCCATGTCTCCTTCCTCTTTCAAGTGCATCTGCTTAATTAGAGAACAAGGAGGGGGTTAGTGAATGAAAAGGTCGGGTTCACATGGACACACACACAGGAAAGAATGCTCCCTCACTCAGTCTCTTATTCGCCTTCTGTCTCTCTCTATCTTATGTGGTAGACGTCCTGAGCTCATGTCACTCATCATTGCTGATACAGCAGTAAAGTACAGGGTAGGATTTCAGACATATGACAAAGATACGCTAATCAAACAATTTGGTGAAACTGGTCAAAGCATATCAGCCCATAATTAAATCCAGCTCTCACCTTGATAATCTGTTCCTGTGGTAGTTCATTTTATGAATCATATCTTAACATTAGACACATCCTCACACAGACTAGCTTAATCTTCAGGATCATCACCGATTCATATAATGTAGATGTATAAAGTTTTCAATTATATATCAGATTAATTAGATGGAGTAATTACATCTAAGGTGTACGACAGAATGCAATCATCACACCTGGGAACTTTTATGCGAAATTTCGAACAAATCTATTTTAGAGGAATATTCATCTGAAAAGCCACCTGAGTAATCCAGGTTAAATGGATCTCTCAAAGGTATGGCTGCAAGTGGTCCACAAGGGACTGCAGTCTTGAAGTCTGAGCTTCCTCTCTGCTGCTGGTGTTTGATTTAGTGCTGCTCCAGACGGTGGCAGTGAGGCGGTGTGCTCGGTGACAGACTTTTCGAAAAAGCTCGATCCTCTCAGCCTCCCTAGCGAGCTCCAGTCTGGGGAGACGCTCTCTGATTGTGCACTGCGAGACACACAATGTCACCACTCACTGGAGCCTCGAACTGGAAGATCTGGGACAACAGCGATGGGACATTTCTCCAACAAAATTGGTCTAATCAAAACTGTGGCCACGTTCCTTCTCTTGTTATTGACGCTTCTATTACAGGACCGGGCAAAAGTCCTGTCAGTTTTACCAAAAATAAAAATGCCACACATTCTGCGTATTATTGAGTATCAATATTCACATAAAAGGTAAAACCACATCTAGCATTTCTTCTTTGCTCAGAAAATCTTTGAAAATGACAACAAGACTGTAAATGTTAAATACAAGTATTATGCAAGTAAATCAGTAAAGTAAAACAGAACTAATCATGCTATCGATGACTCAGTGGAAGGTTTTCCCTTGCTACACGGAAACCCAGACTTCAAATCTTAGCCAGTTACCCAAACTCAGGCACTGGATGCGGGGCATCCTTAGTGCCAATCCCAAGCCTGGATGGAAATGGGAAGGTTGCATCAGGAAGGGCATCTGGCACAAAACCTGTGCCAAGTAGAATATGTTGATCTGATGGTCCTTAACAGGAGCAGTCAAAACAAGTGGTTCAAATGGTTAAGGCTGTGGGTTGCTGATCGGAAGGTTGTGGCTTCAAGCTGCCACTGTTGCAAGCCCCTTAAACCCTATCTGCTCCACAAGTGCTGTATCCTGGCTGACCCTGCACTCTGACCCCACTTCCTAATTGGGATGTGTACAAAATAATATTTTCATTGTGCTGTAATGTACCTGTGACAAATAATTGAATCTTAACCTTAACCACTCTGATGTTAATTATTTTCCAGAATGAGCATGTAGCAAAGTGTTTAATTCCTCTTATAGCGTTACCAGTGTGGTCATTCATAAGACATCGAACATTTTTATCAATTTATGCATGGGGATATTAATTATTTTTAAAGAAAGAAAGAAAGAAAATATTCCACCGCATAAAGAGCTGGTCTCTGCAAGCAGGGTTCAGAAGCAGTATGATTTAGAGATACTAAGCATATTTCAGTCTGTGTACTGAAAACAGTCTGAGAGAGAGCGTGAAGGAGGGAGTGTGGTGTGTGTGTGTGTGTGTGTGTGTGTGTGTGTGTGTGTGTGTGTAGGCACTAAATCACCCTGAGTGGATGAAATGTGGACAGGATATGGGGACATTACTTTCTTAGTGGAGCAAAGGCCTAGGAAATGCCTGTTAGCATATTTTCAACAAACCCATTGACACCTGGCTAAACGTCCTGTATAGGAAGGAAGTGAGAGTGACCACAAGCGCCATATGTTAACAGTCAAGAGAGAAAGAGGGTGGGGGCGTGGGCTAAGGGGCATCTGCCTCTAAAATCTGATAGGACGATTGCACTATTTGATCAAATCTCTTATTACTCAGGTTATGTCACATGTTTCAAGAGGAGCTGAACAGACACAAAGTGCATAAGCAATGTCTTGCGTAAAATATTTCAGGGTTGAGCAAAGTCATGTATGAAATGTAAATTACAAATCTGGTATAGAAAAAAGGAAGAAGAAGAAAGAGAGCAGAGGCACACACTCCTCGAGTGTTTAAACCACTAGTATTCCATGAATATTAATGTCCTGAAAAATGACAATAGCAGCGCAAAGCTGTTTACAGCAGAGAGCAGCATGTTTTAGGCTCTGAATCTGCTGTTTAGCATGCACTGGTACCAAGCCATATCAAATAAGCAGACACACCACCTGACTCACTACTACTCAGCTCTGACATTGTGTCTCACAAACCACTGGAGGAGGAAGAGAAACAAGAGAGGATAAAACAAAGGGAGTGGGATGGAGAGAGTCAGTGAAGGAGAAAGAGGAGGAGAAGAAGAAAAAGTTGAAGAAGCAGAAGAAGAAGAATAACGAGTCTGCCTGGAGAGGTAGCATGGAGAAAATGGCTGCGTGTGTTAGGTTGAGGCTGAACTGTTGACCTCTTCCGCATTAGTACACTACACGTGTTAGCAGTCACAGTAACACACAGACAAGTAACACCACCTTTTACAAAATACTGCCAAACTCATCCATTTATCTTTACATTCCCATTAGTGTGCACTCTTTAAGTTGGCTCATAAATATCAGTGGGAGATACCGCCACATGAGAGTCATTGCATCTATAGTCCTTCACTATAATTTGAGCTACAGAAATTGCATATCCACAACCTAATATGTATGACATCATTAAATGAATACATCAGCATTTCTCAACATAATCTCTAACCATTGCTCTCTAACTGTAGCTTAAATGAAACTCCTAGGCATGAATTTTGTTTTGGAAATTGAAAACGTCTAACTTTAAAATCTACGGACAATCAAATAGAAACTGTGCTACTGTATATAACACAAAATCCAAAACTAACTTTTAGGATGAGGCAGATGCATATGAACCTCTTTCCAAACTGTTAAACTGTAGCGTATCAGTGCAATAAAATTTATATTCTGTAACAAACAACCACAAAGTCTTCATGAATCACGTTGTTAATTATTCTGTACTTTAATTATACTGTATGTGAATATCAAGTGCACAGGTTTTCTGTTCTTTTCTTATTTCGATATCCAAATTGAGAAGTATGCCTTTAAATGATTTGCTGTGCCAGAAGTATCAAACTGAATATTTATCCAAAAGTTTAGAACTTTGATTACTCAGGTGTTTTAAACCTTATTCGGGTTTATTTTAGTATTTTGCAAACTAAGAGTTTACATTTGAGACCATCTGGCTTCCCCGGGGAACGTGTTCCTTTGATTAAGAGAAGAACTACCCCAGTCCTTTCTACAGCTACATGATTTTTTACTTATGAGCACTTTGCAGAGTTTGATGGTGCAAACAAGACTAACCTTTCTATCATGCCTTCTCTCCAGCACTCTTGCTTTTATTTCCTGCATACTTGCTTTTTGTCACTCTTAACACAGGCATATACAAACAGAAAGCAATTTTAATCTTTTCTAAATGTATGCATACCATTTGAGCAAATGAAAGCTGAAACTGGACTGTTTTCCAAGTAGTTTGGTGGCCACGGCTTTATTGGCTTATTATTTAAGAAAGTGGGCCAGCATAAGCAGGACACAATAATAATTCTTTGAGTGGCTGGGCTGTGACCTATGAGAGTGTGGCGATGATGAATCTGTGTGCCATGGTGCATTATGGTGGGATAAAAGAACAGAGGGGTGAAGGACAGTGCCTGCTCTGAACCTTAATCAGATGCAGATCAGACTAAAAGCATCAGAGCAGCAAATCCCCACTACAGAGCACAGCAGCTCTCTGCTCCCCACCACTCCGGCCACCTCGGCCGCCTTGCCTATCCCCACCCCCCTTTCTCCGTCTCTCTTTCTTCCATTTCTTCTTTTTTCCTCTCACACAGCATTCCCTTTCTCCCTGAGCCCTTCAGAAAAGATTGGTAGATAGATTCAAGTCTTTATTGAAAGATCATATGGGATGACTGCAAAATCCCATTACTTGTTGATTAAGTATTGATCCCACCCCCAAGTATTAACAAGTAAGCTAATATGGAGTGACCCGTGAGACCAATGGCTGAGGAGCACAGAGAGCAGACACTTTCAAGGGGGAAGAAGATAGGGGGAGAGAGAGCAAGGGAGAGAGGGAAATAGAGAGAGAGAGAGAACGAGAGTTGGGAGGGGGAACTACAAAACAAAAAAGAGATGAGAGAGACCTAGGCGAAATAGATATTTTGAAATGGACAGATGTGTGGCATTAGATATGTGAGTGAGCTCCTGGCTCTGGTTAAAATGTCACACTTCACAGCAAAGATCAATGGGTACTTTATTTCTCTGATGCCCTCTTATTACCATTATCAGACCGCTCCCCTCTCCTGCCTCCTAATGACCCCCAGTGAACCACACGCCTTACTTACAGTGAGGGTTTCAAAATCCTCCTTCCTACATCTCTCCAAAAGGCACACTTTCTCATTAACCTGTTCATGCCCATCCAGAACAGCTGCAAAAAAAATGCCCACTACTATTACTGTTGTAGTTCAACACATATACCCCAACACACACACACATACACACTTTCAGTAAGGGACATTCTGTGAGGGAAGGGCATAGTCACAAGATGTAGTGCAAATAACAAGCTTGTCTCATGGGATCTAAGTATCTCAGCCCACATAGATGTGCTGGCAGGCAGGCTGGTGCAGTTCAGCAAAAACATGGCCAGAGCCATGGTTAGCATAACCCCCAAGAGACAAGTTAGCTAAATATGGACTGGTCTCCTCTGCTTCCTACGCTTCCTGATGGTACAATATTTGTAGATATTAGTCTACCGCAGGTTTCCTTAGTATTAGCCTTGATGCTACTTAATAATAATAATAATAATAATAATAATAATAATAAGCAACAACTACAATGGCCGCACTGCTTCAAGTCCCAGTACTGCCGAGCCACAGGTTACTGTTTCCTCTGGATTGTGCACCCCCACCCCCCAGCTCCCATTAAAATGCCAGTAGGTTTATTGCTTGTTCAAAGTTGGTTCAATTGCTTAGGAGTTTGGGAGCACTAGGCAGGGTACATCCGGGACAGGTTGCCAGTGCACAATACAGGGTACACGCAAGCACACACACTCACCCTCACACTCATTCATTGTCTATTTCCCAATTTATGCTGCATACAGGGTTGGGAGGGGGTGAGGTGGAGGGGGTTTTGGGTGGGGGGTGGGGGGGGGCGCCCTTTTGCATATCCAAGGAGACTTAGGGCACGTGGTGGGGTACACCCTGGACGGGGTGCCAATTCATCGCAGGACACACACACATACACACACAATCACATGTTCATTCAAACTCTGTGGAAAATCTGGGAATATCAATTAGCCTACTCTGCATGAGTACCCAGAGGAAACCCATCACACACTTGAATACTTGGATAAGTTCACACAAATAGAGAAAAAGTTTAAATCATAAGACTGGCCCTCGTAACAGTTCAAATGGACTGAACTACATGCACAAGGCCATGCTGACTTGGGGGGAGGAGGAGTGGGGGGCTTCCATACTTAAGCAGTATGTTCATTATGGTTCACTTGAGAGCCTCATTCTAACTGGCTAAATACAAAATTCAAGGCAATCATAAGATGCTCACCCCATGATTAGCACCTCCAAAGCAGAACACACATCACCCACCTGGTGCCTCTCACTGATGCAAAAACAATTAGACGGAGATGAAAGTAGGCTTCTTTATTTAAACTGTGCCAACTTTTAAGCCCACCCACCTGTGCTCACCTTTAAAAATTCATATTTCATTTCAAACTCATCACTGGAGAAATCTCTGCACATAAATCGCACAAGGAGGAGAGCGTAGCAGACAATAAGCAGATTGAATGTCTTAATGTAATTGCCATTTGATGATATGATGCTTTAGTTTTATGTAAAGGATAAAAGGAAAATTGATACGACAAGGAATGAGACGGTACGTGACGTTCTCTGTGTTTCCGTATTTAAACAGGAGACAGAAAAATAACACAAGGATTTTTTTTTCCAGTTCTGGCACATTCCGCTTGTTCAGTCGATACGTCCACAGATTATTCAGATTAGTGAGAGGTTTAACTCCGCTCATTGACTTGATGAAGGTTTCGTCCAGTTAGAAAGCTGACACAGTCCATTACAACTAACATCCTGATATTGATTAAACCATTTCAGGGGTTGGCCTTCTCCTGAGAGCAACTTCAGCAGGCTCGCTCTCTATATATCTCTCTGAATCTTTTTATCTCTTTCTCTCTTGTATCTCTTTCATTCCCATTTATCATCCCAGCTCTTAGAATTACGAGGAAGTTATCTAAGACCTTAAAGCTTTATATGGCAACTGTTTTCATCAAGTGTGCTTGAGTACAAAAAAAAAATCTTTACTAAACGTTTTTTCCCCCTCCTTACACCATACTCTGTGCTAACAGGAAGTACAGTATGTTCGGGTTGATGGGATGCTTTTGGACTTTTTGTTTTTCGGGAATTTGTGACATAGGAAAGACTGTCGCTGAAAGAAACATTGCTTGATTACCTGTGTGCCTCTCACCTGATTGCATACGGAGTGAGAAATCAGTCTGTTTTTGCCTGCCTGCTGCTCCACTGATTAGCTTTATGTATGTCATTGTTTGTTGTAGAAAGTAAATTTAAAAAGGCAAGGCCAAAGTTCTTTAGACTTATGCCCGTCTATTGACCGATCATTGCACATCGCAAGAGGCTTCGCCTCTGTTTGCCTCTACGGTGAAGCCCATGTTTACTGAACATCCCAGTTAATTTAGCCTCTTTTTCAGTTTATTAGCGATTCAAAGTCCTAATAAGCATGTAGGCCAAAGTGGATGAGGCGCGATATTCTTCAGCCTAATGGCCAATTAGGGGAAGCTAAATGAGAAGGTAGGAGATTACTATCTACTCTAGCATCCCTTGAGACAGGGGAAAAATTGGTTCAACCCTCAACCTTTTGCTCAGTTGCTACAAAGAACACCTACTTCTAGGAAGCCCAGACATGGTTATTGCGGTAAAAATAATTTGTAGCACAATACATAACAACCTTCATTACAATTCATCATACAGTATTTTCCTACAGCAGGAATAAATATGTACTGTTCGCTTTAATAGGAACACCTGTACCACTGTTCCATCATGCAAATATATAATCTGCCAATCATGTAGCAGCAGCACAGTACATTACATCATCCAGATACAGAGCTTCAGGAAATCTTCAGTATGGGAAATAACTTTGACTGTGCTGGGATCAGTATTTCAGAAAAAGCTAATCTCATACATGGGATTTTCTCACACAATTTTTTGGTGATATTTTTCTGCTCATAATGGTTATGAATAGTAGTTTTCATAGTTAGTGTACATTTTTTATCAGCTTGAGGAATGCATCAGTCGAAGTCACAAACTTCCTCTAATAATTCTGATGTTGGACGTGAACATGACCTGGTCCATGACAGGTCCGTGAGCACTGGACCTGGGTGTGCATGAACTTGTGCATTCTGTTGATTGATGATTGGCTGCTTGGATAATTGCATGGATGAGCAGGAGTAGAAGCATTTCTATTAAAGTGAGATTTGCATCTACACATGTATAGATTTTATATTTGGATCTATAAGATGATCTAAATGAGGAATTCAATATTGGTTGCCCAGGAAATAATTGTTAATTTGCCAGGTTGCTTAGTAACATTATTTGTGTCCTGTAGTAAACATCAAAGATGCATCCATGAGATCAGTAGCTAAGCAGTTTTAGGGTAGATACAGATACAGAGGGAGAGAGAGAGAGAGAGCGAGCGAGAGAGAGAGAGAGAGAGAGAGAGAGAGAGAGCGAGAGAGCTTTGTACTCCATACTGTATCAATTTTGCTCGGTCTAAATGACCTAAATAAAGGATTCTACCCAGGGACCCAATAGAAAGCTAAGTCCACTTATTTATTAAATCCAGGCTCTTTGTTCACTGCTAAAATATTCTGTGGTTTGGTGAAGTTTAGACTACAGTCCTGTGATCCAAGATGGATTGTAAATCAGATCCTCTCCAATAATAAGCCAGACTAGAAAAGTGGTGGCATTCCACAGCCAGGGAATGGGGTCTCCTAAAGACCCGAGCACGTTGGGTCACACAATAGCATGATTGACTGCATCAGATGTATGGAAGCGCCAGGCGAAATAAAAGTGGGCTTATTTAAGGGCGCATCAGGATGAAACTGGCGAGTGAGAGCTCTGTCAGACTCGGAGCCAGTACAGCTTACTCGGGACAGTGATACAGCCGAAAAGGACCGAACGTTCACCGCTTAAAAGTGAGAGTGAGAGTATGGGAAAATCCACGTATTGTTTAAAGGACAGTGTGGATTACTATCTCTCTTCATAATACTCACGTGGTGAAAATTGCAGTGTCCCCTCCCCCCAATGTGTTTAGAAGTGGAGGACATCAACATGCACAGCGTGTAATGATGTCAAAGAGCTATTTCATGGTGAATGTTTGGCATGAATTAGAGGCCAGCAGGAGATCGGACTCTCACACAGACTCTCAAACCATCCTTGCAGGGTCCCTTTGTTCCTCTGTGCACTGTGGTGCAGATGGGACTTCGGTCTCTCTCTTTCGCTGTCTCTGTCTCTCTTTCTCTCCCTCTCTCTTGCTCTCTGACACACTGTCCCTTCACATGTCTCAATGTCTCATCCCACCATTATGCTTACATTCTCTGCAGCAGTCCTGACACTTGCTCTGAGACGGATGCACCTGCAGGAACACAGAAATGAGCACAGATATACACACACACACACACACACACAGGGTCAATGACTCACCCATCCCCTTATTAAGAAAAATACTCCCAAGGGCATTCTTTTACACGCGTCATCTCTTATTAATGCAGTATCCTAAATCAGAAAAGAAGAAACGTCTGTGAGCTGCATTCAGATGCTGTGGCGTTTACTGAATGGCTGAATGAATAAATGGGAAGTTGAAGACAGGAAAAGGACAGAAGTGCAAAGTCTAGCGGTCTATGACCTTTTTAAGATCCCCATCAAATGGATAAATAAGATCCCGAGGTGACTGTCATTTACAGGTTGGATATTGATGTGGAGCTGCCCAGTCCTGAGAGAGCATACCACTGCACTCCAGAGTGAAGAAACAGGAAACAGGACATGCACACTAACATCACAGAACACACAACATGACAGCACATATACATGTTGAAAGTGTGGTTTGGCAAAAAAAAAAAAAAAAAAGGCAGAAATAGAATATTCAAATCTCACTTTTTTTTGTGAATACGCTTTGCATTCTATTTGAATCCATTCTTCCACCCTACTGTCCAATATTCCTCGGGATATTCTATCAAAAATGTTGAAGGCATAAAGAGCTCCATTTTCATTGTTTGTCACTTTTAATTAAGTATTTCAATAGCCTTAGATTATTATTTTATATCAATGGCAAACTGACAGTTGGTTTACAGTAATGTACTGTACAAGTAGAGCCAAAACATTTTTTCTATTAAAACTGTAAATAAACAATGTGATACCCCGACAAGAGGACATTGGAGGCAGACTTTGGGGAATAGAGCATTCTTTTCTTTTTTTCTTTTCTTCCTTGCACTTTGCTGCACCTCATCCTCAAAACAGACATACTGCTTTGGAGCCTTTTTTTTTTTTTTCCAGTCACAAAACAAATCAACAATCACACATTCTAGCACGCTCGCATCGATCGTCACACTAGCCAATCAGGGGAATCTTTGAGCTCACGCAAGTGCATGAGTGCTATCCTCTGAGTGTGTTGCACTGCTCCTTATGGTGCGTCAGCAAGCAGTTTGAGAATATGCGGTTGGTTGGGGTTATGTGATTCAGAGGAAATACTGTACATGATATCCTTCGCCCTCTCCGGGTCGGTGGGTGTAGCCTTGATTATAGTCTGTCGGGGTTAAATTGGCTAGGCCTTAATTAGGGGAGAAAATCTGCAAAATCTGGAAAAAATAATCTAATTCATTCTATTGAAGCAGGTGTTCAAATGACTCTCTGGTGGATTTAATCTAATATACTGTAGATCAGGTTTTACACAAACTTGTGGTGCCCATGCTATGCAGTGTACAGCAAAAGGAGAGACAAACCAAATATGAATTCTGAAATTCATGTAAATCTTTCTCCAAGAGTTCCTCCTTTCACTTCACTCTAGATAGTGTTGCGTAATATAAATCATATGGATTTAATATTAAAAATGGAAGTATTTTTATGTACTTAATATGCATAAAAATATATTTTTTATACAACTTAATATGTATGTATGTACTGTATGTATTGTGTGTTTTTTGTTTTTTCGTTTTAGCCAGGGTGAAGTGTGTTGCATGTTTTTGTATGCTGTGGTCAAGGATACCTCACTTTATCACATGGAGAAATGGCAGTGACAGTTCTGCTGCAGGCTGATGTTCTGGGGAAAACTAGCATAAGCTCCTTATCGCACAACATTAAGTTTATGCCCAAAGGTGAACGGTTGTGTCACTTTCTGAGACCTGCTGGAAATTCATGCATCGATGTGACAGGTCAAAGCATAAAACTAGCCTGCAGCTGGAGGACACACACACTGACACGAACACGCACACACACATACTGTGCTACATACAAATGCTGCAACAAAGTGACTCGTTCACCACAGACACTGAAAGGAGAAATTTCTATTAATTCCAGGCAATGTATTATATGCAGGATTGTTACCTTTGGTTTCGCAGAGATAAAAAGAGAAAAAGTAATTTTTTTTTAACCTTGCATTTGGAATATATTTAAATTTTTGTTCTTTACTGATATCATGATTTGTTCATGGTCAAAAGAAGGTAAACAACACCTTTAACTCTTGAGAGTTAATTTGATAATAGCAGGTTTCTAGTCTTTTGTTGTGTTATTTATTTAATATACTGCAGCCTATTTTCCAAGGTTGGATCTAACTTTTATAGAATACACACTTAAAGTGCTGCTGCAATAAAAAAAAAAAATGTGCATGTAGTGTATGCAGCTTGGATTAAGAGGGGTCAGAGTGAGTAGACAAAGTAATGTAATGCACAGAAATATTTCCATTTCATTCCCAAAGCAAGAGCAAAACTGCTGCTCTAGGGATTTTAAATTATATTATATTTTCTTTCTAATATATAATTTATTGTTGGCATAGTAATCTTATATTCATGCTTATATTAGTGTAGAGATGTACTGTAGATGTATAGCTGCTCAGACGCTAACCACAAGAGTAGATCAAGTTTAAAACACACACACCCACACACATAAATGAGCTAGATTAATCCTTTTAGCACTAACAAAAGGTCCCCTGGTGAAAGAAGAAGGGATCTCTTGAGCCGAAACCGCCCTTCGTCCCACATTGTATCGATGCCCTATATCTCCAGCGCGAGAGTGGGTCGGTGTCGGGCTTCACAGCTCTGCCCAGCTCTGGCTCGCACTTCTGTGCTTGGCATGGCCCCTGACTAGGCCATCTTTAAAATGCTCTAAGATCCCCTGTCCTTTACTGTCTCATTCAAAGAGCTCTGCCTTTAAAATTCAGCACTGCAAGATGGTGTGAGCATTTGTTCCCTCCGCCACAGCAAAGGACATGCGACTGAACCACTCTCCAAGCTGAACGTGAATATCCAAAATGGGGTTGTAAATTCACTGTATCAAGGTCACACTGCTTTCTGCATTTTTTCAGAGAAATGCTAGCAACCAGAGCAAATTAATGCATGTTGGGATTTACTGTAAAGTAATTGATAAGGTAATGCTGCCAGTCCTAGTCTTACTCTTGAAGGTCAGCCTCATTTGCAAGCAATGTCTTCTATATAACTTGCTGCAGTTACTAGAATGGTGAGTGTGCATGCACACACACACACACGCACACGCACACACACACACAGGAAAAAAAAAATACGCTATGATGATGTGCAGGTTTTGTCTAGAGAGAGCGAGTGGCTGAATGGCCTCAGGCCTGCTGAACTCTGTGTAAATGATGGTCGGACCCTGCTCTCCTGTGTATGTGTGTGTGTGCACGTGTTTGTGTGTGTGTGACTGTACAGAGTGTTAAAGAAGGCTTTTAGCAATTAAATTCAAAGGCCTATAATAAGACTCACAATTCAATTGTAATAATTGTCCTCAATTGAATTTGACTCTTGCCTCTATTCTGTGCGTGTGTGGAGTTTACATGTTCTCACCATAGTGTAGTTGTTGGGGTTCCTCAAGGTACTTTAGGGCGTTTTTTCACTGGGTTCCGGGAACCGTTTCCGAGCACACTTGGCCCCGGGACTAGTTGAGTTTTGTCTATGAGCATGCAACCGTTCCGAGCTCGGGAACCAATCCCTGGCCCGATTGCAGTTGTGGTTTCGGGAACGATTCATGCGGTCCTGAGCACGGAAGGCGGGACATACTGTAAGTGCGCGCTCGTGCTTCAAAAGAGGAAGTGACGTAGTTACTCCGTACACAAACAAACGTGGCTGCTAAAGAATCTCTGTGAAGTAATGCCGAAGTACAGTATTTACTCCAAATTTACACAGAGAAAAACATCCAAAGATAATCGAACACTACATGAAAAAATCAGAATTTTAGGGAAGTATCCGTAAGTATTTACACACGCGCGTACAGCATCACTGAGCTAGGCCGTGCAGAGTTAAACAAACTGCGGCTCGAGATCCCTAAGATAAACTCCAGGCTGCCCACGACCATAGAAAGGATAAGCAGTATGGAAAAAAAAAAATATGTATTATTATTATTATTATTATTATTATTATTAACCCAGAGATTGGGTTTGCACAAGTCAGTGCCCTCCAATGGAAAATAAAGTACAGGGCACAATCACACGCCCTGTAAAAAAATTCAGTTTAGACCACTTATACACTTGGACTTTTTTAAACCTCATTCCTTTATTTTCGTCTTTCTCATAATTCACTTCTCTCTGCATCCAGTTGCTTTTCGGTTCAGTGAAAGAGAGTCGTGTTTTTTTTCTTTTCTTTTTTTTTTGTAAGATTGCCGTTGTAGCATCTCTCATGGCCATGGCATAGTTATTGGACTACTGTAAGTGCTTTTCTCACTAATTCAAAATTGATTCTTTAAGCAAGGCAGGGCTCAATAAGTCACTCCCTGCCACTCCAGTTATCAGTGCGTGCCCTGGTACTTGTGTATGGCTTTCCTTCAACCCAAAGTGGATGAGGGCAGAGAGCATACAGTGGCTTCATTTGTAGGAAAAAAATAAGGCTAATATTTTGGCACTGAATGAAAAATATGATGGGACAAAAAAGAAAAAAAAATCAACAATTTTCAATGACTGCTGTAAAATAAGAGGGGGAAGTCTTCAACCATGAAGAGAACATTAAGTAATGAACCTGGCGCTGCTGACCAGCCCATTAAGCTGAGCCTTTATGGGCCATTACGCACTGGGTCAATGAACACACAAGCACAAGCTCTCTACAGCCAGCTGGCAACTCACCCCAGGCTGGCATTCTGCTTTCGGTTTGTGTGTGTGTGTGTGTGTGTGTGTGTGTGTGTGTGTGTGTGTGTGTGTGTGTGTGTGTGCGAATGCAGCACCTTAAGACACACTGAAACAGTCATGCATAAAGCTACACCTGAATATGGCACTATTTGCTGTGAATTCTGTTTCTTTCTGCCAGCCCAGACTTTCTATTTTATTTTTCTCCCTCTCCCAGTAATTACTTTGATTGTAAGTTGTGACTACACTCATGCTTCCAGGTGTGAGCCTACGCAGGAACATAACACACTCAAAGCTAAGTTACACATCAACCAGTGACTCCACTCATGTGGTAATGAATAGAAATGCAGCTTACAGGAGTACGTGGAAAGTGTGCGTATGTGTGTGTGTGTGTGTGTGTGTTCACCATGGGGGGTGGCAGGGGTGCAGGGTGAGCCATGCAGCTCCCTTCTCCTCCTCGCTGTCAGAAAATATAATTTGCGCCTTCAGTGATTCACCTGGTTCATATGCAGCATGCAAATTTATTTCCCTAATAATCAGCGCTGGAGATTGCCCAGGAGGATTAATGGCATCATTCCTTATGCACCCGCAGCCTACCGGACCGCCAGGATATTACCCACCTCTGACATGGAAAAATTGTGTTAGTTCTACAGAGAAAACGCCGGGATATTTGTCCTGCTCGACAATATAATGGGATGGCGCATCATCAGATTGCAATGTCATTTCAAAAACCTTGAATACAAATAATGTACAGAGGGAGAATAGATGGTGTGTTCGCTAATATGGCGAACTAGTTATCCTTCATGCATTTATAAAAGCATGACGCCAGACCTTATTTAAATGAAGCGCGCCACTTCCAGCAGCTCTGGGCTCTGTCCTAGGACAAATCCTTCTTGCCCCCTTTTTAATTAATCTTTTCCGCTTCCCTCCTTTATTTCATTCTTTCACACGATCTCTTTTATTCCCTCCTTCACCGTTTTCAAACAAACAGCATGAAATATGTATGGACCGGACATATTAATTATCCCGCTATGTGGGGGGAAAAACAATGCAGCGGTGGCGCGGCAGGCTCGGGAGCAGATCTGTCACCAGGGCATGGAGATAGAGAATGCCGGAGAAGGGAAAAAGCTAATTAATAAGATAAGTGACCAACAGGAACCCTCTGTCAGAAGTCACCCCACACCCCAGAGCAAAGCGTGTGCAGACGTAGCCCGAGACGCAGCATTATCGCAGGACGGCCAGGCAGCCATCTTGATGAAACTGCCCAGTTTCTGCTGTGATCTAATGCAGTGCAGCACTCTCCTCTCCATAAACACCTATTCCAACGTCTAAGATCTATGAAAGGGACTGTTCAGGCTCTACGTGGATCTCATTCTCAAATGAAATATACAGTAACTCCAGCCATCGAGGCATGAGCTAAAGAGGGAAGCAGATCATCTTGTAAAGATTAGAGGAGTAAAAAAAATATATGAATCAATATTTCATCACCGGGAGGAATCCATAACTGCCCTTTGTTTAATTTATGCTCGACACAGTAGATCGCGTTTCCTTGGAGGTTGGTCATGGGGTTTCCGGAGGACTGTGGAGAATTCTTCATCAGTCCAGAGCATACTAATCCTGTCGGTCCTGTCCAACATCTGCTTAATGCATCCAGCTCAGGTCACGCGGCCCAGCACAAAGAGAACATCAGCGTTAATGGATGTTAAGAGGAGAGCAGGCCAGGAAAGGAAGCCCTCATCATAAAGACATCTCTCGATCATACTCTCGCTCGTTTTTGTTCTTCTCCGAGACCGAGGGGTGGCCTGAGGTGAGGCCTAGTTTTTTTGCGCTATATGTCACCCACTCATTACGGCTTTGACATCTCCCCCACCTCCTTTGGCTCTTCATCACCGAATTATAGGAAAGAATTTCTCGGTGAAAAACAACAGTGTTCTCACCCTACCATTGTCCAGTGGCTGGAGCCAAGAGCAACAGTGTGGAGGAGCAAGTCCTCTGACTTCACAGACACTATGCAAACACAGCATCAACCCAATACCCAGCACATCCAGCCGAGATAAAAGACTTTCCGGGCAAACGCTATATATCAGCAAGACCTACAGGTTTATCCTTTGGCAATTTAAAAAATCCCAAGTTCTTCTTGAGTGCAGCTTAGTAGATATTACCTCCATTAAAAATAAAAAGCGCTAAGGTCAAAGGCAGGTCTCCCTAAAGAATAAAAAAGACCCCATTTTCTACACTATCTATATTTTTTTAACAGGTAAATTTTCCTCACTGATCACTGCAGATCCATAAGGGGGTATTGTTCCCACAGCCCCCAGCTTTACAGAAGAAAGTGATGATCTCACATGTGGCCAATTATACTCTAGTTTAATGCATCTGATTGGCCGGTCAGGTCTGTGTGTCCAGGGTCTGTTATAACGCGATGGAGTGCAAAAGCCTTCTTTGTGGGCTTCATTTCTTCGAATCTGGCTCTCTCTGGAGTTTAGTAGTGCAAACAAAGCCTGGGAAAAATGCTACAAAAACAAACAAACAAACAGAAAACAGCAGAAGAGACAGCATGTCTGGTTACAAGATAAAGCTGTTTTGTGAGTCCAGGAACACACAGCATTACATACAATAGAATAATTTTGTAATATTAATAATAAGGCATGATGTGCACATAATGACTTGCATTCTGAGAAGCACGAAACGCCAAGAACAACAAAATAAAAGTCTTGCATGAAAAGAAAAAAAATAACTAGTGCCAGCTACAAAAATTCTAATCGAAATTTTCTGACAGAACCTTTTATGCTTTTATGAGGTAAGGAAGAACTGCTTTGAAATGACCTGTCAGCATCCAGTGTGGCTAATGATGAAGACGTGCACACGTTTGCTTAAAGTTATAAATGACTCTTTTCATCTAAAATGGGATTTATTCAAATGAACTCATAATTAAATTTAGCGATGAGCCACGTTGAACAATGTCAGATAGCGGCTACTTTGATTTTGCTTTAAAGTAATTATGCCGAATTGACATGAGTGAGTGTGGTGCTGTGGCCTCTTCTAATGAATTAAATAAGAAAAATAGCCCAAGTTTCAGAGTCTGGCAGGAGTTAATTGAGCTGATATGATTGTTACTCTGAATGCTGTCATTTGATTTTTGTTCTCAACTTCTTTCAATAGAAGTTACCAGTTTTATTCTTATTACTTTTAATTACCAGGGAATTTCATTGCTCCTGTCATACGTAAAAGAACAGATTAACCCTTCGTGATTAATTTGGCATTGTTTCTCTCATTTAAAATATAAATTGAAACAAGTAATACGGACAAATGTATATAATTCTGTTTATTACCGTTAGAGCAGGCTTGCCACATAACAATTACATATTTAGTAGAAAAGTTCTGTAATTTATTATGAGCTTGATTAGAGTTTATTGCTGCTTAGATGTATCAGACATGAATGTATTTTGTAGTCTGAGAAGGTCAAGAATTCCAGGACATTATGCATTATAATAAATTTGTTAGATCATTTGTAAATTTATGAGTATATACTATGTTTTTTTTTTTTGTATACCTTGGGGATTTATACTGAAAAATAACTATAGAAGCTTAGTGCTTAAATTTAGTGTCTTGAAAAATCATACAGCATGGCTTTTTATGTAATCCAAAAGAGAAATTACATTTTAAAAAAGAAAAAAAAACTACTTTGTTGTTTTCTAGTCAGGGAAATTCTTTCAGTGCATGTGTGTCATTTACCATTTGCATATACCCAGGAAGGGGAAAAGTGCTGATGCTGCGGAGGCTGCTTACTTCTCATACGCTGTCAAAAAATGGGAACAGGAAGAAAAAAATAGCAGGTAAGAAGCTCAAACCCTAAAACCCACAGTAAGTTCAGCCTTCTTAAAAAAAAAAAACAAATCTGCAGCAGACAAGCAAGACTCAAGTGCACTCCGGCAACAACCATCACCTTCACACTCAACATGCCCAAGTTTACCAAAACATCACCATGGAGACCGATCACACAAAGGGCCTAATTTGGCCCCTTGGCCACAACAACATGCTGCCTGAATTGAACTGTATCAACAGTCCAGCATGGATATAATACACCCTCCTCCACAAGATTCGCAGGGAACAGAAAACTAGTGATGCACTATAAACAAATACAGGTTATAAACAGTGACTTTCATTTGCAGTGAGAAAAGGCTTAAGGCTCTGTTTCAGCTTCTTCAGAGCTGGGGATTATATTCAGCCAGGCCAACCCTCTTTATTACAAGGTCCACTCGTCATCTTCTCCACTCCTAATGTCCATGTCATAAATATATATATAACTAAACAGAAAGAAAGAAAGAGAGGCTTGCTGTCCTCTGGCTCCCAGTGGAAATTGGCGAGCCCATCTCAGTGCTTAGCAACCAACCCTGGGGCCTGTTTTGCACAGCTTAATTCAGATGAGAGTTAAAGGAAGTTGATTGGCTGTACTTCCCACCCCTCCCTCTGTCTCTTTCCATCCCTCTTTCTCTCTCTCTCTGATGCAGAGACTTCTGCATGTGACAGTAATGAAGGATGACTCGGACAAGAAGGGGGTTGCACTGGGACTGTACTCGCAGGAGATAATGGTCAATGTTCTCTAAGTGCTGCTGGGAATACCATTTAAAAAGTTTAGCTTTTCTATAAGACTCACCTAAAAGTTTAAGGCCTCTTTGGCAGGCTTTGTTTTTGGACAAAAAGGTGTAAATGTTATCTCGAACTCGATATGAGCAAAAACAAAACAATGCATAACAGAAAGAGCTTCAGGCACAAACACAATTAGGTGTTTCTTCAGCTTGTTTAAACCAGGTAAAACCCTATACATAAGGGTTCATCATTCATTCTTTCATTCATTCGTCTTTAGCAAGTATTTTGTCCTGTTCAGGGTCACAGGGCAATCCAGAGATAAACCTGGTGGGAGAATTCAGTCCAGATGCAGCTAAATATACAGTATGTATGGAATGAAAACCTACATTCAAGAACTCATTCACAGCTAGGGATGAGTTACCAGTCTTACTTGTGTGTTTGTGGACAGAAACCTAAGAACCTGAAATAAACCAATAAGAACATGAGGAGTTAGGTAGCAAACCGATATAGACAGTGTCTAGAGCTCAGGATCGAACCGGAGACCAAAACAGTACGATCTGCACCACTGTGACAGTGCCTCAATAATCTTATAAACACACGTCAATAACCACAGTAACATGCTTACAAAAGGGCACGCTAAATATAAAACTGAAAATACTGTAGGATGATATAGCGAGTTACAGTGAAAAATATAGAAATCCTAACCCAATGCAGGAAATTTATGTCTTACAGAAAAATAACACACTAATTGTTTGTATATGAATATTTCATTCGGTAAACATTGCACTGTGCAATATGCTTCAAACTGCTTTCTCGAAATTCAGGTAAGCTGTGTGATGTGAATGAACAGATTCATTTCATTTGCGCATATTATTATGAATTGGAAAAAATAAACGTTCACACACTGACTCATATTACCTTTAATGAAGCAAGCAGGCAAGTAGGATTACACACAGACACTGAGTTGACATCGCTGAAAAAGACGTTCGTTTCCACACAATTTGAATTACAGTGGTGGTTTATTGGTGTGCAGAGTATAGGAATAATGCAATAACTCTGCTGCCTCCCACTACTGCTCGCATACTCAGGCAATGTGTGTGTGTGTGTGTGTGTGTGTGTGTGTGTGTGTGTGAGAGAGAGAGGAATGTGGAATGAAATGAGCTCAACATGGACTCACACCACTGAGGCACAATTTAACATCTTCACTGATAGCGGGTCAATTACCTGTGTGTAATTGCAATAATTCCAATAACGCTGCAGTCATGCTTGACAGTTTCCAGACCAGGTCCAGTAATTGCAAGGTGATGTATATGACTGGGAATCAAAGGAGTGCCATTGGATCTAGGCTTTGCCTTGCACAGTGGAACTGACAATACTTAATGCAATAAAATCTGGGCTTATTAGCATTGCTCTAAATGGCAAATTGGTGTGAATGCAAAATTGTTCAGGTTATGATTGAGGACAGAAAAGTTGAAGAGGAGAGCCTCAAGTGAGGAACGGAGTGATATTTCAGCAAAGGGCCTTACAAAAACTTGGAATTAACATCATTTGTGAAATTTAACGCAATGGCATGTGTATACAGGCTGTTCAATGAGAACATAAATTGCTTTGTTACTTTATTGTGTCTTGCAAGATTTAAAACATGTAAAGTTGAACTTGGCAAATGTTAACGCTAACACTAACGGCTTTCACTCTAGTGATGTACTGTATTATCCATATGCCTTCATGTAAATAAAGTGCTTTATTAATGTAATTATCTTTTCTCTTTATGTTAGGATCAACATTCTAAGAAGCATCAAGCACTGAGGTGGTTTTACCCGAAAAGAAGCTCTGTTTCTAGCTGCACACACCAGGACACTCAGTAACATGGAGCAACAAGAGGTTAATGTGACTGGAGTACATTTACTGAAGTAATTAAACCCCAAAGCAGAGAGCAGATAGGCAAGAGAACTGCAGGGACAGAGAAATATTGCCCAATAGAGGGGCCATTTTGCTAATAGGCCCTGCATGATGATGGATCTCACAAAGTGGCCTCTGCGCATTAGCAGGAAGGCATTAATAAACAGGAATGGGTTAATAGTGCAGAAAAAAGCCAGAAGTCAGACCATGGGGGGGGGGTGGAATATTCCTTTCTTAAGTCAGCTGTAAGTAATTACGCCATGGTGCGCTTCTGACGATTACCATAACAGAGCAATTGGACGTGAAAAATGGATAATAGCATGGACATGGAAGTGTGTTTAGAGAGCGCCTGGGAGAGTTGGTTAATATGGCACATTCCACTCCTCTCCCGGGCCGAGCACACTGGCGATCTGTACACATGGGGCTCCCTTAAGCGCTCAGTAGGGCACCCCTCTGAAACTTTTCACGTTTATAAATTTTGACAAGGCCTCTCTCGCAGTTAACTCCAAATTTTGTCCTCTGTATTTGGCAGCTGTCCATTCCATACATATACATGGCGAGACATTTCACAGCCACACAAATGAAAGGCAAGAACCTTGAAAATCTATAGGATCTTGGCTTTGGCCCGTTAGATTGCAGCATGTCATGGAGACGGATGAAATGCTTGTGTTTAATGTTCATCCCGTCGCATTAGGCTTCTCAAATTATAATCTTTTTCAGATCAGAGAATAACCTTTAATCAAACCTACAACTCAAGCAGAGAAAAAAGTAGCTCTCCTATTGGCAGGTAAGTTACCTGTTAATCTCACATTGATAATGCTCATATGGAATACTAAAAATATAATAGAACATATTTCCATCATGAGCAGAGGGCTGAGATACAGTATGTGATACCCCTGGTGGATTCTCCCCGGATCAGGTCTACATGTTTATCCCTGAAAAGTGGGACTGATTGAAGTAGTGATTGATGGACATAACTCATTAATTTGTCATGGACAATATATAAGAACACTGAGCTTTTATTATGACTCTAATGAGTGTCAATTATGACTAAACAATTTTTATGATGAGAACAATTAATTTATACAGTATTTGTACTGGTGCTTCTAGGATAATGGCAAAAAATATAAGGCAGTTCATTTTTAAATGCATTAGCATCTGTAAATAGTAATTAATTACAGATATTTAAAACAAAACAAAGCAAATAACATTTTTTTCTTTCTCTGGTAAAGTAGAGCTAGGGCTAAATATGATGGCACCATGTAACGGCACAGAAAAGCTGACATTTAGGTGGGGTTTAGGTGGTAAGACCATGTGTAAAGGTGATTACGTACAAATAGCTAAATAGGATGAATAGGCAGTTTTTAATTGAAAGTGGCACATACAGTAGCTAACACATACTCAAAAAGTCACAAAAAGTTAGACGATTGCCTCATATGCTAATTTGCATGTGTACATCACCTCACAATGTGTCACTTTTTTTTTATTATAAATGAGACAAAAACAAAGATTAAATACAGGTGATAAAGGGAATTGGGTAATTCTGTACAACTATACTCAATAACTGGTTTAATGTATAATAAGATAAATATAAGTTGGATAAAGGCATCAGCCAAAATGCCATAAATGTTTATGTGATTAGGAACAATACTGTATCGATCAGTCATTAGAAGTACTGTATGTGATTAGGGTAAAACCGTAATTTAAAGGTGGAGTTTTCACCTAAAGACAGGAAGTGAGAGCAAACTCTAGCTTCTACTGGGAAACAGATTACATCTCTGAAGATGAGTGATTGCATTGTGGCAAACAATGTGGACATTCAGTCCTGATATCCTGGACAGAGAAGGAGCACAGTAAATAAATCCTATTTAAAAGCAAACAATCCTAGTAGCTCCAAGTTGACAGGTCCCACAGCTGGACTAAGACTTCACCCTGAACATGTGAGCTCAAGGGTCAGAGGCCATTCCGCAGTGCTTCCTTGGGGAGGCTCAAAACATTACTTCAGTAACAGCTCAGTCAACTGTCCTCTTGTTAGCAAACTATCTATAGCAATGTATTAGTTTAACTTACAGTCTATAATCTTTAGCACTTCAAGCCTTTTGAGACTTTTTTTTCTGCTACTCAGGCAGACATATGTGGTAGATCATTTTCTATCTTATAAAGAAAAGGGCAAAAAAAAAAAAAAAAGCCAGGGATACTAATCTTTTCATCACCTTCCTAGCTGCCATTTCAGAAGGTTCCTCTGGCAGATGCTCCAAAAAAACAGATCCAGAAACAATAGCTCATCTCGAGTGGAAAAGAGCACACTCTTGCAAAAGCTTACCCAGCACTCCTAAAGAGGCCAAACTCAGAGCCGTGCTCGCGTGGCCATCAACCAGTGCGTTCGCTCAGATATATTTATGTGCATTGCATTAAAGAAAGAGAGGCTGTCAGCTGACAACTCAATCTGTCGTGTGACACACAGCCAGTTGCCTGATTCCTTCACGTCTGCCTGGCAAAGATGGACCTCTCCAGACTGGCAGCCGCAAAGCCTTCACCCTGGCTGCCCTGCCAAGACCCCGGCCACCTCGTCCAGCAGTCACGCATACTGCTTCACTTTAAAGGTTTACTAGTATAGACAGGGGTATTTTCAATACTCGACTGCATTTCTCTGTGTGCATGTATGTGAGATCGATGCAGTAAGCTCGAAAGGCCTGCGTGAGGTCAAAACACCACAGGCTGACTCCCGCCACCAATCCTTCCAGACTACCCAGAAAGTTTCACACTAAATAAATATTTGTTGACAGTGTGCCATGTGACTCCGAGTGCCCTGGACATGCTGGATCTAAAATAAGGCTCAACTGAGGGTCTTTTCAAGGTTCTGCACAGAAAAAAAAAAAATAACAAATTTCTCTTGGAAAGCATATTTCGATGAGTCATTGGCCAATGCAGCCCACACAGAGGTACGGACACACAGACAGGAGCAGAATACACAGCTTCATCTACAGTACGTGCCACAGCCGCATCCTGCTTCTGCCATGTGCTGGTTATACAGTATATCTATTTATAAATATTTACCTTTTATTGATGAAAATGTTTATTTCTGGAAATGCATATCTATATTATATAAATATATATATATATATATATATATATATATATATATATATATATATATATAAATATATATATATATATATATATATATATATATATATATATATATATATATATATATATATAAAAGATATATATAGTATAGACTACCAGGAATAAATAAATAAATATATATATGAATTTGGTCATAAAGATAGGTGTGTGTGTGTGTGTGTGTGTGTGTGTGTGTGTGTGTGTGTGAGAGAGAGAGAGAGAGAGAGAGAGAGAGAGAGAGAGAGAGAGAGAGAGAGAGAGAGTGTAGTTTGCATAATCTCCCCATGCTTGGCTTGCTTTTTCTTCCAGGTACTCTGGTTTCTTCCCATAAACCAAAGGTAAGCGGAATCTTCCCCATATTCCCACAAATTCTCCATACTGGGTGTCAGCTAGTGTGCCCTGCGATGTGGCAGTGTGTACCCCACCTCGTACCCTAAGTCCTCTCGGATTGGCTCCACGCCTCCCGCGGCCCTTCACACTTGAAATCCACTCTGGTCTAGAGTGAAATCAACCTATTTATCTATCTAAGCTGAAATATCCGCAGCCCCTACAAGAAACAAACAAAAAAATCTATTTATTTATTTATTTATTTTTCAATTACCAATCAAATTCAGTTTTCAATCTGTAATAACATAATTGCCATGAAGCAAGGTTTAAATGTTTATACTGCACAAATTCAACTTAGGGAGTGAAAAATGTTTTGAATGCACGTTAATTGATCTAGTTTCTTATTCATGTGTATTTAATTATTATAAAACAAACATGAAAGACTTGTGAACATTTGACCAATTTCAAGCTTGAAATGCACACCAGTTGATTTAGCTATTTGTCTAGAAATAATTACTTGAAATAAGCTAAATTATCTGTCAAAAGTAGGATAATTTTAGCTTGTAATTATTAAAAATTAGTAGAGAAAAAGGGTTCATGATGGTAGGTGGCATCGCAGCAGGATTTCCCCACAGCTCCAAGGTCCCAGATGCGATTCTGCATTAGGGTTGGCGCTATACTATGCAAGATCATTATGTGTCCATGTGACTTTTCTCTGGGTTCTCCAGTTTTCTTCCAAACTCCAAAGAACATGTCAGTAGGTGCACTGGCTGCTATCCACAGGGACATTCACCAAGATAAAATAATTTGCATATGTCCATTTGTATGTCCATAAGAAAACCACTTGTTAGTGTAACTAATTGGGGGAAAAAAGGCTACAGTTGGCTTGTTAGCATAAATATTGATATTAGAGTCAGTGTTGGGGGACATTACTTTTTAAAGTAACTAAGTACAATTACTGTCTTTTATAAAGTAATCAGTTACATTACAGCGTTACTTTCTGATTAAAGTAACTGAGTACTTTTCAATTGCAGAAAATGAAAAGTCCTTTGTGATTCCTCATGCATGTTGTTTTAGTCAAGACCTTCATAATTATTCTACCATCATCACTCAGCGAAGTTTGGCCCATAAACTGTTAACTACTAAAACCCCTATCTCACCTACGCTCGGTGGCCGTATGTACGGTTCATCATGATTCACCGCCAGTTTTGGCTCTGTGATTAGGTTTCCATCTTTCTGCGTGTTAGTCTTCGCATAGGTGAGTTAGGGGTATAACAGCGGGAATAACACACAACACTGATTGGAGTCATGAAAAAAAGTCATGTGGTCTGAAGAGTTAAGACTGACCCAATCCAGAGCAACGAGTAAGACAGGAAGCACATAAGGCATCATGCATAGTGGCCACTGTAAAAACCTCTGGAGGTAGTGCAAACATCTGGGGTTGCTTCAGCTGGTCTAGACTCAGAAATCTTATGTGGCAGTAAAATTAAGTCATCTGATGACCTGAAAGAACTGAATGACCAGGTTATCACATCAATGTTTTATTTTTCCTTCCCTGATGACACGAGCATATTCCAGGACTCAAATTATGAGTTGTTCTGGGATCATGAGGAATAATTTTCTTACATGAACTGGCCACCACATTGAGAGCTACAATCATTAAATAAAATATTAGTGTGGGTTTGCTCAGGCAGGCGTATTCCTGTTTTGGGGTTAATATTTAGTAGTTTAACTATTACATAAAATTATAATTTTTTTTGGACATATTTATTGTATTAGCAATTAAATGTCTGCTCTGTACAGTACATACAGTCCATTTCAGCTCCAATGCTTTTCCAAAGTGTGTGAAAAATGCTGCAAATTGTTCTAAATTTGATCAATTTTGTAAATCTGTGTTTTACTGCAGCCATAAACAAACTATTAAAAATATTATCCTGCAAATTCAAACACAAAAGTGATTACAGACCCATTTTTGCACGTAAAAATGTTTATTGCCTCATCAGTGCAGTAAATAATACCTGTATGTGCACACACCCTTTATTTCCCAACACTTCCTCTAACCAGATCTCCTGACCGCTGACCATTTATTTTCCTGTCCACAGAGCTGGACAGCGAGTGGATGAATGAGATTTTAACTTGGCCTTGGCCAGCTGTTAGCGGTTAGCCTGAAGGCTGAAGCTATTGTATACCAGATATTCAGCATAACACACACACACACACACACACACACACACACACACACACACACACACACACACACAATTCCATACACCAAGAGCAAAAAGCAAAGCTGATTATAATGGTGATGTATATGGTTAACCATCTATTAAAGTACACACCACAAACATCCCACTAACTGCTCTCCACATTTCATTTAATATTGGAAAAGGTTTTTATGCTGATTTTTAAAGCCTATACAGTTCCTTGGTGCTTTCTGCACAACACATAAACAGCACGTCTTGTTAGCAGCATGTAACATGAAGCTAATTAGGACATCCTGATTTGGAGTACAGTACAGTATAGTTGGAGTTTGTGTTCCCAGTTCAGATAGGAAGAGAATGAGAGTGAAACAGACAGAGTGTTGGCCTAAGAGGCTTCCTATGTTGGCACTGGGATCGTGCTGCCTGGCGCAGGTGGGCACTGAGGGGCCGAATGTCGGTGCCTGGTGCCCCCCAGCTTCCAAAATCCTGGCACAACCAGCCCAGTCCCTCAACCACTGAGCCTGGACAGAGATGGCCGACGGGGACAGGCCCAGTCCTGTAGGACAAGCAGACAGATGGTGTCTCCGCTGCTCTGAGGATGGGGACACACGCTCACACACATCCAGCCTGGCATTTGGCCCAGGCTTTGCGCATGCTCATGCAATTGCTAACTTTAAAGTCAAAACCTTCAGAGATTTAAGGAAAGATTCAGCCAGCCAGTCCTCTTCATCCAGTCAATTACCCCCAGCCATGCACCCACGCACCCACACACCCACCCACACTCTTTGCTCGCCAGCAACAGGCAACTTCACAGACCAGCGCGCACACTCTTAGCCCACCCATCAGAGCAGCCCGGGACTGGCACTCTGGCACAACAGACTGTAGACACAAGTGTTAAAAGTGAAAAAAAGCGAGAGTTTGTAATGAAACAGATGTGGGAGACCCAGCGGTCCCTTCTTGCGTGTGTGTGTTTGTGTGTGCTGAACTGAGCTGCTGCTTGTGTATGTTACCTGCGGCTGGTGTGCAGATGTCCTGGGCTGATCCTCTCTACACGCCTGCAGCCACAAAGCAGGACAGGGACAATCATGCGCACACACACGCACACACGCACGAACACATGCACACACACACATATATATATTTCTTTTCTTTGGGGTAAATTCATAGGCTGCTAACCATGTTTGCAGCATACAAGTGTGACTCCAAAAATAGTGTTTTTTAAAAGAATATAACATGGTATATTTGCCTGTACTGATGAAACATTAAATAAAACTCTAGAGCAGTTTCAGTAGGACATTTTCTCAAGTCTCTTATTATTAGAGTGCTAACGTGCCAGTAAAAATAGCCACATATAGTGAGCATTTACTGACCGAGTAACCCTTGCCCTTATTTATAAAGAAATGTAAATAAATCATAATCCAACCTAATTAAAATCAATAAAAATAAAAAAAAACACCAGAATGTCGCTTTGATCAAATCTGAGGATTTTTTCATCCTGTTGAAAAAAATCTCCCTAGAGAACTCAGAAATCACATGTCCTTGTATCACAGGGACTTTTCAGAAAGAACTAAATACATAAGCACACACACACACACACACACACACACACATGACTTACTGTTCTTGTGATGAAATTTCAGTGACACAATTATTCATGCACCTACTGTAATTACTGCTTCAATCACACAAATCATAAAAATTATTTTCCCCAAACAAATAAAATTAAATAAAAATAAAAACAAATAAACCTTACACAACATACACTTACAGTACAGAGAGGAAACCATACGGTAGGTGATGCTTTTGAACAATAAAGTAATCAATAATACATATCAGTTCTCTCTTGTGTGGATCTCTTCCATAAGCATCTTTCTACAGTACGTTGACCTGCACATTACGCACACGCACACACACACACACACGCACGCACACACACGCACGCACACACACAATATCTGAGCTCTGGAAAGGTTGGAGACAGGAGATAAAAAAGCAGACTGAGGCATAGCCACTCGCTTAAAACAACATGACAGGTGTAAGTTTCAGGAACTTAAATGTCCGGATTAGCCACTAGTGGTTCTCTTCGTATGCATTCCTTATGGGAATTAATTCCATTTGAAATGCAAGGCCAAAGGCAAGATTACAGAGGCAGAGCCCCATGGCGAGGTGTATGCTGCAACTAAACGCCCGGATTTAAATAATTGTACAGGCTTAGTACCCAAATCAGCACAGAACAGAACGAACGGATTATTGCGAGCAACTTTGTACATTTCTGACTGCTTCGCTCACTGAAATACCTTTTTCGCCTGAAAGTGTGTGTGAGTGCGCATGCATGGGCCGATATGTGTGTGTGATTTGAAAGACAAAAACGTGCTTTATTTCAGAAAGTAGAAGAAAGTAATGAAAGCAACAGTGAGAGAAGTGAGAAAGGAGAGCAATGGAGGAATGTATGTTCAGTGTGTGTGTGTGTGTGTGTGTGTTAATCTAATGTGTGTGCATGAGGGGAAGGATCTAAAGGTGTTAAAGGGAGGTGAGGAGAGAAAAGGAATAGCTAATGAGAAGAGGGATAAGGAGCAGGTCCTGACTGATTCATCAGATCGCAGAAGAGCCCAGTTCAACAGATTCAGGTTGAATAAAGCACAGCACAGGGAAAGCATGTTTAGCATGAAAGGCCAGCCTCACCCTCAGGAGACACGGAGACTGGGGAAACACTCTCATATCCTGCTGAATCTTAACTCCCTTACCTACAAACCTCCAAGCAAAAGACGCCCTCGTCGAAGGGATGTTTATTTCATGCGGCCAATCGCTGTAATCTGATCATTAGCCTTCTGCTCCACCCGAACGGGGATCCAGACGGCCCGAGCCAAAGTGGCTCTACACACCCGCGCTTTAATCATTGCCTTTTCTGGTTCGTCCCGTACACAAAGCACGTCTGAGCAGAGCTGCTCACACATGTCCATGGAGTGGTGAGGAAAAGCACTGGGGTTAAGGTGAGTCTAATTGCATTGATGTGGGCTAAAGTGCATTTGTGCTAGGCCACTCGTTTTTGTTGTCTCCACATTAGCATACAAGGTGATAATTACAAGAAGCATTAATATTAAAGCTACAGTTGGGAACTGATGAACCGACACTGCAACTATCCAACAAGCTCGGATCTTACTAACACAGAAAACCGGGATTAGTAATTAAGTCATTTTTTTATGTACATGTCTAATGACACAACATTGAGGAAAGTCTAAATTCATCTGCTACATCTGTATACACTACCGGTCAAAAGTTTGTACACACCTTCTAATTCCATATTCTTTCTGATTTTTATTTCTTTCTACATCGTAAAGCAATGCTGAAGGCATTAAAATGATGCAATAATTTCCTTTAAATAGTTGATATTGAGATGTGTCTGTTACTTATGCTCTGTAAAGCCTTCATGACTTTTGAGGCTGGTAACACTACATGAAGCTAAGTTCAGAGGTAAGTTTTGGTCTTGCTTTCCTAGGAAGGTCTTCATGAGAGCCAGTTTACTGTAATCATGGCCCTTGATGGGTTTTGCTAATTCACTTGACATCACTGTTCTTACAATAATTATTCCAGAACAGCTGACCTTCATGTCTTAAAATAACTACTGACTGCTGCTGTTTTTACTTAATTTCCTAATGCCGTTTGTGTTATTTCATAATTTTGAAAAAACAAACAACAAAAAAACTTTTACTCTCGAATGAAGCAAATAAATCTAAACTTGTGTCCAAACTTTTGACTGGTACTGCTTATAAATAGAATACAAACCAAGCATTTCTCCCAGCACCTGTATTCTATGGGAATTTGTGGGTTCAACTGGGTCATCAACACTTCAAAGACTCTGAATGGGCAATGTAGTGAATATTTTATTTACTCCAAGTTTTGCAGAAAAGGTTAAGTGGCTCTGCAGCAGTATGTTCAGTTTGAAATGCCTGAGTAAATGTGTGAAGTGGACAAAGTAAGTATTACAAAAACCTGGGCCAGACTGCAACTCGACAACTGCATGTTTCATACAGTATATTCATTAAAAATAGTATTAAGCCATTCAAAATAAGCAGCATGGTGACTTAGTGGTTAGCACTGTCTCCTCGTATGTCTAGAATTAGGGATATATGCTTCAGAATGCTTGGAGTTGTTCTCCACATACTTTTCAGGTTCCCACTGGATACTCTAGTTTCCTCCCACAGTCCAAAGAGATGCAAATTAGGCTAATTGGTGTTCTCAAATTGCCTAGTGTGTGAGTGTGTGCCCTGAAATGGATTGGCACCCTAACCAGGGTGTACCCAGCCTCGTGCCTTGGAATAGGCTCCAGGCCCCCCGCAACACTATATACAGAATAATGGGGTATAGACGATGAGTGAGAGTGAGTGAGTCCAAACATATGCCCAGTAAATGATTGGCATTTCCAAACTACCTGTAGTGTAAGATTGGGTGTGTTAGTGTGTGTGCGTGCGCCCTGCCATGTGTTGGGAGCAGGAAATCGCAGGGTGTCCTTATGCCCCGAGTTCCCTGGAATATGCTCCAGTCCTCAGTGACCCTACACAGGATAATTGGTATAGATAATGGATGGATGGATGGATGGATTCCAAAATATCCATTTACAGTCATCAGCAGAATTGAAATAGAAATCATTAAAACTAAAATGTAATCAGCACAAATTATAAATGGACACCCTTGTGAATTATAACACGATTTACTCTTTAAAAAAATCTAGTGTTTAGACTCTTCATATAATATTTGTTAAGAAAGTAATACAGGATAATATATGATTATAATTATATTTATAGTATAAATACGGGCACTGGTGGCTCAGTGGTAGGTGTCTCGCCTGCCATGCGGAGGGCCCGGGTTCAATTCCAGGCAATGTGCAAACCCCAGACACTGGATGCAGTGCCGGTCCCAAGTCCGGATAAAATGGGAGGGTTGAGTCAGGAAGGGCATCCGGTGTAAAACCTGTGCCAAGTTGTAGTGCGGACTGGACCTCCCTTGCCGGGAGCAGCCGAAAGACCAACATATGATTATAATAAACTTTTTTCTTCATTTAAATCTTAATACATTGTAAAGTATCAACAGTAAGAAAAACTCCATAAACCTGACAAACCATGGTCATGATGGTTCATATGATGTAATTTTGACTTTGACTGTAACATTTTAGGTCATAATATAGTCAAATGTACTTTTTTTGTGACATTTTGCTTAAATGAAAAAGTGTCTAAAGCAGAAACTGTGACTCATGTAGAAGGAAATCTGAGTACCTGGATGAAACTCAGCATTCATAGAGAGAACATGCAAAGTCCACAGACACAGACCAAAGGCAATATTAGAACCCCCAACCATGGAGCTATGTGGCAACAGTGCTAACCACTAAGCTATAGTGCTGCCTCAAGTTTAAACCTCGGAACACAATTCTAGCTCAGAAAAAATAAAATGGCTTTTGTCAATCTTTTGTTATAATGCACCAGACCTAAATCATCAGATAGTAATCAAGGGCTTTATGAGTTGGTTTGGATGTGTTACAGAAGGCTGAGAACTAAAATGCAGAGAATCGACCTTCAAGACTGGACTTGAAAAGTTACCATGGCCAACAGGATGCAATTGTTTAAAATAAATTAAATTAAATACAAAGGGGATAGGCGGCACGGTGGTGTAGTGGGTAGCACTGTCGCCTTGCACTTCCAGGGTCCGGGTTCGATTCCTGGCCAGGCTCGATTCCCGTCTCTGTGTGCATGGAGTTTGCATGTTCTCCCCGTGCTTGGTGGGTTTCCTCCGGGTACTCTGGTTTCCTCCCACAGTCCAAAGACATGCAGATTAGGCTAATTGGTGTTCCCAAATTGACCATAGTGTGCGTGTGTGTGTGTGTGTGCTCTGCGATGGATTGGCACGCTGTCCAGGGTGTACCCTGCCTCGTGCCCTGAGTCTCCTGGGATAGGCTCCTGGTCCCCGCAACCCTAAATACAGGATAAAGCGGTATAGAAGATGAATGAATGAATGAAAAAGGGGGTAGACCCTAATTTTTTGTTTTGTCCGGTGACACAAGTGCAAAAAGACAGAGGCTCATGCATTTAAGGTATAAATATAGAACAATGCATGATATACTATGCAGTATACAAAATTAATCCAGCCGGTGGCATGTGATGGAGCACAATGGAGATCCTGGATAGACCTAACTATAGAAACAGTAAAGCTACAGAAACAAGTACATTAATATAAATCTATCAATCATTGACAATGTAGACGGAACTACTGTCCAAGCGGTCTGTAGTTAAAGCGTTGCATAACTGACCTTTATCTGCATTTACCTTCCATCATGTCCCTCCTTAAAGTATTCATTTAAACAAAGAAAATGGTTCAGACTCACAACAGGGTGCTTTGAAAATAAAAAAATAGGAATAAAGACCATTCTGTGGCCTGGCAGTTTCAGTGTAAGAACCGATAAACCAAAAGAATGCAGGCAGAATAAAGGAAGAAAATGACACAGAGACACAGACCAAAGCAATAAGGAAGAGCATTTCAGACATGTTGATGATCAAATTCCAGACAGACTGGATGACATCAGAGACTAACTACAGCATATTCAATGAAGAGTCACCACGTTGTGAGCCAGTGTGACCAACAACTGTTGAGAACATGGACATGGAGGGTATTATGTTACAAGACAGCATATAACACACATTAAAGAAAAAAAAAGGTTGAGGTAGCAAAGCTGGGTATTTATGTGCATGGCTACAAACCATACCCTCTGTTGTTTTGACAATTTGTCTTTAAAGTGACAACTCACAAGGTGACTAGAGTCCTTCAGACATGGCACAGAAAAAGTAAAGGGACTATTCATCTGACGGATAGGCTTCAGCTGTGTGTCAATCATTTTCTAACACTTGAGCCATCCTGTTTTTAACCATTCTTTCTCAAAGAGGACAGAAACAAGATGGGCATCAGCATCTTAATTCTCCTTGCTCGTCCTCCCCCTCTGTTCTAGCCCTCTTGTTAAGAAATGATGCTGATTAAATCTTCATGAAGCTGTGGCAGTGGGCTTGGCCATATTTGAGGCTTTTCTAAATGTGTAAATAATTTAATCCTTCGGATAAGTCAAGTGGGTTTATCCAGAAGCTGGGCATAATACCCATGCAGGAGTGGCGCATCATGGAAAAGGTGATATGACTGGTCTTGTTGGATTAAACCTGTCTACCTTCACTTCTAGATCACACCAAACACTATCAAATAAACTTCTACAACGCATGAAATATTAACGTCATTGTTTCATTTACTATTTGCCAAAGTGTGGAATTGAATTTGAGTCCAAAGGGCCCCAAACTGACACCGGGCCACAGCTCAAACACTTTGCAGCATGTGAACATTTATATCACACCATACACACACCTTGAGGTTATTGTTGCAGATTGAGCTCAATGCAAAACTGCTTCACACACACACGCACACACACACACACACACACACACACGGGCCAAATGAGAGATACGCGAAAAAGGCAGAGAGAACAGATTAAAGAAGAAGGACACAAAAAAAAGAGAGCCCTGGCGGAACGCTGGTTAGATTAATGTCACCTCTCCCCATCATTTGGTGATACATCTATTTCTTTTCTGCTTTTCAGCAATCACCAGTTACATTTAAATATATCAAGTCATCTGAAAGTGACAAGTCATAGTGGAGCGATAATGACTTGGGCTGAAGCAGCTCTGCAGGCCAGCTGGGCAGCGTTTGGGAATAGGGATAGTAATACAGGCAGATAAAAGATTCCACTCTCTATTTAAAAGTAGGAGGGCGCAGGCTCCCCCCTGGAGCTAGCAGCAGCTGAAGATTGCGATGGCAGGACCCCAATCTCATCCTTCTGCCAGGCCTGTTGGAGCAGCCAGTCCCGGCTGAAATACCTGGCCTTCCTGCACCTCCTGGGCCTCCTGTGCCACGTCACCCCTAATCAAATAAATAACTCAAATGAAGAGACGTGTGAATTACTTTTTGGTACAGTCCTGTTCTTCTGTGGGACTGATGGTGAGTCTCAGTTGGGGGGCCTGGCAGGGAGTCGGGGTGTTTTGTGTGTGTGTGTGTGTGTGTGTGTGTGTGTGTGTGTGTGTGTGTGTGTGTGTGTGTGTGTGTGTGTGTGTTAACATAGGTACAAAATAATGTGTGTTTGAGAGACAATGCCCAACACAGGCATGTCTAGGCATACCTCTTACACACAGAGAGAAACACTAACAGACATAGATGTATGACACTGACCTACACACTCAATCACATGCGGTACATCCAGCTTATACAAGTGTATACTGGTCAAATCTATTTCCTGGTCAGTGTGTGAACCAAAATTTAGATATCTATCCATTTTTGGCTTGGATAGTCAGTGTATTATTGTCATTCATTGGGTTTTTTCATCTTGGTTCATTTCGTAATGAATTGGAAAAGAAAAACAAAGAATAAAAACTGGCCAAGCAATAGCTGTTCAAAATCCAGAGACAAATGTTTCCATAAAAAAAAGCCTTCAGTACATTGTGTAGTGATCTGAGGAATTCTTTGACAACATCAGCCAAACCATACAGAGCTGCAATTCCTCTCATATTGCACTTGTCTTAAGAAGCTGGCACTGAAGTGACTGCTCTGGTAGAAAGCACTTACTTTGGGGTGGGGTGGGGGGGGGGATCTCCGGCTTCAAAGAAGAAACAAAAGAGGCTATTAATGCAAGTAAAAAAATATGAATGTATTTCATTTATTTGCTGACCTGAAACCAGGTTGCATGGCTATTTCTATCCCAGGGCAGGACTTTTCTTCAGTGTCAACCCACACAGCTGCCGGCTCATGAACAAAGGCAGCACTGACAGTGCCTTGGAGACACAAGATTGTGCTTATTAGTTCAAAGGACACCTCTTGACTAAAAAAAGGAAATTTGTACTTGACAGGGTTTCGGCACTTGCACAACAAACAACAAGAGCAATTTGCTAACACCATAACCATGATTAGATTTCTGGTGTATTTGCATGTTTTAGATTGAGGTAGAACCAGAAGTAGTGTGTTTTAGAGTTTATGATCTTGTTCTGACCTTCTGATTCATCCATAATGCATCGTCAGTATAAACCTTTATGAAAGTTTAATAAAGAAAGAAAAAGATTTTTTTTTCTTTTCTTGTGCTATAGCATTGTGTGTGTAATCTTCATATAATCAGAGGGATTTCATTTGGATGAAATAGAAGGATACAGGACCTTCTCTTTCTCCAAACACTGCTGTGAGCTTCACAAACAAGTCTCTCTCTCTCTCTCTCTCTCTCCCTCTCTCTCTCTCTCTGTCTCTCTCTCTTTCTCACTCACTATCCTTATTTCAGATCTGCAGTGATTCCAAGAAGAGAAGTAAAAGTGCTTCTCTTCTCCCAAGAAACATGATTCTCTCTTTCTGCCATGGTTGCAGAAAAACCCCACACTCTGGAGCAAGACATCCATAAACAGAAAAGGAAAAATGTATTTGTGCAAAGCAGCACATCTACCCCCCCCCCCTCCCTTTCCCTCAGACATTTCATTTTAACAGAAAACATGTTACAAGTTTAAGAATGTTAGATGCACCTGAGCAACCAATCCAGCGCTTTTTAGACACTTAATCCCAGTCTTTATTTGCTGGGAGTTGGAAAAGAATCCACAATAAGCCACATCCCGTACAGCTTCATCCAGGAGATATGAGCTTCCAAACTTGCCTGATAGTCCAGAGTCAGCTGCCAATGAATACAGATGCTCCCACCTTTATATGCCACATAGATCTGGGTTTTGACACACAGGTGGAGAGGTCTGCCTCCAAGTCCTGCATTATAATTCAATATGATAATTCTCATGTGACTCTGGTGAAATATTCACCTCCAAGTTTTAGACAATAGTTATGTATGCATTTCTTTCTCCGCATTAAAAAAAAAAGTTTTTCCTGAAGTAACACATAACAATGAACTATTACTCAGACCTGGTCCACTCATACACAGATATTATTTTTAAATTAGGCTTCATCTATGAGTTTTGGTTATTCGTCCACAAGCAAATTTGGTTTTAGATCACTGAAAAAAAGACTTTTTGGAAAACTTTTAAACAATATATAGAAACTCCTTTTTCACTGCTAGTATACAGGTCCTTCTTAAAAAATTAGCAAGTTCATTATTTTCTGTAATGTACTGATAAACATTAGACTTTCATATATTTTAGATTCATTACACACAACTGAAGTAGTTCAAGCCGTTTATTGTTTTAATATTGATGATTGTGGCATACAGCTCATGAAAACCCAAAATCCCTATCTCAAAAAATTAGCATATTTCATCCGACCAATAAAAGAAAAGTGTTTTTAATACAAAAAAAGTCAACCTTCAAATAATTATGTTCAGTTCTGCACTCAATACTTGGTCGGGAATCCTTTTGCAGATTCTTGTGTCTCTCTACTTTCTCTTCACAATATCCCACAGATTCTCTATGGGGTTCAGGTCAGGAGAGTTGGCAGGCCAATTGAGCACAGTAATACCATGGTCAGTAAACCATTTACCAGTGGTTTTGGCACTGTGAGCAGGTGCCAGGTCGTGCTGAAAAATGAAATCTTCATCTCCATAAAGCTTTTCAGCAGATGGAAGCATGAAGTGCTCCAAAATCTCCTAATAGCTAGCTGCATTGACCCTGCCCTTGATAAAACACAGTGGACCAACACCAGCAGCTGACATGGCACCCCAGACCATCACTGACTGTGGGTACTTGATACTGGACTTCAGGCATTTTGGCATTTCCCTCTCCCCAGTCTTCCTCCAGACTCTGGCACCTTGATTTCCGAATGACATGCAAAATTTGCAACCTGTAGCCCATTTCCTGCACACGCCTGTACACGGTGGCTCTGGATGTTTCTACTCCAGACTCAGTCCACTGCTTCCGCAGGTCCCCCAAGGTCTGGAATCGGTCCTTCTCCACAATCTTCCTCAGGGCCCGGTCACCTCTTCTCGTTGTGCAGCGTTTTCTGCCACACTTTTTCCTTCCCACAGACTTCCCACTGAGGTGCCTTGATACAGCACTCTGGGAACAGCCTATTCGTTCAGAAATTTCTTTCTGTGTCTTACCCTCTTGCTTGAGGGTGTCAATGATGGCCTTCTGGACAGCAGTCAGGCCGGCAGTCTTACCCATGATTGCGGTTTTGAGTAATGAACCAGGCTGGGAGTTTTTAAAAGCCTCAGGAATCTTTTGCAGGTGTTTAGAGTTAATTAGTTGATTCAGATGATTAGGTTAATAGCTCGTTTAGAGAACCTTTTCATGATATGCTAATTTTTTGAGATAGGGATTTTGGGTTTTCATGAGCTGTATGCCACAATCATCAATATTAAAACAATAAAAGGCTTGAACTACTTCAGTTGTGTGTAATGAATCTAAAATATATGAAAGTCTAATGTTTATCAGTACATTACAGAAAATAATGAACTTTATCACAATATGCAATTTTTTTGAGAAGGACCTGTACTGTACAGTACTCAGCAAAAAAAGAAACGTCCTCTGACTTTCAACTGTTTTTACTTTCAGTAAACTTAATGTGTAAATTTTTGTATGAACACTAAAAGAGTCAACACCATAAGACATAAACTAAAAATGTTTCACAATGTGTCCCTGAATGAAGGGAGGCTCAAAATCAGTCAGTACCAGTCAGTATCTGGTGGCCACCAGCTGCTTGAAGTACTGCAGTGCATCTCCTCCTCATGGACTGGACCAGATTTGTCAGTTCTTGCTGTGAGATGGAGGGATTGTGTGTTCCTGGTGTGACTCGGGCAGTTGTTGTGGCCATCCTGTACCTGTCACGCAGGTGTGATATGGATGTACCCATCCTGTGCAGGTTTTGTTACATGTGGTCTTCCACTGCGAGGATGATCACCTGTCCTTCCTGTCTCCTTGTAGCGCTGTCGTAGGCGTCTCACGGTGCGGACATGGCAATTTATTGCCCTAGCCACATCAACAGTCCTCATGCCTCCCTGCAGCATGCCTAATGCACGTTCACGCAGATGAGCAGGGACCCTGGGCATCTTTCTTTGGGTGTTTTTCACAGTCGGTAGACGAGTCTCTTTAGTGTCCTGCGTTTTTAGAACTGTGACCTTACAGTAAATGCCTACTTTCTGTAAGCTGTTTAAGGTCTTAACGACCATTTCACAGGTGCATGTTAATTAATTGATTATGGTTAATTGAACATGCATGGAAAACATTGTTTAAACCCTTTACAATGAAGATCTGTAAAGTTATTTGGATGTTTACAACATTATTGTTGAAATACACAGTCCTGAAAAGGGGCGTTTCTTTTTTTGCTGAGTATAGAGTAAGAGCATGTACTGAATGTGAACTATTTCCTGTGTTTGTCAGTGTGACTTACTCAGTGATAGCTTTTTTTCCAGGATCCCGATTAGCCAACGTTGCTATACAGTTAAGGTGAGGTTTATATCACTGCCGGCTAATTTGGACTGCTTTGACAGCTGCCAAAATTTTTGCTTTTCATTGGACCTTTTGTTGTTTTTGAGAATACCTGTGCATGCATGGACCTTGTTTATTATTGTCCTCACTCACTTAAGCAACAATGTCTACATTTTAGTTTCTGTAAAGCCACACCATGACTATGCATCACTTAATTGAATGATGTACGTACTCCACCAATCATCCATAAAATAATGACCACTGACAGGTGAACTGAACAACACTGATCCCCAACTATACAACCATAAACTGGTTACAGGATCAAGGCTTACCCATTCCCATGGAGAGCAAAAACCAGCCTATCTAGTCCCATCCCACAGAAAAGCCAATGCAGCACAAATCGCCTGAAAAAGTCAATATTGGCTATGGTAGAAAGGCACAGGGCCCAGCAGGCAAAGAGCCCAACGATGTGACCCGTCCTCCATACGCCCCAGATCCCAATTGGAGCGAGCACCAATGGGATGTACTGTATCTGCTGCCAACATCTTGGTGCCAGACACCACAGCCCTTCCTGCAGAGCCCCAGTGGCACAATGGGAACCTAATATACAGTATAGGTGGTTTTAATGTTAATGCTTTTAATGTTATGGCTGATCAGTGTATGTAGTGTATAGTAAATGAAAACTAGAAAAAAAATCAGAAACTGATGTGGACTTTTGCTGTTGAAATTCATCTCCCACAATGTTCTGGAAGCAATGCATTTCTGAAAGACTTTTCTATTCACCATGGTTGTAAAGAGTGGTTATTAAGTTCAAATAGCTTATTAAGTCCTTCGGGCCAATCTCCTGTAACACTTTATCATCAACAAAGCATTCAAACTCTGTTGACTCGTACTTTCTTTGCAACATTTCTTTGACTCTATCAACACTTTAATGGGAATACCAGTTTATTCATTCAGTTATTCAATCAGCCAATCGTGTGCTAGGATGGAAACAATTTAGATGAAAATCATATACACATATAATTATGCAAAGATTATACACTATATTGCTAAAAGTATTCGCTCGCCTACCTTCACATGCCATATCACTTGAGTAACATCCAGTCCAGGGTTTAAGATGATGTTGCAGCTATAATAGCTTCAACTCTTCTAGGACGGCTTTCCATAAGGTTTAGCAGTGTGCTTATAGGAATTTTTGACTATTCTTCCAGCAGCCTCATTTGTGAGGTCAGACACTAATTCTGGAGAAGAAGGCCTGGCTCACAGTCTCCGCTCTAAAGGTGTTGTATCGGGTTTGAGGTCAGGTTCTTCAAGTTCTTCCACACCAAACTCACTCATCCATGTCTTTATAGACCTTGCTTTGTGCACTTGTAATCAATAAACAATAAACAGTAGTCATGTTGGAACAGGAAGGGGCCAAATTGTTCCTTGGGAGCATGAAATTGTCCAAAATGTCTTGGTATGCTGAAGTGGAAGTAAGGGGCCGAGCCCAATTCCTGATAAACAACCCCTCACCAGTTCCAACATGACTGTGCAGCCTGAGAACATGCAAACTCCATCCACATAGACCCTGAGGCGGCAATTGAACCCAGACCCTGGTGGTTCAAGTTGACAGCGCTAACCACTAAGCCACCGTGCCACCAATATACTGTATATGAATTCTGATTACAGCTTGAAATTGTACCTAAATACTGTAGATGATCTTATCAACTTAGACAAAATTTAAAGAGCAGTACGTATATCTGAGACCTTAAAGAACAAAGTCTCCTAAAGTACAGGACACAAACAGGATTTCCCCATTCCTCTTTTTTTGAGCTTAGGCTTTTTTTCCCCCTCCTGCTGCTCTAAGTGTTTATTTTTCTTTTTAGAGCTTCCAGATCACATCAGGAAAAATTACAGTTGTCTGGCCTTACATCTGTACTTGTCACTCGTGCTTTTACCACTCCACTATGGTCCAATGTTTTGGTTAATGCTGATTGAAATATAGGCACTGTCTTTCTGGAAAACCACTTTATGTCAACATGTCAATACTGCACATGGAGAAATAAGTCAAAAATGACCAGACTGTCAAATCAAATGCTCTGGGAAGCTGCGCAGAGTGGATACGCAGGCTGGACCAGAATCAGTGAGGTTTTGACCAAGATTTCGTTCAGCATGTCTTATGTTTCAAAATTAATCCTACTGAAAAAAAATAAAAAATGATGGGTTCCTTTCATTCCTTCATTCCCAACTGTCATTGCCATGGTTACAATATTATAAGCCTAAGAGATGCGGAAGGATGAGGAGCAAAAGAAAAAGGAGAGAGTGTATAGCTTTGATTCTCTTACCGTTTCAACTGCCATGAAAGAGCAAAATCAAAATCTTAACAAAGAGCAAATTACATTTTACCAGGGCTCATTGTTCTATGAACGGGAGGAGGGAGAAAAGCCAAGTGACAAAGAGAGTGCACGCCTGCTGCTTAATTAAGGCACAACTTAACTCCTTCTAATTAAATGTGTTTCTTCTGGTGAGGAGGAGCTGAGACTGTTAGGGTAAACAGTAAGGAGGAGTAGTGCTTTGTGGAGAACTGAAGGCAAAGAACACAAAGGTGAGGACAGTGAAAGAAAAAAATATTTAATTTTAATGAGAATAAAGAGGACAGCTTAATCTTGACCCAGGTAAGATTCTCACAACACTGACCATCACTGTATTCGCTGTTTGTGTGCACACACACATGGGGTGATTTTGATGATTGCATTAAATAAACAATATGTATACATCTGAAAATGACAAAATCGGGATTGGTAATACACAAAACTCATGCCTAGACATGCTGATCAGCGTCGAGCTTGCTGGAAGCTGTTCAAATTACATACGAACGTTGATAATGCGGTCACTGCACTGTGTGCTCCAAGCTCCCACACAGGTCATATATTCAATGCTATTGAGTGGCACACACACCCTCTCAGACACAGGTTAACTGTCATACATTATCATTTATACTATGCTCTCAGAAGGTCAAAACATGACAGAATAACATGGACACACACACATACACGCACAAATACGAATGTTGTATGTACGCTACACAGCTTTTGATTTCCTTGACTCTTAATGTCTACATTAACATTAAAAACTCCTTTATGTTTCATTTCAAACATACCTGAAGCCTTGGATAGTTACAAAGGCACTCTGGCCATAAGCCAGGTTCAAGGCGTTTCGAAATGCTCGCGAGTCAATGACAGTAACATTGGAAATGCTATAGCAGTTCAGCCGTGGACTGAACAGTACAGTAACTTATGAATGTAATATTTGGCACATTAGGTTCACTAAAAAAATGAACCAATAAGTGCATCAATCTAGATGTATGTGTGCCTGTCTCTCCATCTTCTAACTACTAATCTGCCTAAAACTCCTTAGGGCAAAACGTAGTAGATAAAGCATGCTCAAGTGTATTTGAGGAAAATGAGGAGTCATTAAGGTAATTGTAAAATAAATGGTGGAACTTACTTTTATATCTTACAGAAAGTATGTTTAAAATAAGCAGTAAAAAAAAAGTGGGTGGGACAAACAATAAGCATGAATGAAAAGTCACAAAGCTTTAGAAATGGCTTTATCACCAATTATTCAATTCATTATCATATTCAATTCATAATCAGTAATTTTTTTTCTAACTTGTTTTTTAATTTCTTTGGATCTCAGCATGATATCTAGCTTTTTAGGATACGTTTGGTCTACTTCACTTTGCCAGGTAGGTCCTATTTAAGTGATTTCTTGATTGAGAACAGGTGTGGCAGTAATCAAGCCTAGGTGTGGCTAGAGAAACTGAACTCGGGTGTGTTATTTTTAACAGGAGTGGCAAACAATTTTTCACACAGGGATATGCAGTTTAGGATTTTGATTTCCCTTAATAATAAATACCTTCATTTAAAAACTGCTAATGTGTTTACTAATATTTAAATTTGTTTGATGATCTGAAACATTAAAGTACAGTATGAGAAATCAGTAAGGGGGCAAACACTTTTTCACACCACCTATATACAATAAAAGTCTCCAAATGTAGCGGCAGTGTTTATATGTTGTCAGCCCTGACTCGCAAATAGGAATGGAACTCCTACAGTGTCCCTGCAAGAAAAAAAAATGGCATCCCATACTTTCCGACATTTCTTTTAAACTCTAAGCGTGAGAAACATTCCTGATGAAGCATCATCCAGGCTTATACAATGACATGACATGACAAGACATCACTACATCTTTTCAAGGCTGCTGGTACCCTCTTCACAGAAAATCCACCCACAAAAAAAAACAGTGCTCACATTTATTTTGTACAGCTAAAGCCGCTTATAGGTGAAGGAGGATATAATCCAAATATAGTACTGTTAAGGCGGCACAGTGGTATAGTGGTTAGCACTGTCGCCTCGGCACCTCCAGGGTCTGGGTTTGATTTCCGGCCAGACTCGATTCCCGTCTCTGTGTACATGGAGTTTGCACGTTCTTCCCGTGCTTGGTGGGTTTCCTCCAGGTATCCGGTTTCTTCCCACAGTCCAATGACCTGCAGGTTAGGCTAATTGGCGTTCCCAAAGAGAAAGAGCGTGTATATGTGTGTGTACCCTGCGATGGATTGGCACACTGTCCAAGGTGTATCCTGCCTTGTCCCCTAAGTCTCCTGGGATAGGCTCCAGGTCCCCATGACCTTGAATACAGTATAAAGCGCTATAGATGATGAGTGAGTGAGTGATAGTACTGTTAAATTTATCCTCCTTCCGTTCATATCAAAAATACTAGAAAAAGTAGTATCAGCTCAAATATGCACATTCTTGCAGGATAACAACATCCTTGAAGAATTTCAGTCAGGTTTCAGGCCCCATCATAGCACAGAAACTGCACTAGTTAAGATTACAAACGACTTGTTTTTAGCTTCAGACCAAGGCTGCATCTCATTGCTAGTCCTGCTCGATCTTAGTGCTGCATTCGACACTGTAGATCATAATATTCTCATAGATCGCTTACAAAATTATATAGGTATTCAGGCACAGGCATTAAAATGGTTTAGATCATACCTGTCTGATCGCTACCATTTTGTAGATCTAAATGGAGAACCGTCTGGTGTAATGCCAGTGAAATATGGGGTCCCACAAGGGTCAGTTTTAGGACCTCTGTTGTTCTCAATATACATGCTTCCCTTGGGTAACATCATTAGAAGACATGGGATTAGTTTCCATTGTTATGCTGATGATACGCAATTATATATCTAACTAATCCAGACGAAATACCTAAGTTGTCTAGATTAACTGAGTGTGTCCAGGACATAAAAGATTGGATGACTAATAACTTTCTTACTGTATATTAAATTCAGATAAGACAGAGATATTACTTATTGGCCCAAAAACCAGCACACAACAGCTTTCACAATTCAGCCTGCGCTTAGAAGGATGTACTGTTACTACCAGCTCGACAGTAAAAGACCTGGGCGTAATATTAGACAGTAACTTGTCATTTGAAAATCACATTTCAAATATCACAAAAACAGCCTTTTTCCATCTTCGAAATATTGCTAAAGTTAGGAACATCTTATCCGTATCTGATGCAGAAAAGCTAGTTCATGCATTCATGACCTCCAGACTGGACTATTGTAATGCATTCCCAGGTGGTTGTCCTGCATCCTCAATAAACAAGCTTCAGTTAGTCCAAAATGCAGCCGCCAGGGTTCTCACTAGATCCAGAAAATATGATCATATAACCCCAATATTATCATCCCTGCACTGGCTACCTGTTCAGTTTAGAATAAATTACAAAATAGTATTACTTACATACAAGGCCTTAAATGGTTTAGCTCCCACATACCTAACCAGTCTTCTGATGCGCTACAATCCACGATGCGCCTTAAGATCACAAAGCTCCGGACTTCTGTTCCCAGAATTTCAAAATCTACAAAAGGGGGTAGGGCATTTTCATATTTAGCTCCAAAGCTTTGGAATAGCCTTCCAGACAGTGTTCGGGGAGCAGACACGGTTTCTCAGTTCAAAAGTAGACTCAAGACGCATCTTTTTAATCTGGCATACACATAACTCATCCCATAATCTCATACTCCAGTACACCTATCCCGAATGGCAAGTACGCTAATTCTCCCCATCTGTTCTGTATTTCTCTACCCATCCCGAGGCATCGGGAGATTGTGCCAGCTTCAGTAGACAAAGGCCGACCCTGCGAGGTTCCTGAGGCGTCCAGAGAAGGACCAGCTCCAGCTGGATTCAGCTTTATGATGGTTGGAGCTACACATGCTGCTCCTGTGCTTCCAGTGATCCAGACCTCATCTGCCCTCTGCACCTACTGACTCGTCCCTATGCTGAACTGGTCTTCATGTCAATTTAAATAATTTCTGTCATATTGAATTTTCACCTGCACAACACACAAGATGTTATATCATTTCTATCTGTTATCACCCAAATGAGGATGGGTTCCCTGTTGAGTCTGGTTCCTCTCAAGGTTTCTTCCTAATGCCATCTCAGGGAGTTTTTCCTTGCCACCGTCGCCGTCACTCTTGGCTTGCTCATCAGAGAGATTTCATTCATTCGTCTCATTATTATTATCTACACATTTTTCTCACACATACACACGTCCAATTATTTTCTTTTCTAAAATTATTATTATTATTTTTTATTATTATTTATTTATTTATTTATTTATTTATTGGTATTTTTATTTATTTATTATTATTATTATTATTTTTTTAATTATTATTATTTTATTTATTTATTTTTTTGGTAAAATTTCTTTCATTTTTGTGAAGCTGCTTTGAGACAATGACCATTGTTAAAAGCGCTATATAAATAAAATTGAATTGAACTGAATTGAATTAAAGGAGCCACCAGTGATACGAGTGCCGCAATACAAACATGTAGAATGGCTGACATGACATGAGCAGATGACTGTTTACACATATCCAATTATGTGATATTCATATGATGTTAGTTTTCCTGTTTATATTGACAGGAAAAAAATTGCTTTAAAGAGTAAGATGTTGTACAATTGCTGTGTCAGACAGTGACTGAGTATAAGGCTAGGTTCAAAAAAGAGGAGACCGTATGACCCAGAGATATCAGTGTGTGTTTCACACCAACTCAGACCGTGGCTTAACACTTAGCTTCCAGCATGACGCCTTCCCCTTGGAAAACTTCACACACGGCAATCGATGAATGTGTGTGCGTTTTACAGAAGAAAAAAGTGAGAGAGAGGAATGATAGGGACCACTCGCTTGTACACACACACACAGGCACGCATTACCAGGCACACGCATGCACACACGCACGCGCACACACACAGGCACGCATACACAGACACACGCATGCACACACACACACACACCAGAGTTACAAACAGTGCAAGGATCAGCAGTTAATCACTGTCACACTGAAACAACATGCAAACCCTTCATTGCAATATTTTAGTTTCTGTAAAATAGAGATGAGAACAAGATATATGCTTGAGGTTAAAACCCAGAAGCTGAAAAGAATTAATAAAATATAAAACCCTGCTATGGGTTTAGAGATGGCTATGGCCTCTTTTCTCCTCTTTCACACACTTTCTTTCAGCCCTGGCTGTCACTGGCCCCCTGAAAGGCTAAACCTTCAAAGGCTTAGTTCAAACAGGCTGAGCTCTGGAGGTCTTAGTGGCAGAAGACTTCCCTCTGTAGCCCTGGACTGCGAAAGATGATGGCTTCTGGAGAGATGATGTCTTAAGTCCACGAAGTTGCAGATGTCCAGGCCAGAGAGGAGACCTAGATTTCATCTCGAATGCAGAATGTAAATTGTTCCGAGTTCTGAGGTGAAGAGAGGTCAGTGCATAGCGCTGCCCTGAATGCTATCGTGACTGCAGTCCACATGAGCGAGGATCTCCGGAGGCCTCTGACAGTAGGGGCTACTGCTGAATTTATTGGCTTCCACAATCATTCTGCTGCCAAGGCTATATAACAGACGTAACCAGTTGACTTTGGCCAGCGAAGCCTGAGATCCTTGGCACGGCTGAGAGCCGAAGATGCACTCCCTGCCACTTTGACCAGAGACATGAACAAATAAATCAAAACCATCCTTTTTTTTTGTTCCAGAAATTCAGGGAAGAAGTCAAACTTTTCCACAAACAAGAAGCAAGACTGTGTAATAAATGGAAAATCCAAACACTGAGGTTAAAATTAATGGGAAAACAATGGCACATGTTGTTATGTCAGTGAGTTCAGTACTGTCATCACCCATCTGAGCATCCATCCACACAACCGAGCCTTTGGCAGAAATGTCTTAACCAGAAAGACTGTCCTGGTATCTTTAAACACAGATTATACTATATTTATCTTTCCACAGATTATGCTTATGAAAAAAAATTATAAGGTGTTTAATATTCTGATATTTTAAATTAACCTCAAAGGGCATAATGAAGAAGATCTCAGGTTACAGAGTTTTCAGCAACACCTACACTGTAGGGTTTTTCTTTCCATTAAAGGAGCTAATTATCTGATGACTTGTTTGAATGCTGCATTGCAAGTCATCATGCATGAAATTGCTACCACTTCTTTTTGAAAAGCACTGTTTTAGTACACTAAATGAAATTACCATTTCTTGAAATCAATACCACTCTGAATATGCTACAGAGAGCATTTTTAAAGAAATATTTCTGCTAAGGAGACCCCAAACATTGCCGAGGCCGTAAGGATTAGAGCTGTAACTAAAATTCATTAATAGGCAGGGAATTAAGATATGGTCCTGATTTCCTTAAAAAAAAAAAAAAAAACTTTTCAGGGTCAAATATTTGTGAAATAAGTTTTGATACACATTAACACCAATTTTTACACTTTATGCTAAATAAAAATGTGTTTACATACACCATCTGGCATGTACTGTACATGGCATGCCTCTACACTATATGGCATCTCACTCCAGTTAACTGTAGCACTATAATAATTTATTTTTTTTGCAAGGTTATCATTTATCTGGTTAGGGATGAAGTAAGGGAGACCTGGTTTTGTGCATCACTCATGTCATCCCCACTCTCTCGCTTTGTGCTCCCTCCATACACACCAACATGCATATGTAAATGAACTTTAACCCCTCCTTCCATCACCCCACCTCATTCTTCTACAGTCACTGCTTTCTGCAAGCCCACTATGGAATGTGCATTTTTCTCTCTCTGATATTTTCTGATATATCTGTCCGCCTGTCTATCTCTATCCTGACTAACCGTGGTGGACCGAGGCCTGACTCTTATTATGCCATTGTGGACATGCTTTGTTGTTCTGTGCCGTCGCTATCATCCGTCCGCACAATGGACTGCGTTGACGCTGGACATGCCGGTCATGTTCCATTTGCCAATGTGCATTATCTCCCAACCCTGTCCTTTTGCTTGCTGTGATCTCTGAAGGTCCCTGCTTTGAATAGAGTCTAAAGCCATTATTGGGGGAGAGGGGAGGGGAAAAAAAGCCCCACGAGTGAAGGGGGCTCGGACTGTTATAGGCTACATTTGGGCTCAGCTACATGCATACTAATAACATCATTACAGCTCTGTGCTTCTGGATAGCATGTTTACTTTGTTATGGTTTCCATCACCTTCCCCCCACACTCCACTGAATCACTAATGTCCACCTCTTTTTCTCCTTGCTCCACTCAGTCAGTCCCCCACCCCTTTTTTGAATGTAAATAGTACACAGGGCTACTTTTCTTGTATTTACCCAAAAAATTAGGCTACATAGTCCACCTAATTCTCCCTCAGCTTGCTGCACAGTGTGTGGGTGGCGCTCTTCACAGCAAACACTTCTTTTTCATGGCATTGAACTTGACCGTGAATGACCTCACTATAATGAGTGAATTGAAAACATCTCCCTTTGGAATGCGGCTTGGAGATACCGGCTACGCCTGCTTTTTTTATTATTTTTTTTATCTCACCTCCCTACCACTCCACCCCTTTGCACTGATGAATTAATGGACCAGTGTCCACATTCCTCTCACCTGCACACTAAAGCTTGCCTCTCAACAGAGGCAAGGTCAATAATGTTGCCTTAAAAAAATCGCTCTCCTTTTATTTTACAACTGAATATTACAGTAAGTATCAGAGACTGCATAAGTCCTGGTGTTATTTTGTACTTGCCCCTCCTAACTGAGCAGTTAATATTGTATTAACAGATGCAATCAGTAGGCTGGATCTATAGTATATACTGTATTCATTATTGATGCATTTTCTTTGATTTTGTTTATAGAATATTATGGTACATTGAATAAACAAACCAAAATATTGATATCTGAGCATTTTTTAAACCATTAATTTGGTTTTAGCATTTATGATGTGAATATGGTCAATTTTCCCATAAAATTTTGTTCAATCAGAAACGACGCAGCATCATTGTCACACTTTGGCCATTACTGTACATGTTCTTCCAGGAATTCACTCAGGTTGATATAATTAGTAAATGCTGTATTTAGTATGTCTGTCTCTTTGCTTTAAAAGGCTTTACAATAATAATAATTATTATTATTATTACTATTATTATTATCATTATTATTATGTAAATATATTTACATTTTCATTTATGGCATTTGGCAGACTACCTATTTCAGATTAACTTACCGCCTTCCTTTGTAGTAATTATCAATAAATACATTCTGATATTGGTTCAGTAGGTCAAAGACTAAAAATATCATCCGTCTAAACTCTCAATTGGGAATTTTGTTTCTTATTTGCGAGAAGTGCTAATTTAAGTACTTCTAGAGAAGGTAGATCTTCAGACATGTCAAGGGGAAATTCTAGGGGAGGTTTATTTTACAACCTAACATGCCAGAGCAGAGAAGAGTCATGATATATGCCCTCCTTTTTCCTAGTTTCATTACATCAGGACATTTACTTTATAAATCTTTATGGCAAATCATGATAAGAGAACTATACAGGTAATCATCAGTGAATAATAATTATAAGAAGAAGAAGAATATACCATCCAAGACTTCCTTATTTACACATTAGGGGATTTTGACAGTGAAAGAAGACTAATAAAGTTTATTTTATTATTATTACATCATTGGTCAAATATATGAAACAACCATAGAACATTAGGAATGGGGATAATATTAACCTGATTTTATTTTATAATTAGTATAATTAGTAAAGGAAAAGCAAACTTTATGTTAATACAATCACAGATAGTGACATTAAGCATATTATTAATATTTTACTATTAAAAAATAATAAAATAAATCAAAACCCATCAACTATTTTTTAATTGACCATGATTCTTTATGATTTACTCTTTCCATCATAATTAATTATGACCTGTTGAACAGGTGACCACGGACTAATTCATTGCATTTAATGGCATTGAAATGGGATTTATAGTTGTCCTTCAGGAATTTAGTGGTCTCTGGTGGTCACCTTGTGGTAATAATCTGTGATTTGGTGACTGATCTATCAACAGGTGCTAATAAACAGTTTTAATTTCATTCATATACATCACAATAATGGCATAGTAACTAAAGCAAAAAATAGTCAAGAGTGTGAACTCAGGCTTACTACTATTTATGACTTTACAGCAGTGAAAATTTAAAAAATTTTTCCTGTGGCGGCAATGCCACACTTTTATTGATCATGCCAGGCAATCCTGTCCGTGATTAGACAAAATCAATCACCTTCAAAATGTGTCCATGAGGAATAAGCAAAAAAAAAAAAAAAAAAGAGAGACTTTTTGTTTGTTTATTTTTATTTAATTTATTTATGCATTTTGTACATATGCATATGAAATGTCTGCACTTCTGTTCAATGCATCCTGAGGACTAGGTGAAGATTGAACAGAGAAATAAACACATTAAAACAAATTTTAAGATTTAACTGGAAAAAATTGAGAATTAATGAAAATCCTAGCTTTGATGGACTTTTCGGAAACATTGAACATGCAGATTAGGGGATTGCTGCACTAATTTCTTTCAGCCAGCCATGAAAGTGTATTCAGTGTATTCAAACGCCAGAATATAAACACTGCTGAGCATCTCCGCCGAGTTGCCCAGGTCACGTGAGATCCTGTGTCTGAGATGAATGTTTTTGTGATGATACTGATGCTGTGGCAAATAAAGTCTGCCGTGTAGTCCTTCAGAGAGTGTGTGTATGTGTGCGTGGAAGTGTATTTGATCTTAATCATGATATATTCTCCATCAGCACTGTCACGATCCATCACTTAGCCATGGCCGCCCAGCCAAGGTGTGGCTTATTACACCACCCCGAAGCTCATGAATAATAAAGTGGGGTGAAAAGGCATCCAGACTGTGGCCCGCTGAAGCAATATCCCCACGGCAACGTCCCCTGCCCCCCCAGCCCTGCATGCCCCCTTCCATCAACACCTTCATCACCTCCATCTTTCCCACTCCCATCCCCCGGACCCCATGTTTATGCATGATGCCTGTTTCATATGTATCAGCCACATCATTTCTGCTGTTGTCCCCGGGACTGATGACACACTCTGCATTAAGAGTGATGACCTGCACACAAGGGCCCGCCACTTTCCCCACTTTACTGCCATTGTCAAAACAGCGGCGCAGTTTCCATACACACGACGCTAGCAGCTGTTGTTTCTCCTACCTTGGCATCGTCAGGAAGATGAAGAGGCAAAGCAAGAAAAAAAAAAGCCCGAATGAGCGTGTAAGGATATGTGGGTGCCATATTCACAGTTTGCCAGCTCGTCGTCTATTTGTATCATATTATGAGAAACATGAAACAGAAAAGAAGAGAAAAGAAATCAAATAAAACAAAAAGAAAGGTGCTCTCTGCAGCTCAATGCCTCGTAATTAAGTTTGCCTCCCTTTTGGTGTCAGAGAAAGAGATGTGATTTGATTCCTACCTTTTTATGATTTTTTATGTTATTTTCTTTTTCCCTTTTTCCCCTCATTCTCTTCAACTGCAAAGATCTGAGCAGGTGAAGAATACATAATGCATATGACGGACAAGTAATAAATAGAATTTCATCAATATTTAATGATGGTGAATGCACATATCTGAGGACATTCCCATTTCAAAATAAATATTGTATTTAGTTTAAAAATGTGTTCATTTTTTTTCAACATCGTCTTTAGACACAGTAACAATTTATACTATGATGCGAATCTTATGTACTGTGCCCCAATTGATTTCAAATCATTTTGTAAAGCAGGTGTGTGTGTGTGCGTGTGTGTGTGCGTGTGCATGTGTGTGTGTGCGTGTGCATGTGTGTGTGTATTTCAAGATAGTTCTCTCATACCTGCTTGATTCCTTTGGACTCTCTGGTTGCAGGAAATGGAATCCTTCAGGATTAAGGCAGCCTTTTATGCAAAAAGAAAGAGAGAGAGAGAGAAATAAATAGGTAACGTGACTGAGCGTGCTTAACTGATGCCACACATTTCTTTGCTATGCATGCCTCCGATTACAGGAAGAATTTAAGGGTCAAGATGTTATATTACTTTAAAATCAGCAACGTGAGACTCTTTCCCTTTTTATTTGTAATCCGTTTAACTTCGGTATGCTCTGAAATATTAACAGGGTGGACTCGCTGCTGCCGTTCTCCCTGCGCAGAACTACTTCTACAGTACTACTATCTTATACCTGTCATTCATCACTTGCCTTTATTTCCACTTTGACCTTTCTTTCTTTCTTTCCTCCAAGCCATTGCCTTCTGAATATTTCCCTCCCTACTTTTTCACACACTTTTTCCCCCCCTCACTCTTTCTACCTTTCTCCTTGCCGTAGTCTTGTCCTCGAGCATTCCTTCACAACCTTCCTCCTGTTTAAGATCAGTGAGCCTGCGCTGGCCCTGTGCCCGTACACACATTTGTGTCTGTCTTTTGAGTGTTTTCAGAGGCCCATTAAACAGCACCTTGGCAGGACCAGGAACACTCACCTCACTCCCGAGGATGTGCAGAGAGAGAGAGAAGGTTATCGGATTCCCTTATCTACACCAGACAACCACATACTGTACATACACATGGAAGGCTGAAGGTAGCCATCCATGTGAAGGAAACCATGCATTCTACACACAAACTCAAGATACTGGAACTTGTAAACATGCCACCGTTATTTATTTATTTATTTATTTTTCTTTCTGTATTTCAAAAAACTAGGCTCGGTGTTTGTCTGCCTGGGGATTGGATGTGAGCGCTGTAAAGCTATAGAGATGGCAGACTCAGGGGGGTTGGCTGGGACCAGGGCACAGGGGTGCTTGGCTTAAATTTGGGTATGCAACAACTGTGCCTTCTGCTGGCCAGTGCGAGAACATCATTGCAAACTCTTTTCGTGCGTAACTCCACACCTAGTATCAGGTGCAGAGCCACACACTGCTAAACGCTGAAATATTTAGCATGCTATTAGTCAACAACAACGTGTGGGGTTAGTGACAGCGGAGACTTTAATCTGAAGGTAATTAAATGACGTAGTAAAAAAAAAAAAAAAAAAAGACTCCGATCCGTTCTGTTAGGCATGTACTAAATACCTTCTTGTCCTGTTTTGCAATATAATAATAATTACAGCAGTGCATGAGAATATTCCAGAGGAAACAAGCTGTCTTTCCTTTTCCTATTCTGTGAGCTGGACTTAATGGGTGTCAGAGAAGAAATAATACTAATTAGCATAAAAAGGAGGCTGATAGGTAAATATGGAAGACTGGTGCTCCAAGTAGCAGCCATTTCATCAGACAATACTGAGACATGTCAGAGTTAATTATCCCATTCTCTCACACCTGCAAGCATTAGGCAGGAAGAAAGTGAGGGAGAGGTGTGTGTGTGTGTGTGTGTGTGTGTGTGTGTGTGTGTGTGTGTGTGTGAACGAGACAGAGAGAGAGAGGGAGAGAGATGGCTATGCTGAAAGGGGACTTGATATTTTGACTTGTGAGCTTGATGACTGCCTCCCTCTGCCACCTGTGAAGGTCTCTGCTCCATCAAAGCACATTAGAGATATTAGGCCCGTTCTTACTTATGAAGCAGATGAAAAGCTGTGGGGCCTCTGGCTTCTCAAGCTGTGACTGGAATAGCTTTGCAATTTGCCAGCTATTTCGGAAAAAAAAAAAAAAAAAAGATCAGCATTTTGATCTTAATGAATATAAAATGGCTTCCATTAAAAGTAAAACAGATTATTTTGGGCTTTACAGGGCGCATGGCTCACTTGACGGTCTTGGAGGGCTACTATGATCTTTCATTAAAACCTCACAGCAGGGTCCCCTTCATGGCCAGACGGGCCTCAGCCCACAAAGACGCTGTGTTTAAAAGTCATTTTCATAAATCTACACAGATTCCTCAAATTTGCTTAAGACAGAGGTTCAGTGAATACTGCCTGGTGGCCGGTCGTACCGGTTAGGCTGAGGAGATGGCAGCAGAACCATCAGCATCACCCCCACCATGGCACCGTGCCATATGAGCTTCTGCCTAATCTGTGTTTGTTAATGACAAGCATGTGCTAATTACTGTCAGCATCAAGGCTCTGGTTTGGCACACTGCAAGCGCCCCAGACCAGGCTACCTGCCCAATCAGATGGCCTGGACACTGCACGTTTTTAATCGCATTAAACTTTGCCTGGTGATTTGTTGCACTGGGAGTGAGGGGAGAAAACGCACAGGAGTGGAGAGGACTGACAGCTGGCCAGTTCCACTAATGGACCTTTAGAAGTCAGGCAGGCTGGGAATTTTTTGGTCTGCCTGTTTTCATTCATCTGTGTGATCTTGACACAGTACTAAGACACTCTAAAATGTCTCTTTCAGCTTTTGGGACCGGACCCTGCCAAGAACACGACTGTTTATTAAGCCGGTCATTTAGTGGGCCAAGAAGTGGGTTCAAAAAAAGACCAGGGGAACTGATATCTATATGTCTGAGTGATCCTTAATAATTCAGAGAATTTCATTACTCATTCTGGTTTAAATCAAAGTTAATTTAAAAATTCTCAGATATAAATTGTAGATACAGTACTGCTGAAACAGGTTGGGATCAGGATTTTGTTTAGATGTGAATGTGAGGAATCATACTGTATGCTGGTTGTTTTGAGCAGAATGCTGAGGAAGCTATGGATTACTTTCCCTTTTCTTGTTTTCTGCAGTAAATTAATAAGGATATTGAGGAGGCAGTAATCTGTGCAAGACGCGATGTAGGTTGTGATCTGGGTCAACCTTAAGGCTTTTCAGGCAAAAATGTTTTTCCCTACTCTTTCATCCTCTGAATGCCACCACTTATATCACTCTCTTGCACACTTCTGATGCTTCTCTACAAAGAGAAAATGTAAGTAACATACTAAATATTTAGAGCAAGTAAAGATATGAAGTATATATAAAAAACATAAATAGTGTACAGAGACATCAGAATGCATATATGATACATAATGATGCGTAAAAAGCTGGACATACAGAGTGAGGGTAAAAATGCTCAACTGGAGTCCGGTGTCATGACCTGAGCAAACACACGCCTACACGTTCAACACCACGGCCCGAGATCCAAAAGGAAATTAGTGGGCACTTATATTCAGCCATGGTGAGTGTTTCTGCTGGGATTCAAGCCAAAAATAAAATCCAAGCAGCAGCACATGAGAGAGATGTTTGTGGCCACAAATAACAGCAATGGTTCCTTCTCTGCATTTCGTGCAGTTTAAGCTTATTTAAGCTTGGTTTACATATTATACTGCTAGGTGTTACTTCAATGTCACACATAAAAATTCATACTTCCATTGTGACAGTTGGCTTCTTAACAAGTGCTGACACACACACACACACACACACACACACACACACACACACACACACACACACACACACACACACACACACACACACACACACACACACACTTTCAGGAACAGCAAGACATAGCTTAGCTATACATAAGCTATAGCATCTAACACCCAGGTAGAAATAATGAAATCCTTATAAAATAAATAATTAAATTTATTATTATTAATAATAATAATAATAATAATAATAATAATAATAATAATAATAATAAAAGCGTGATGAGCAATATTTAAAAAATATTTGTGGGGAAAATTGTGCAGGCAAAAAAAAAAAAAAAGACTCCAGTTTAAATCCCACCCCATTTGAATTGCACTGTTGTTCCCCTGCCTCAGTCATGGTGTGTATGAAGCAGGCAGCACTGTTTGCGATGCACACAGCACACCGTTCCAGGCCTGGCACAGGATGCCATGAGGCTCGGGGGCTGCCCTCAATGTTCCCGGCATCTCTGCCGACCACACTGTTTAGCGCCCACCGCCCAGTAGTAATTCCATGTTTATCAACTCTTTATTATGGGCGCATCATCATTTACAATGGTACCATCTGCTCATTACCTTCCCTGAGTATGGGGCAAATTGCTTTCACAGGGAGTTAACCAGGAGAGGGAAATTGTCAGCAATAGAGAGAGAATCAAGAAACCTGCTCTTGCCTATTTGTAGAGGCTGTTAGCCACACAAGAGAATCCGGAAAAAAAAAAAAGAACGTTTCGTTTTAAGGAGATCAAATAATTAGCCAACTCTGGTTGTGTGAGGAGAACCAACGAGATTGGTAAATTAAAACGAGGGGCCTTGGTCGAAATCAAATACATTTCCAAGCGTTTTATGGGTACCTGCAGCTGTGTAGCAAAAACAAATATCGCATATGACCACATGACTCTAATTTATCTGCTTCGCTCCTAAATTAACAGCCTGGGCCAGGCAATGGGAAAAACAGTAGGAAGCAGAAAATAGGAGAATTCCTATCTCCGCTCTCACATTTATTTCATTAACTCCTCTAACAACATGGGATAAAGAGAAGCGTGCTCACTCACAAAAAAGCACCCATCAGGGAAAAAAAAACAAAAAACAACAGTGAAGAAAAAAAAACTAATGACTAACACCTAAACCTTTACTCAATATGGAGAATTAGACCGTTTCTCTTTCCCAACTGTGAATACCAATACTGCAGGCAGCACCATTTTCTCCCACGTACATGGTGCAAGAGAAGAGGGGGAAGCATGACCATCTGTTTCATCTCGCTTTACAAATGATATACAGAAAAAGCGTAACAATGATTAGAAATACAAAAAAAAGTAAAGCTGCATAAACTGAAAAATCACATTAGTAACTGACTAATAAAAAAAGAAAAAAGGGAAAGGATCACAGGTGGATTGCAGACACTCTCATATTATAATTGGGTTTGTTATTGCCGCCTGTTTTATTACATAGAAAAAGTGCGCATCTTTGTTTACCATGGACCAAAGAAACATTGCACATAGACTGTACATTTCTAACAAAAATGATTTCTATAAAATGAAGAAAGTTTGATTTTATACAAAATCTGCATGTCCATCAACACCAGAACCTCAAAATTCAGAGGATGGTCAACATTGGACGAAGCTACGGCCTCCTTGCACATCCAGCAAATCCAGCTGAATACTGTAGTCCTACAACTTATCGTGTGTAAACCAGGAAGACCATCAGCAGTTGTAGTGGTAGCATTTTCTGTACGATTTCTCAAATGATGCCATCAAATTAGTCTTGTCTTGGCATTTTCACTCTTGCCTTCCAGACCTGAGGCCATCAGCAGTGGAACCAGTTGTTCAGAATCCTGTGCCACAACAGAAGAGATTCTGGCGTCTCCAGACAGAATTCTAAAGCTTTCCGATGGCCCTCTCTCCTAGCATTGTCTAAACGAGGCATGCTAAAATATGAAGTTGATTTTGGGCTTTGGTAACAGTTCTAATTTTTCTCAATTTTAATAAAAAATTTTTTTATAGTTCTGTAATGTGAGTGAAATAACAAAGAGTTAAGATTATACTAAACATCTGTCAAAAGCTTGAATCTGATTGGTCAGAAAGAGTTATAATAGTGGCTGCTGCTGAGGTTTATATTAAAGCTCCATATAAACAGTTTAAGAAAAAAAATTATGATACAATCATATAGTGAAAGTTTCGGTGAGTGTCATTTACTTCTCTGTAACACCTTCAACAACAAGTGAGTCAGCAACATGAGACATACAGTAGCTAGAAAATAATAAAGCATATAGCATGCCTTTTATTACAGTATAAAAATGTGAAACTTAACAAACTACTGAGGTATAAATGGAATAAAACATTTCAGTATGTGCTGAACTTTTAGAACAAACTGTAATAAGTTTGTACTGTATACCATCAAAGGCAGGATATCTTGTAGAGGACAATGGCTTCGACATTCGGGGATGATGACCTGACTCTACAGGATGCCTTGAATCAGTGGTCATCAATAAGGTGCTCTCTCTCTCTCACACACACACACACACACACCTATCAAAGTGACTCACTCAGACCCATTAAACCCCTAACTCTATTATTAACATTCCCTACTCAAATACAGAGACAAACACATTCACACTCATATAACCACAGCTCTTGGAGTGATTGATATGCTCATATAGCTAATTCTGACATATTCAACCTCTCCTTATCACATCCTCGCCACCTCAAATCACATTATTTCTGTCTCATGATATTCCTTCTGATGAGAAAGCAAGAGCAAATAAAAACAAAGCTCCTGAAAAGACATAAAAGATGGAAAGAAGGGTGCATTACGTACTCCACTTTGCAATATTCTCATATCTTTCCAGGCTGATTTACAGTCCTCCTTCAAAGGTGGCACGCCGCAATGCCGGAGATTTATGTAGCGAGGGTCACATCGCACCTAGCTGCAGCCATATGCACGTCTCATTTCCATATGCTGTATTAGTGTCATGTCAGACAGTGTGCTGAGACTGGGGCCTTATTAGGTGTGGGGGTCCCTGCTGCAGTACAAATCAACACCGCCGGGACCTCTGCTCATTCTCTGTCACCAACTCCGCCAAACACATCTCCATATGCACACACGCATGCACGCACTCCGTCCCTGTGCCTCCTTCCCCACCACACCCGTCATGAGCGTCTGGGGAGAGGAAGACACAAACTGTGGGGAGCAGAGGGGAGGGATGGTGGGTTTCAGGGGTGCCGTAAAGTTGGCAGTGTGTGATTGCGACAGCTTTGATTCCCAAAAAACTGAGTAAATAAACAAGATCCCCTGTGGTTCTGGCAGAAATGGAGAAAAGGCACCCAAGTTGGAGGGACAGAGGAGATGAAGGAAGGAGGAGAACTGGGAGACAATTGGTGGGGCATAAAGAATGTTCTCATGGTGGTGCTTGAAACATACGAATACAAAGAATTTAAATTAATTTATGCAATTTTCGACAGAAGAATGAACATACATACATTTTCTAGGACAGGTTTTAAACCCGAGCAAGGATGGATCCAGGGTCATTATTTTGGTTTAAAAAACATGCAAATCTTCTCTAAAAGAATTGAACCATTTTCATTTACAACATACTGGTTATGCAATATTTTTCTAAGAATGTCCAACGATTGGTGACAGATTACAAATCTTTATTGCAAAACATAAAGAATTAACAACCAACATCAACATCTAGATCATCTATCTACTTATCTATCTCTTAAGGTAACTAGCTACCTATATCTATAGGTGGCTAGAATGTGCAGAAATGTTCCTTTTTTGAGAGACCAAGAACTAAGGGCTCAGGAGAGACAGAGGGTGTGAACATGTGACCCTCATGCTTTATTACTTATGTATCCTATGTACTTACATTCTCCTTGGAACATGCTCAAACACAGGGAGAAATAGTGAGAGGTAGGGGGCAGAGAGAGAGAGAGAGAGAGAGAGAGAGAGAGAGAGAGAGGAAGATTTTGCTGATGTTATGCACTAGCATAATTCTCATGTTATTTATTACAATCAGCAGCAAAGCCTGTGCTGTAAAATGACAAAATGAGCTCAGAAGAGAGCGGTTGCAGCATTTTAACTCTTCAAATTGACCCAGATTAAATCAAATTTAGACTCACAAGCTCATCAGAAATTTGGCACTCTGAAAAGCGGCTAAAATGGGATATCCATCTCAGCATTTGCATGATAAAGGAGAAACGGTGGAACAAGAAGGAGGAGAAAATGCTGGCCTCAGATGTAAATCAGGTTGGTTGGCCAAGAGAAAATAAGGACAGAATGAATAAGGCCTATACAGAGTAAGCCTCTTGTTAGTCACATCTGCATGGGTCAGAATCGCTCTCACTTTTCTGACCTTTGACCTTTCGTCAACCATCCAGCATTCAGCCTTCTCAACCCTCTGATGATCACTAAGATCTGATAACCTGCTCACCTCCGCTCGAACATGGACGTATGGGCCTCATTTTCATTTTTAGTAAGATCAGGCTGATAAAAGAAAAAAAAATCCCTGCCTCCCACTCTCCTTTCTTCTCGATCCCTCTCTGAGACTTTTTTCTTCTCTGAAGCACTTGACTTTTGTCCAAGGCTCGGTGAAAGTAGCCCTGTTATTTCTGAAGAGGCTGATACTCGGACGCGACACAAATCCTCTTAGCCCCAACTGCAAACGGCTTTTTGGGTGGCGGCTTAAAGAAGCCATTGTGGCGCTCCTGGTTTTAAAACTTCCTCTGATGCCTTTCATTCCAGGCTCTAATGTAAATAAATGAGTGGCCCCAGACAAGAGCACAGGAAAGGCTGGGGAGGGGTACAGGGATAAAAGCCCATGTCTCACTTCAACACCGGCATCCTGAGACAGCCTAATCTCCCTATCAGAGACTGAGAGAGAGAGAGAGAGAGAGGAAAAGAGGGAGAGATGAGGAGGAAAAAAGCAGAGCGAGAAAGAGAGAGAGAGAGAAAACACAGGAGGAGCGGAAGAAACTGAGACGAGAACAGATCGCTCCACACCCTCAGCCACTCTAGGATGCCAATTCTGGCTCCAGTCAGTCCTTCATCTATTCAGTGTCCATGTGTGTAATTGGCTGCATGTAGTGTTAGTGATCTTGGGAATCCAAAGAAGCAGGAAGGTGGGCGTTCAGATCTGCTGTCTTTTATAAGAGTAGTGTCCACTGCTTCATTATGGGGGAGAGGCTGTCCAACTCTGGGCTCAAGAGCAAATCTCTCCCTGGCAACCATGGCTGTAAAAAAAATGAGGAGAAATACAATGATAGAGCCTTCAGGAGCCAAGAATTTATTCATGATGAAAATAATAATAATCCTGCATACAAGCCCATAAAGATTTAACATTGATTTCATTTCGCCCGCATGTCAAATGCTGTTTTTTATTAGTTTGGTTGACGGCTTTTATTTAATTGTCTTTACATTTAACGATTCCTTATTTTCTGCTTATATTACAATAAAATGTTATTGTATTATGCATTATTAAATGAAATGGTTTTGACTGAAGATGGGGCCCAGATTAAAAATTCTATTGCTTTTTTGTCTTTTATTTGCTTAAATGTAGAATTGCTTATTAAGAACTTATGAAAGATTAAAGCACGGCACCCTCAGAGCATTCTCATAGATTTTCCCATAATTGCACGACTAAATTTCTTCCGTAATATTTCAACCAGGGATTTGAAGACAATGTAATGTGATATTAAACGCAATAAAATGTCTGTAAGTATGACAAAAAATTATTTTTCTGTTGTTATTATCTATTCAAACTATATGTATATAGAGATGCTATTTCAGTGTAAAGCTATTTAAAAGCCAGTCAAAAGAACAGAGTGACTCTAATATGTATTATCTGAGAAGAGGCTCATGAAGACTGCATATATATTTTATTACTAAGTAGAGGGTTTTTTAAAATAAATATACTTCTATGGGAATTGGGCAGAAATAAATGACACTCCTCTTTTCTTCAGTCATTTACTTTGTCCTTAAATATTTTTCCTTATTATTAATAACGCACAAAAAACATAAACCTTCTGTATATCCCCTTCTTTTCAAAGCATAACCATTTTAGTTAAAAACTTATATTTAGTCCAGGATAGAAATGTCATTAAACATAGCAACCTCTCAGTGATAACCTGATACATGACCATCAGAATGTCTAACCAGTCGAACATGACACTATTAGTGTAATTCATTTCCATGTTAATCCATATCCATGCGAACCCTACCCATATATATATTTCCATGTTACATCCATATTGTGTACGACTGAAGAACAGCCTGAAGCCATTCTCATAAAGGGACATAGTTTTATAGTGGCACCAAACCACTTCCAGATGGCTCAGCAGAGGAGGCTGAGATTCCCAGCGTACACTGAGTACAGAGGCTCAGGCCATGTCATGTGCGGCGTCGTTCACATCAGTCTGGAACAACTACAACTAGAGTGTCCTCTGAGCCTGCAATGCCTCTTCAAAACAGCTGCACTGATGGTTTCCAAACACTAAAGAGATTTTTTATTGCAGAAAAAACTACCATACATTTAAAGTATTTATTTAACAGCAAAATACAGTTTTATTGTCTTTTATTTTTGCAATCAATTGGGGAAATAGGACATTATATTGTTTTACAGTAAAATGCCAGAAAATACAGTGCACATTGGGATTGCTAATGTTTTAAGTAGGAGTGAGATTGGTAAAAATATATTCAGTGTCAACATCTGAAAATTATTGGATTTTTTTTTTTTTGTGTGTGCTCCCTTTATTTAAGCTGCTATTTTAGGCAAATACAAACCCTCTTTTGGGTTGAGGTTGGCCATGCTAGTAAAAACTTTGGTTTTTAGTAAGGCACTGAAATTAGTCCTTTAGTTCAAATTCTGTGCAGCCTGTTTGAGAAAAAAAACCTGCATGGTTCAATAGTTACGCCTTTGTGCTACAGATCAAAAGGTCATGAGTTCAAATCCCAGCACTGCCAAGGCTGGCATGGTTGGATCTTTAGCTAAACAAGACCCTTAACCTTGCTCAGTTATATCCTGTCTCAACTGTTAGTCACTTTGGATAAAAGCATGGATGTTGTGGATGGTATTTTATTTTAAATGTACAGCGTATTATTGGAAACATAGTCATACACTATATATAAAAAAAAAGAACAGAGCAGAACAATCACATGTAAATGTCTTACTTTACTTTATACACCGATAAGTCATAACATTGCAATGCAGCACATTATGCCCAGGATTGTGTAGGTTCCCTTTGTTCTGCCAGGACAGCTCTGGTCCCCTTGGGGCATAACGCTACCTCTGAGGGTGTGCTATGGTGTCTGGCACTGGAACATTGGCAGTGAATTCTTTGGTTGTTGTAGGTTGTGGGGTGCGGTGGATTATCTATCAATCAGACTTGTTTGTCCGGCAATTTCCGTGGATGTATAATCAGATTGGCCTTGGGCTCTTGGCCTGCTGTTTCCTGTGTGTTGTGCACTGGATGTCCTATTGTGGCCAGCACTGACGTTTTGTTCGGTGAGTTGTCCTACATTGGCTTCTCCATGGGATCAGACCTGACAGACTAGCCTTTGCTCCCCACAGGCATAAATGAGCCTTGGGTATCCATGATCCAGTTACCGGTTTACTGGTATATAAATGATAATCAGTGTTTTCGTGTTTATTTTATGTGGTGTTTATGTTATGGCTGATCAGTTTGGGAAACATAGAAATGAATTAATAATGACATACAGTAATAGACTGATCAGACATTCTGATGGTCATGTATCACTATACTTTACTGTAAATGTTTTGCAACCATTAATTGTAAATTCACACTCAGTTTACAGTAAGTTACTGAATGTTTTAGTAAATGTGAACAGTGTACCAAATCACACATTTGCCCATTAGATCCACAATTTCTAAGTCAGAACATCATCATTTCATTAAATTACTTCACTAAGAACAAACATAAAAAAAATTACTCAAAGCCAAATGAAACACATATCCACACGACTAGATGAGCACTCTTAAAATTCAATTGTGTACTCATCGCCATTTTTTTCCTCTATTCTATCTTCATCCTTCGACCTTTTCCTCTCTGCCAATGTCTGTAGCCCCAAATTGAGCATCTCAGTGGGTATCACCCTAACTCCCTAAGTCACAGATAATTATTCATTTAGCTGCTTTAGAGAGCCCTGAGAGTGATAAGCCCTCTATTCATTTATGCAGGGATAAAGCCTTGCAAGTTCCTTTCCTTCATGTCCGCATTTTTTTCAATTACCTATTACATTGGACGGCGATATTTATTTTAGCCTGATTGCCTGTTAATTAGAAATCATGGAACATCTTTAAACGATAGCTCTTCTACCCGTACACCTCGCAGACATAAATCCAGGTAATGCTTGATTATATTCTCTGTTCAGAGAGATCTTGACATGCCAAATGAGGTAATAAAAAAAGACATGGTGACTGTGATTACTAATACACAATAGTACAGTTGTTAATTTGTTTACTCTGGCACTAATGTCTGTGATGTAGGACATTAAATAAATCGAATGATTAAATCAGCCAGAGACTGTGATGGAAGAAAGATGGCCACCCAGGCACAATTATATACATGAAGCATAGCCTCTACCACCACCACCACTACTACTACTAGTACTACAGTACTACTACTACTACTACTACTACTACTAATAATAATAATAATAATATAAAAAGTTAGACTCAACATTAAAGCTTATGTATCATCATACATATCTTATGTATTCGTCTTTTTTGCCTCAAATTTTAGTAACAACAAAAAAAGTATAATAGGTTATAAAATAAAAAGAAAGTTGTATTACTAGCTTTGCAGGTTTGAGCACAAAGTGTACGCTTTCATGCTCTGACAGAAGCATTACACCCATTTGGCCCTGTGCTTTGCATCACCTTATTTCAGAAAGAACGTCTACATTATGTTTCAGAGCAGACATGGCGTTTACCCAAATTGGCAGGTCAGCGGAGGGCACTTCAGTAATGTTGCAAAGCACTTCAAAACCCACTTTCTCTCTTCCTCTCGCCTCTTCTCCCCCTTCTTTATCTCTCATTTTATTTCAGAGGAATCTCTTTCAACTAGAGTGGGCTTAGGACAACTGCAGAGTTTGACATAATTATGTCTAGGCTAGCTTTAATCACTCTGGGCCCTCGCTCCTTGATGCACATTATCTGACTCCAAACATGTCAGATCTATGGCTGAAACAGGCCAATTTACCCTCCAAAGTCGGCACCGAATCCCGTCTTTAACTGAAAGCCGCAGAGACGTAACAGTCTTTCTTGTTTTTTTATTCTTTTTTTTTTTTTTTGAACATCACTTGTCTTCCAAGAAAAGAAAAAAAAAGTTCAAATCTGTTACTTTCCTGCACTTTTAATAGATTCGAAATCTGCCTGAAAAGAGGTTAATAAGGCACTGATGCTAGATATGCACCATTGTGATGAGAGAGATTTGATGTACAAACGAGGAGAAAGTGTATCTGCACAAAAAAACAATTAACTGCTGATTTACAGAGGGCTAACATGAATTTCACCATTATGAAGAAACCTTAAAGGAAGCTTCCACTGTGAAACACACAAAAAGCTTAATATTGAAACATTTGTGATGTGCTTAGAGGTTCCGGTGCTAATTTGCTGGCTGCGCTTTTGTTATTTCTGTGAGAATTTAGCACTCGTATGCACTGATGTCACAGGGGAACATTGTTAGCACAGTTGTAATGTGTTTAACAGGAAAAAAAAGTCTCCAACATAAGGGATAATGGTCAGGTTTTAGTGTAAGATCTTGAAAACAAGTGAACAAGAGCTGCTTTTCTCACTATCCATTTTCCAGTGACACGTTCATAAGATATATACTTGTAATTTACGTACCAAGCAAATCTTGGAGTCGGAATGCAATACAGCTATAGGCCGCAGATGCACTCAGCTAGTTAGTGATCTACTAGACTGCAAGCAGGATGGCACTGATAGAGGCGCTAGCATGAATGTTAAAGCGTAAGAACTTTAACTGTTTGAGCAGTGTACAGATAAGAAGGTGAGACAAATGGATAAATCAGAGCTGCTTCGATCGATTTAGATTGAGATGACGCAACAGTTATTTTTTTCCGCTTTCAGGACACTTCAGAAGTTCTGCTCATTTGTAGTGTATAATCACAAATTATATTATTAGTTCAGTATAAGGTGTGCAAGGAAAATGCTGTGCAAATCGAGTGCATCTTCACTTACTGTATCTAATATTATAGCGAAGTGAGATGCTTTGAGCTGACAACGCCATCAGTACACAGATCTGCTGCTGATTGGCCAGTTCTATTTTACAAGCACACCACGATCCTGACCAATGCTCAAATGGGTCAAAGAACAAAGCCACATCAAAGCCAAAGAGGCAGATTATGCACATACACACTAATGTGCTCCCAAGATACGGTCTTTCAACTTAAATCCAGGACCTGATTTGCTTGCTTTGATGAGCCTCATGGACCACTGTTTAAGAGAAAACATCAGCCAACATGAGCAGGAACATACAAAAATCAATTCATCTACCTTTCTTGTAAAAAAAACAAAAATGCAAACATGCCTAAATTCCTGTGTAGCTACTTTAAATATATTGCATAAGGAACAAATTGTTCCAATCTGCATGTATATATGTTGGATATATATTATTTCCGTAATTCAGTTCTGCCTAATCTACATGCTTTTCTACTGGATCCAGAAGATGAGCAAAAGACAAAGCAGGACAAACGAAAATGCCCAAGAGGAAAAAAAAGTGACACAAATTGAGATATAACTGGACAGAGCACAGGAGCAGCAGCCGAGCGTTTAGCAGCTGTGGTGAATTTCAGTTTGAGGAGGTTGAAAAGGGCAGAGCTGGCTCCTTCTTCACATGGCCTCAGTGCCACACGGAGCCACGAGCCAGCAGTCCCAGTGGAGACAGCTACTCTCCCCACACTTCACTCCTCAGCACCAGGCCAGGATGAGAGCTTCTCACACTCTCCAGAGGCTCTGTTGCTGAAACCAGGCCTGATGTATCTGTCAAAGTGAGAGAGGAGGGCAGAGGAGACTTATGACATGAAGGGCACCGGTCAACATGTGAGCAGCACTGGGAATCACTGGTCAACTAAAAGAGTAGAGGACAGCAAAGATGAGGAGAGGAGAGGGGAAGAGGGGAGAAAAAGGAGAGGACAGAGTAGAAGAGGAGAGGAGATGAGAGAGAGAAAAAGGGTAGAATGTATCCATGTTGAATCTACAAGTCTGATAAAATTTAATGAGACTAAATTCACTAATTTACAAACATGGAGAGGAGAAATAAAACTTTTAATATTAACTTTTTAGCATTACATTTTAGCATTTTCACCCCTGGTTCGTGTTAAGATAAAAATGAGGCCCGCTACTAGTATGGCCCAATATACATCGGAAAACTGGTGAAAAGAAATGGTGAAAGTTATCAAATGTTATCAAGTAACCTGACTGGATTAGTAATCACCATGAGTGACGATATTAAATGGTAACAGCACTGGCATGCTACATGTCGGTCGCCAGCATAGGTGAAAGAAGGTCTGTACAGTCCGCCGCACTGAGGAGAGAGCAGCTGCCTGCCAAAACTCAATCAAAACCAGTCACAGAAGCCGTTTCAACAAGAAAACACATCTGATAAAATTATCATAAACAACACTGTTTACTTAGTAATTGTTTCTAAGTCATTCTGAATTATCTCTGAATCGTTTTTTTATACAAACCGGATTCCAAAAAAGTTGGGACACTAAACAAATTGTGAATAAAAACTGAATGCAATGATGTGGATATGGCAAATGTCAATATTTTATTCAGAATAGAACATAGATGACAGATCAAAAGTTTAATCCGAGAAAATGTATAATTTTAAAGGAAAAATATGTTGATTCCAAATTTCACAGTGTCAACAAATCCCAAAAAAGTTGGGACAAGTAGCAATAAGAGGCTGGAAAAAGTAAATTTGAGCATAACGAAGAGCTGGAAGACCAATTAACAGTAATTAGGTTAATTGGCAACATGATTGGGTATAAAAAGAGCTTCTCAGAGTGGCAGTGTCTCTCAGAAGCCAAGATGGGTAGAGGATCACCAATTCCCACAATGTTGCGCAGAAAGATAGTGGAGCAATATCAGAAAGGTGTTACCCAGCGAAAAATTGCAAAGACTTTGCAGTTATCATCATCAACTGTGTATAATATCATCCGAAGATTCAGAGAATCTGGAACAATCTCTGTGCGTAAGGGTCAAGGGCGTAAAACCATACTGGATGCCCGTGATCTCCGGGCCCTTAAACGACACTGCACCACAAACAGGAATGCTACTGTAAAGGAAATCACAGAATGGGCTCAGGAATACTTCCAGAAACCATCGTCAGTGAACACAATCCACCGTGCCATCCGCCGTTGCCAGCTGAAACTCTACAGTGTAAAGAAGAAGCCATTTCTAAGCAAGATCCACAAGCACAGGCGTTTTCATTGGGCCAGGGATCATTTAAAATGGAGTGTGGCAAAATGGAAGACTGTTCTGTGGTCAGACGAGTCACGATTCGAAGTTCTTGTTGGAAATGTGGGACGCCATGTCATCCGGACCAAAGAGGACAAGGACAACCCAAGTTGTTATCAACGCTCAGTTCAGAAGCCTGCATCTCTGATGGTATGGGGTTGCATGAGTGCGTGTGGCATGGGCAGCTTGCATGCCTGGAAAGGCAGCATCAATGCAGAAAAATATATTCAGGTTCTAGAACAACATCTAGTCATCTCTTTCAGGGAAGACCCTACATTTTTCAACAAGATAATGCCAGACCACATTCTGCATCAATCACAACATCATGGCTGCGTAGGAGAAGGATCCGGGTACTGAAATGGCCAGTCTGCAGTCCAGATCTTTCCCCTATAGAGAACATTTGGCGCATCGTAAAGAGGAAGGTGCGACAAAGAAGGCCCAAGACGATTGAACAGTTAGAGGCCTGCATTAGACAAGAATGGGAGAGCATTCCTATTTCTAAACTTGAGAAACTGGTCTCCTCGGTCCCCAGACGTCTGTTGAGTGTTGTAAGAAGAAGGGGAGATGCCACACAGTGGTGAAAATGGCCTTGTCCCAACTTTTTGGGGATTTGTTGACACCGTGAAATTTGGAATCAACATATTTTTCCTTTAAAATGATACATTTTCTCGGATTAAACTTTTGATCTGTCATCTATGTTCTATTCTGAATAAAATATTGACATTTGCCATCTCCACATCATTGCATTCAGTTTTTATTCACAATTTGTTTAGTGTCCCAACTTTTTTGGAATCCGGTTTGTATTTACTCATAAGACAAACTACAGCACTACTGTAACTATCTTCTAAAACAAGGCTGAATCCCAAATCATTCTCTAACCCCTAATCAAGGGCACAACTTTGTGTGTGGAACAAGTGGTTGTACACCCTGGCGCACTAGCGTTCCATTTAACGCTATTTAGGATTTAACCATGAAACCCGGAAGTTAGCTGATATTTTAAAGTGGAATGAGTGGAAATATACCAAGTATATTTCCATAAGGATATAAGTATATCCTTACCAAGTAAGAATTTGAAACTATTTTCACCCTGTTAATTACACAACCTAGTCAGTCGCCATCTCCACCAGGCACAGATAGTTAGTTCTGCCATGCACGTAAGAAGATGTGTTGTGCTTTCTAGATATAGAGTTGTTTACTGTAGTGTTCAATGTATCAGCCTGCAGCTAAACCCTGCCATAACAAGGATGTGACCACCATAGTACCTCCACTGACGACCAGTTAATCAGGCAATGTCTCTTTCTCAGCACAGGAGTGCCACTGACCGATAAGGGCATATTAGTGGGTGTCTCTGGTATGAGTGTATTATTTGCTTAATATGTATAGAAATAGGCTTATTAATCTTACATGGCACTGATTATAAACTTGCTTAATCTTTATTAATCACCCATTTTGAATTTTTGGACTCCATTCAAACAAGTAGGAATGCTGAGGTGTTTAAAAATGCCTAAACACCTGAATCCATCCATCAGATCTCGTTAGGCAGAACATGGGCTATAATTAGTAATAATACACCTAATAATACATCTATGTTTCATAAATAATGCAAACAAACCTAAAACCTCTCTCCAGAAACATGAAAATTGAGCATTGCTGTCGTCCATCTGAAATCATTTCTAACTTTCTGTGATCAGTCATTGTGATCTATTATATCTATTATATTCCTCCAGCTACATCTTTTATTAGTTGTGCATTCAGTGTCAGGGTCTAATTTCTGTGAGAGAAAATAACAGATGCAACTGATCATGATTATTGAGTGTGATACTACAAACGTTAAGCTATGGTGAAATAAAGTGACAGATTAAGGGTGTTCAAGAAACAAGAGCTGGGCCTGGGATGCAATAAATAATTTTTCATGCCATCATTTTTCCCCCAAACATGAGTTAAATTAAAAAAATGAAACTGAAGGAATATGTGTGTAAGTCAGAAGATGGGATCCATACAGCATGTTCCCCTTAGTAGAAAATAAAATCAGTTCATAGCTCCTAGTTTTATTGTCTACCAAGTTATGACATTAAAAAATGCATTCAACAGGAAAATATTGGCATTCATAGGTCAGGTGTATAGCATAAACATCCCATAAGCTCTATCCATGTAAACAGTAATGCATATTAAACTGAAAGCTTATTATATGATGAAGTGGAATATATGGATGATGTGGAATTATTGTCAATATTAAAGAGAAGGATATAGTGATTGACATAGTAGTGGACTCTTTGCAAACCTCAAAACTTCCTCTCGCCTCTGCCTCAGCCATGCTGAATTAATGATAACAGACAGTTATGAATCATTCACATGCCTGTCTTTTAAAAAGGAAGACTAACAATGGAAACACAAGTATAAAAGATGAAATTAGGCATAATGATATAATGGCACATCATCCAAGGCTGACATTATGACACATTTTCCAACCAGTCTCATTGCATTGATTTTCATTAAGCCAGAAACTTGATCCTTTCTATAGCCTTGTAACCCACTTATTTTCAATGATGCCCCAAGATATGTGTCTCTGCTGTCTGATTCCGAAGAGGGTTGAGTTAATCAGAAATGAGGCCCGGCAAACTGGCGAATTAGTATTCATAAAATGAGATAGACAGAATGTTAGTGTGTGGGTGTGTGTGGGTAACAATGGCAGCCGCAGCCATTATAGCAGCCATATGTACGAATAAAGCCGTCGTGGAAGTAGAGGTTTGCAATATTCATTCTGTTTCACACTGAAGAAAGAAGAGCACATGCTGATCACACAACTAAATGCTCAATCTGTTTCTCCAAAGACAATGACCAGACAATCAGTCCAAAGAGGACTGCAATAAAGAGCCAAAAACACTCCACACTATGCTAAACACTCGATTCTCTCACACACCTAATTCAACCTAATAATTAACTGATGAGATAAATGAGCAGTTTTAAAGCAGGTAAATAACATACAGTAGCTGTACCTTCACCAATGAAAGTCTGATATCCTTGCCGCATTGTTTATCATAAATCTGCACTAAAGGACAAACATAAACATGAGAACTTTTTAATAATAACTCTTTAAAATTGAAGATGAATATTTAATTTTGTAAGTCCACCACATGCCACCAAATTAGGCCATAATTCTATTATCTGGATGGATGGATGGATGGATGGATGGTCTCTTTTAATCACTCAGCATTCAGCATCACCAGTATACTAATCACTAATCCTGATCATTTGTCATCATCTGAACCTGTTTCTCACTGGTTCATGCCTTCTAGTCAGATGTTTTTTCTTTTTTAAAGATTCACAGGTCAATGTGTGGCTTAAATAAACACTCCAAAACTGGTCAGGTAACGGGACTGGACTAAAAACGAGAACCAAAAGCATACTAAAAATGAGAGGCAAAACAGTCCTTCAAAAAGGGTGGAGAACTATTTCTTTATAATAAATTAAAATGAAAAAAATATGAAGTAATGTGGGATGGCTCAAGGCTTTTACACAGTATTATAAATTAGCCTTATGTTTAATGTTTTTTTCCTGTGGTTGTTATCATTATTATATAGTCATTATTCTTTAGTTTAATCCTTAAATAATGCACAGAATCAGTTATTCCCTAGTGTACATACTGTAAGTTATAACACTATTATTCCTTACTAGTTTGCTTTCACTGCCTAGGAACACCAGTACATTTTTACTTTGGCAGCTAAAAAAATTGAACGTAATGTTTCTCTAATTTATTACTACTATTAATATTTTCACTTGACCCACCCTCAGGCATGTTAACATAAAAGAAACTTGTTTTGCATTTAAATTTTGAAACATTAACCTAATAAAAAAATAGGGAGAAAAAAATCAAACATGAATTTTGGTTTCATTATACTATAGGAAAGAATCGGTTACATGAAAAGCATCATAAAATTTTTAATGAAATGAAGTTGCCTGTTCTTCTTTTTCAAGGCGAGACAGAATAGCAAGGCAATTTAAATAAGTTACAAAACCACTCTGTCTGTTAATTGCTGATATAATAAAACTGGGTTACATTATGATTGTGGGCAGTGCTTAAATTTTCTAAAAAAAAAAAAAAAAAGGAAAAAATTATAAGGCAAACATATTTTTTTGATGTGGGTAATTTCTGTGTTCTATGTTTTCTTCTGTAGAAGAAATTTTGGTTTGACGTGATCATAATAATTGACTTGACATGACTAAAATTGAAAATTTTACTTGTAATGTTTTGCCTTTAAAAAAAAGAGCGAACAGATTCTTGCATTTCTTTGTTTAACAGCAACATTGCTTCTGATCAGCCCAAATATACCAAAAAAGCAGCTATAACTACTATATTATGCCTTCCAGATGGTGAGGTCAGTCTGGCCTCAGCAGCACTTCTGAGATAAAGTCTTGTTCTGAAAATCTACTCAATAAATTACAGTTGATTCAGTTGGACAGTGTGTAAGATCTCCTATATTAATCTCCTCCATTTTTTTTTTTCTTTCTTTCTTTTTTGAGGCTGAGAGTATAAAATTGGTGTGCTGCATATCTAATTTTCTCTTTTTTCTTTTTATTCCTGAATAGCTGATACATCTCTTTCTCAGAAGCTGGAGTGTGGTTGCCGTTGTGGACCCTGTGGTGCATTCACAGCCAGCAACATCAACTCTCAAATCTTATCTTGTTAAATCAGCCAAATGCGAGGAGCTGTGAGGGAGGGAATTAATGGGCAGAATGCTGGAGTGAGAGAACAGGTCGTTTTAATCCAGGGAACAAGGGTGTGTGTGTGTGTGTGTGTGTGTGTGTGTGTCTCTGTGTGTGTGTCTCTGTGTGTGTGCCTCTGTGTGTGTGTTTGTGTGTCTAGGGAAGGGATGCAACGGTGTGAAGATGAGTATCTGCTGTCAAGGTTGCATTGCGCCGTTTGCTCCACAGGTTCGTGTTCCTCCTTTCTTACCAGTTGAATACCGCAGCGGTGGAGTTATCTACTTTGTTTGAGAGATGGGATGGTGTGAGATACAGTGGAGAAGAAAAAGGAGAAGATGAATCCCATGAACCTCACAACTGCACAGAGAGAAAAAGTGTCAAATTATTTAAAGAATCTCATTTCTGTAGGTTGTCGAGATGTTCTATAGATTATGCAATACCACTATTAGTTATGATGACTATGATCATGCACACAATCAACACTTTGATGCAAGTATCAGTTTCTCATTGCATTGCCACTTATTTATGTCACGAGAAAGCAATCTGGCCACCGAGGTCATAAAGCAGAACATTGTTGGATGCGCTAATGTGACTGTGGCTGAACAATGGCACTGTAGCCTTTCTCCACTGAAGAGCATACTAATTACACACACTGCCCTTGATCCTGAGCTTGGTGGGTCACTTAGCAGTTGCGATCTGTCTCTGACTCTTAATAAAATCCCTTTTGGCAGGGTGAGCTAGAGTGGCAACCTCTCTCTATCTCTCTCGCTCAAACACGCGCACACACACACACACACACACACACACACACACACACACACACACACACACACACACACACACACACAGAGAGAGAGACACATTACTGTTCTGCAAAGTGGGCAAAGACATAATGACTGGGGCAGTCACTCTTGTGGTTTCACAAAAACAATTTCTGTGCCACTCCGTTTAAATGAGCTGCACTTACTTTGGGGCAGAGGGAAAAAAAATTATATATATATATATATATATATATATATATATATATATATATATATATATATATATACACATACACATTTATAATGTGTTATAATGTGGTTTGTTAAATGGGGATACATTTTGTTATTGGATTTCCTTACATTTCTCTCCAGTCACAATTCAAGATTAATATTTAACAGATAGTGAAAATTGTAAAACATTATATTATTGCTGTTCAGTAATGTCAAAATACTGTGGGTATTTGAACAGAATTGTTCAAATACTTCTTTTCCAAGTTCACTGATGTAGGTGTATACCGCTACACCTAATGGTTGGACATCCCACTTACATCACTTAATGTACTGTTCGTCTGCTAATTTATTATAAATAGGAAAGGGGAGTCCGGCGTCAAACATGTGGCAAGTTGTTGTCTGTGGAGACCCTACGATGGGAGGAATCACAATATGGACCTGTGCAAATATTTAACTGCAAATGACAAATAACAAGTTTAGAACAAGCAATAAAGATAAATTCAAGAATTTATGTAGTTTCTCAATACTTGTATTTGTTTATTTTTTATATATTTGGAGGTGGTAAATAAATGATACCATTTTTGATTTTATTTGCTGTTAACCTAGGCAAATATGTTTGAATGCAAAATGGTACATTTAATATTTAAATATCAAAGTTAAAATTGCAAAAAATGTCAAAATATCACAATGTGATTAAAAAAAATAAAAAATTTAATAAAATTTGGGTTGTTCTTTAATTTGCTTCTTTATTTTTTTCTTATACATCATTTTATAATCAGGATAAAGAGAACTGTACAGGGTTAAACTAATTTAAGTTTAATGCTGACCTTTGGGGCGTTTAAATAAATTAATTACAAAAATCTGAAAGTTCATGTTTCCTTCATTCTGATTATAAAGTGCTTTATATATAAATAGAAGTAAAAATGTAAAGTTTGTATATATATAAATGTTAGTTTATATTCATTTATATTTGCTCCTAAAGAAGTTGTCTATGCTGTACATTACCATCCAAAGATTCATTCAGTTAACAGATATCATTGATTTTCTTTAATATACTTGGAATAGTGGATCTTTTATTAACAATCATGTTAGTGCACGCATTACAGTGCACTCTAGAAAGCCAGGAGGTGCTATGGAAAGAGTGACACTCCAGGTTTAAAATGCAACCCCATAAAGCCAGCAGTAAGGCAGTGATGGGGAGCGGGGAGAAGTCGAGACTGTCGAGAATAATGGCTGCATCTTTCAAGTTGGATCAGGTCTTTCTGTAATGAAGAGAAAAGTTTTTCTTCCTCCTGTATGTCAGGAACAATAAGCGAGAACGATGGAAAGGGAGAGAGAGAGACTCTGAGAGCAGTGAGAAGGTAATTACACGGAGTTTGTGCTCATCCAGGAGTGCGTGTGAGTGGCTGAAAGCCTGCGTGATGGCACAGTGACTGAAAGCTGATTTTAATGATTTTGTTCCTGCTTTCTGCAAGCTAAGAAGGAATGATCTGACCCTCTCCTCCTCTTTCTTTTTTTCCCAGACCTGGGTCATGGCCTGAAGTGCTCCACAGCTGACTAAAATATTCATTATTTACTCGATTTATTTCCCACTACAGTATGTAGTGTTTTTGTGGGAACCATTGTTCCTCCAATATATCTTGTGTGGCCATTAATTGCAGTGGCGAATGAAGGGCGGTAAATATATATTTATATATAAATATATATATATATATATATATATATATATATATATATATATATATATATATATATATATATATATATAATGTGTGTGTGTGTGTGTGTGTGTGTGTGTGCGTATGTGTTTTTCCTTTTAGATGTACTGGCTCTATGTCCCTGCTCACACTCCTCCTCCCAATCTTACCCCCTTTCTTCCCGGAGCTGAAGTGTGTTCACACTCAATGTGCGACAGCCACAGAACAAGCTGTGACTCTCAGCAGTAGTCTGTGCACCAGCACACTCCGGCCCCTTTGCGCGCACGCGCACACACACACACACACACACACACACACACACACACACACACACACACACACACACACACACACACACATACCCACACACAGTACAATGACTAAAAGAGAAATGCTTTCTGCTCCTAGCTAATTAAGAGTGACTGAGGACAATGCCAGTCTTCTGAATACCCTGCAGACAGTACAGTGGTCACATGAACAACTTGTGTGTATGTATGTTTTTTTTTTATCATTCTGTCCTTTGTGATGTAGCTGAGTGAAGCTGAATGGGACTGGGGCATATGCATATCTTTGCTGGCCCACCTACCAGCTTATATATTACACCTCTGTAGATGATACAAAATGCAGCAGGGTGTGTGGTGTTCAATCAACAAATATGCACATTATGCCCTTTTTTCATCTGTCTCTCCACCGACTCCCCGGAGCTGCTCACATCAACTACAATCCTTTGACGCTTGTTTGTAAAGTAACAACGGAACTTTGCCCACCTACAGTACCTGGCACCAGAGATCTGAGTTTACTTTTTACTCATTTTATTCAAGTTGTATATATTGTTCAAATTCACTGTGCAGCTTTTATGATAATAATAAAGAAACAGTTGCGTCTCGTTGTATGAGTTCATTGTGCATGTATTTGTCTTGTTAGATGAGATGAACTTTACCATGGGTTTGTCTTTTGAACCACTTGGGGGTTATTCATTTCACTCTGATTATTATGTATGAAGGTTGTATTATTTGCTCAGCTCTTGGTGTCCTATTCTATAGTCATGTTCTATACCAGTAGGCGGATTGTATCAGAGGATTAAAAGCGTGTGAAGTATATTAAGTGAGTCTTAAAACCCTGCAGTCAAAACAAATACAGGTACTCAGGCTCAGAGTTCAGAAACACGCTAGAATCAGGTGGAAGAAGACACAGACTGAGCTAGGCATACTCGAAAAACACCAAAAAGAATTAAACAGGCTTGTTAAGGTGAAAATTCACAAAGTACATACTTTGCATTGGGTGAATGTCTGTAGTCCTTATATACTGAGACCGTATGTGTGATTGAGTCCAGGTGTGTTGAGTTAGGAACCGGATGAATGTGGTCGAATGTGTGAGTTGTGATTTGAATTCCATTGCAGCCATGACTGTCAGCCGCACTGCATTCTGGGAGTTAGAGTTTAGTGTCGATTCTGTTGTAGACGTCAAAAATATAAATATAGAAAGCTAAGTTGTGGTGCCAATTATGTATGACGCAGTTTCTTTCTGGGGGGGAAAAAAAGGTTTCAAGCAGATATGTGTCATAGGAACACACTGCATTCATGCAGGAAAATGAATATGGATCATGACCAAGCACAATCTCTCTCTCCCTGTCTCTCTCTCTCTCTCTCTCTTACTCTCTCTCCAACAAACCTCCCACCAACTCACTGAGGTAAGTTATAATAAAGAATTCTTTTTTCTGAGTGAATACCTTACAGTACTTAACACCCCATCTATCAGACATGTCAGGATTACCTTTACTCATACTTGCTCCTGTAAGAGTGTGTATGTGTTCTGTGATGCTACGGTGAGCTACTGTATAATGAGGTCCTTTGGTGGCTGTAAAGATCGGCGTATAGAAGAACGAAGGAACAGTGTGCATACAGCTCTATTTGTCTTACAAATATAACACTAACTACCAATTACAGCACTATAAACCTCCTGGCTACTGTGTACCTCCCTAGCTATAACGATGGAGCCATAGGCAAACTGTGCTGAGCCCTTGCACGCTCTCTTACTGTAATGTGTGAGGTGCTGTGGTCACTGATGCGGGCTGTGAAGTCAATGAGGCTGGTAATGAGGTCTTTTTTAAAGAGTGGTGGGGTTGTTTGATTAACGTTGGCATTATGAGGGGGAAGGGAGGGCAACACTGGCATCGTCACTCCCTGCAACACTGCTGCCTTCTGGCTAAGGATGAGGCATCAGGCAAAAGACAAGACATCACATTCAAGAGACCACACACATCCAGGTACACTGTGACAAGAAGAGAATAAGATATACACCAGTGAATGAACATTTGAGAAAAACTGAGTGATTAGTTAAAGTTCATTACTACTCTAATTCAGTTATTCAGGGTCCTTACATTCCAAAAAAAAAAAAAAAACAAGTTTAAAAAACATGATCTGACTGAGCGTCTGTGGGATGTGCTGGACAAACACAATTTGATCCATGGAGGTACGACTTTGCAAGAACAGGACTTGTCCATGCCTCAATAAGTCAGAGCTGTTTTGGTGGCACAAGGGGAACCTACACAATATTATCTAAGTGGTTTAAATATACACACAAAACAACTGAAAGGAGAAAAAAGCACATTTTACAATTAAAAAAATAAGCTACAAATTTTAGTTTGTAATTACATTCATTTATAAAAAACATAAAATATTATTATTATTATTCATTTATTTATTTTCGCTTTTTCCCTTTCTCTGTGCCACCACCTCAGAACATTCGATCCACAAGTTACCAAGACAGGTTTTATGCCAGATGCCCTTCCTGCCACAACCACATTTCTCCAGGCTTGGGACTGGCACTGAGGCTACCATGCACCTCAGTGGCGAGGTGATACAGATGGGCATAGGGTTAATTGCCTGGCCCAAAGGACCAACAGTGGCAAACTAGCAGTGGCAGGGCTTGAACCCCGACCCACGCATAAGCACTCGAGAGGCTCAACCCTGTGAGTCACCACTGGCCCCGAAAAGCACAAAATATATTCATGATGTACCAGAAAAGCCTATTGTGACACAATTTATTGCAATATATGTACATAAGATATTCTATTGTTATACAGCTCAGCCTTACATACAATCTTTAAATGTCCCTACACAGGGGGTGCAAAAGAGCTGTTTAAAGGGTTATGGGTTAACTATATAGCAAAAAATATAATATTCTAATACTTGAAGTGAAATATATATCACAGTGAAATACAGTATGTATCACTGTGAAATATGTACTGTATAAGGTTTTGCTTCAAAGGCAATAACAAAAGGGCTGTTATTGGTTTAGAGAAAAATTAAATAATTTGTACAAATAAATTGTTGTCTTCAGTGTGTTACTTTTCACATTATGTACTGACAATAACAATTATGGACTGAGTGATTAGAAGAGTTTCTAATCTTTTTATTGATATAAATGTAATATAACCCAGCACTACGTACTGTCCAGTAAGTGTTCTGGGACCTTAAAAAGCACTTAGAAAGCAGGGATTGTTTTAACAATTTTTTTTTAATCCTGTACAATAGGGTTAAAACACAGAATGGTTTATATCACATACTTTCCACTGCACAAGTGGAAGATATGTGAAATGAGGCTAAAAAGTGCTGGAGTATTTCTTTTAGTTCTACATGCTCATTTCTGGTGTACACATGACTCCTTGACAATGTATTTATCCAGTGCTTTAGCCATTAGAGAAGCCACCCTAAGAGTCTCATAAAATAGGAGATGTTTGTTCAGGGCTGCCTGAAAATGAGCTGGTCTGATACATTGTAATATCATATAAGGATTTAATGATACTAATACACATTTCCATTTGTGGCTGAGAAAAAAAATAGATGGAGTGCTGATGGACTGGGTTTGCCAATAGACATGAGCTTATTATTAGGCAGCGAGAGAGTCATCAGCGGATTTAACAGCTTTACACCACTCATGAGATGGAGGTGTGGATGACGGCCGGCACTCTGAGCCCAGGCCAAGCCTTGCGCTCTGGGGCCGCACATCGAGCACGGCCTCCAGCCTCAGCAATAATGGCCCAGTCTCAGCTGCTGAAAATGTTATTCTAATTAACAGGGGATTAAGTCATCATCTTCTCGTGTAATACAGTCTGGATGGGAATTTCAATATGGAACAGCAGTGCAAAAAAAGCAGGGGGAAAAAAAAGCATTTAGCATTGCAGTAAATTACTCTTGACCCCCTGGACGGCAGTCTATCGGCGCGTCAATTGCCTGCCAATTAAAACAGGCCACCCTTGCCAAAACTTTATTGGGACGGACTGGGCTTTCAGACGTGGTACACATTTCATGGGGCTGGAGAAGAGAGACGAGTGCCTGGCTGGCTGCTGACACTATTCTGGTGGGAATTTTGTCAAGTTTGGAGAAATGAGCATATGAAACGATTTTCTCGAGCTATCGCGGGCCATAGCTGAGCTGACTGCCACACAAACAGTTTCTCTGAAGTGCAGCTCTTTCATAAGTGACCATATGTGGAGCATCATGTGCATGGAGAGCTAAAACACAAACAATAACCCTAAAGCAGGCTTCTGAAGGACTGGACAAAGGCTTCCAACACTAGCAAGAGCTCCAGCACTAATAAGCTGAGGCATTTATAGTTCTGATGTACATCTTTTTAAAAATACATCATGGCACACCATGATAGTTCACGAAGACTTTTTGACTTAAAGTAAAGTCCCATGCAGAGAGAGTTTAAAGTGTGATAGGGCAGAAGATTTTCTCTAACAAGGGAATATAATACTGTTTCGTAAGTACAGTATACAGAACATGTAAAACTGTACAGAACATGGTACTGATAATACTGATGTACTGTAACATGGTCTGTATTTAAAAGTTTACATTTAAAAAGTCACTTGTATTCATTGGAATGTATTGCATGTCATTTCTTGATGAACAATACTTAAGTACACAGGACTATATAAAGTGTGGTACACAACAGTCTGAGATGAGGGCAAAAGATGCAGTAAAAACTATACTAAAAAAAATACTAATTTGGACACGAGTGGAGAAAACAGATTAGAATTATATAAAATAAGATGCAATGAGTTAACTGTAATTAATATGTGAAACATACATATTCTCATAAAGACCAGTAAAAAGTGAAAAATAATTGAATTCATTATGAAAAATATAAAATATATCAGCATACTGTATACTGATTTCAATATCACTATATGCTAGAAAATAGCTTAAGATAACACTGGTGCTGCAAAATAAAAGAGAAGAGAAGAGAAGAGAAGAGAAGAGAAGAGAAGAGAAGTACATTTTCCCCAGGAGTAAAAGGAAAATATAGATCCTGTAGGCCTCTTCGTCTGTGCTAAAGCTTTGTTTTCTGCTCGGCTAAGCAGCATCAAATTGATATGCTAGCAATGATGTGCAATGACAATTAAATTGTAACTGACCTGCATGTAACCATCATTATGCCTTCTATCTTTACTGCCATCCCTGTTATTTAATCACACAGCATGTGGGCTTTTTATTAGGCAGTAACAATGAAGACCACATCCGCCTGCCTATAAACACTTGACTATGGGTATCTATCAGCTCTTCCATGAAGGAAAAAAAAAGTTTTTCGTACATTTCTTTTTTTTCCCTTCAGAGAAAGCTTCTACAGATAATCCGAGATAGTGACATAACATACTTGGTACGGTACATATCCAGCTACACAACAGAATAGGGAATATTTATGCAGTTTCTGCATTCCCTAACATCAGGATCAACAGATATTATGATTGTAATAATGGAAGTGTCTGTATCTGGCACTTAAAAGCTAAATCAATGGCTTCCTACAATTCATATTAGGATCCATACAAAACAACAAAAACGTGGAAAAAAAAGCCTACAGAAAACGAGGAGATCCTGTTATGCTCGCTCTCTCTCTCTCTCTCTCTCTCTCTCTCTCTCTCTCTTTCACACACACACACACACACACACACACACACACACACACACACACACACACACACACACACACACCCTAACAAACATCACAACCTTTCTCCAATGACTGCCGCATATTCATTTGCATAACAATTTTCGCTTGTGTTTCTGGTTAGATGGAATTCACAGCATGGTGCCTGCATTGTGAGTGCTGGGTCATTGCTATGTATATGTGACAGAGAGATAAAAAAAAAAAGGAAACCTCTCAATTTCTTCTGTGGGGGACTATACTGTAGGTACCGTACACATCCTCATACAGAGAACAATGAAACTGTACAGTCTCAAGGTATTAATATTCATGCAGGAGTATTATTATTATTATAATTTTATTATTATTATTATTATTATTATTATTATTATTATTATTAATTTATTTATTTTTGTAGTAGTAGTAGTAGTGGTAGTAGTAAAATTATTGTTGTTTTTGTTGTTGTTGTTATTGTGTCTCTATTTCTCAAGGATTATACCTGTGCTTTGTGTCTGTTTATAAGCATGAATAATGTGACAACTGCAACAAATAAGAGGTGCTTACTTTCTCCCGAATAATCTCTCACACAAAGATTCTTTGGGGGAAAAAAAATAGAAAATGCACAAAGCTGTGCCACCATTTGTATAAAGCATAATTATTTGATTCAAATAATTGCCTGAAACATGCAATTAGTAACACCAGTGCTGAGTCGAGGACGCTTATCCCAAAAGACTAACAGAGTCAGAAATAAGCATGTAAAGACTAGGGAACGTGAAACAGTGTTGGGTAAAATACAGAAACGACAGTCACGTATAAAAAAAAAAAAACTGCATAACAAATTGTAATTATTAAGCTAGAGGGGACACATTATCTTTTTTATTGCATGCTAAAATAATGTATATCAAAATACACTCACCATGCACATTAACCTAAACACATGCACAATTATCCAATCAGCAAATGTACAACGTACATGTATATTCTCATGCAGGTCAAGAGCTTCAGTTAATATTTCCATCAGACATCAGAATGGGGGAAAATGTGATCAGATTTGTTGCTTGTCTGTGTTGAGTAATTCAGAATGACTATTTCAGAGTATTGTGATCTGGGATTTTCACAAAACATTTAAATTCTATTCAATTTATTTTGTACAACGTTTTTACCAATCGCATTTTAAAAAATCATTCACATAGACGCTTTACGGAATGAAATAAATATGGAGATAAATACGAAAGTGTACTGAAAATGTATAGGCTATAACTATCAGATTGTCCCTGATGATCAAGCCAAGGGTGACAGTGGCAAGGAAAAACTCCCTGAGATGACAATAGGCAGAAACCTTGAGAGGAACCAGAGACTCAGCAGGGAACCCATAAACAATCAACACAAAACATTCTCTAGATTAAAAATTAATGTTAAATTAACATTTGTCTTCAGAGAAGAATGGTCAGACAGGATTGAGCTTGCTGGTAGGCAGCGGCCATGCAAATAACCACTCTTTACAACCATGATGAGCAGGAAAACACCTCAGAATACACAACACGCAGAACTTTCAGATTCCATTTCTGTTCTGGCAAGTTGGACAGTTGATTATCAGTAAAACACTGCATGCTCTTTTTCAAAAGCTGTTCTGTTTCAGTGGGCTCTTTACTTGCATGGTTAAAGTGGCTGGTAAAGCAAAATGGCCAGTAGGGCCTTGCATATTATCTATAAAATCATTGAACAATTTTTTTTCAAAACCTTATAGTTACAGTAAAATAGCAGTTGTTAGCTATTATTATTATTTTTAAACCTGTCAGATGTATACTGAAATATAATGAAAGTTGCTCTGGATAAGGATATCTGCCAAAAGCTCTAAATGTAAATGTAAATGGTTGAAATGCTGTGTTTATTGTTATATACCACTCAGGACTGAGTTCTGAAAATGTATCTTTCTCATTTTTTCCTTCCCTTCCCTCTCAGTGGTTCTTGTCTCTTTTCTTTCTTTAATTCCCCTCATTTTTCTCACTTATTCTGTTTCATTGTCTGTCAAATACTCAAAGAGAAATCGTTATCAGTCTGGAAAATGAAACAGGAGGAAAGTGTTTTATTTAGCACAGCTCCCTTTGTCAAGAATTCCAGACAAGAACTTGGAGTGCAGGCATAGAAATTATCAAACTACTGAAATATGATAAACCACTCAAGGTACTAAGGAAAATAAAATACTGTACTTAAACAAGTAATACAGAAACAAATAGATTTATGTACTGGTAAGATCGGCCAATACTTCCATACAAAGGAGTATATTTGCAGAGAGAATATACTCCTTGACTTGTTTTTTATATAATAAAAAAATTAGTGTGTACTCCACATACATGACCCTTGTCAGGAAAACTTCCTGCTTCAACTGCTGATCAAAATAACGAATTCATCTTCCTTCCTCAACTGTAAAAACAATGTGGCTAAGCCAAAGGAATCGATCTAGCTATGGAGTCTATCCATGTACGTAGATGCAAATACATACAAAAAAACATGCCAAGACTTAATAATGTCAATTATTAAGAATCACTGGTCTAGAACTTCAGAGGGTTGGTCATATCTCAGCAATGGCAAGACACTTGGGTCTGTAAGCAAGTTCCTTGGCTTGATATCCAACTTATAAAAATCATTTGCTAAATGATGATGCAAAAGGGATTGCTACGTAGGCTTTCATTGGCATACCGCATAGTAAAGAAACCCTTTTAGCAGTTGTACTTTTATACAATTATATTGGTAACTTTTGCATAGTTATTCTACAAATTCAAAAAAAAAAAAACAATGATTTCATAATGTTGAAGCTAATTATCATAACTGTTTTAAATTCTGTCAGATATTTTTAATGACCTCTTTGGAAAAATATTACCATTCATCAATACTCATAGCTTCATATAATTCTACAGTAGGTACTCTGTATACCTACTGTATATACTGTATATAGTACTGTGCAAAAGTCTTGAGCCACCATTCATTTCATCATACGTTGCCTCCCAAGAGCCTGACATTCTTACTGTATACTTTTAATGTAGTTATCGGGAATAGTTCTCTAGGCTTCCTGAAGGACATTTTGGTCTCGTTTTCAGTATAGTCCCTGTGCCTGACCAGTTTCAGAGGATTGTTTTTTTTTTGGTTTGTTAAGCCACACAGAGACCTACTGTATGAATCATACAGGCTGAATGCTGAGTGGTTGGAACAGACGAAAGGGGAAATGAGGTTGTTATATATAAACAGTCAATTTTTAAATTGTATCTTTTGGATGTTTTGCCGTAAAACATGTGTTTGCATTTCTTTAATTAAATTTACATTACCAGTCAAAAGTTTGGACACAGCTGCTAATTCCATGGTCTTTCCTGATTTTTATTTTTTTCTAATTTGTAAAACGATGATGAAGGCACAATAAATACCCAATAATCTTCTTTGAACATTTTACTGTATATTGAGATGTTTCTGCTACTTATTCTCTGTAAAGCCTTCATAAACTTCAGGTCTAAACTTACAGTAGGTGCTCTTAATTGGTGATTTTAAACTCTAAATGAAATTCTGTTCTGCAGCAAAGGTAAGTTTTGGTCTTGCTTTCCTGGGATGGTCTTCATGAGAGATATTTTCATCATGGTGCTTGGTGGGTTTTGCAAATGCACTCGACAATCTGGAACTTGTACTATTCCAGAAAGGTTGATCTTCATGTCTTATAACAACAACTGACTGTTGTACTGTTGTCTATATAGTATTTCGAAATTTTGAAATCCACAGAATTGTTCTATAATGCAGAAAAAGAAATCCAAACTTGTGTTCAAATTTTTGACGGGTGTGTCCAAACTTTCAGAAGATCATTTCAGATATCATGTACTTTTTTAATGTTGCTTATCATTCAGTTAAGTTACTGAGTATTAGTACAGTAAAATGTTGCTTTTGTGCAGTAAAACATGTCTAAATCTACAGTAAGTGCAAAAGAAATACTCTGTAAAACAAGTTGTAAAAGGAGATCTGACGTACAGTACAGTAACATCCTTCAGGAAAGAATATCAGTACTTTCCAATCTTTATATGAAAAGCCTATTTGAATGGATTTCAATTGAAGGTTGCTCCTACTGTAGGAGAAAAAAATTTTTTAAAAGTTATTTGGAGTTTAGAATTTCCTAGAAGCAATTATCCATTCACAAAGCATCCTGGAGAAATAAAGGCCACTGATTGGCCCTTTCATGCATGACAGCAACAGAACAATGGCCTGATAAAGTTCTACACACAGAGGAGCACGGTTGATTCCCTACACATCTGTTGGGCAAAGTGACACTGACAGTGACACACACACACACACACACACACACACACACACACACACACACACACACACACACACACACACACACACACACACACACACTGTGAGAACATCATTCACTGGAGGCCAATGCCATGACAAAAATCATAAGGTCATACTTTAAATGGCTCAAAAGAAGCTCCCAAGTCTAATTCTATAAGCACAACAGCTTCTTTCTCTTGCTTATTTCCCGATTTCCCTGTCGTCCGCTGTGATCCTGGTCAGGGGGCCTGTTATATATCTATAGATCCATAATAAGCAGAGAAGAGACTACATCCCGTGCGTTTTAATTTGACTCGAAAACCATCCTCAGTGCTGTCTGGGCTTTTAATAGTTATTCACTTACAAATGATTGCAGGTCATTACACAGTCATTGGGAGGGCAGTAATGAGATTGGCTTAATGGCTCTTGTAGAACATTGCTGTAAACGATAGGGAAAAGTTCCCCTCAGTAAGTTTTTATGATTATTCCATATGAGCAGCGTTTGTTTAAGCCCATATTAGTGTAAAAAAAGGGTGGCAATCTTCTTAATCAAATGTGATTTATTATAGCATTAGTTCATTCTGCTCTCAAAAGCAATCATCATATCAAGAGAGAATGAAAGCCACAGAATGAGAAAGACGGAAAATCTCATCGTCCTTCAAGAGAAATATTGTATTAATATTTGGTCATGTTAATTCTGCTATCAGCCCCTATTTTCATCACAATTTAACCGTGGCCGGTGACAGGAGGCGTAATCATGTGAAGACGTGAACGAGCTCATATTTATTAGGAGCCGGCGCTGATGCTAACAGAGACAGCTAAGTACCCGGTCGTCCTTATCCCTATTGATGTACAAGGCCGACAAGTAAATTAAATTTACCTTTGGAAATTGTTCTATTAGTATTTTTTATTAGGTTAATTAAGCAAGCTCTGGGGACTCGTTGAATTGGTGAGATTGGAGATTAATTCACTGTTCTCCGCATGCTGGAGGACTGAGACGGTAATCCCCTTACAGCCATCCTCCTACAGAGCTGCACATTGCTGTTGAGCCACACCACTTCATTAATTGCTCCTGTAAGATGCGCCACACCACCAATTACTCCCACGCCTCCACACCAGCCTTCATAGGAGAGAAGGAAGGGGGGGTGGGGGGGGGGGCGGATCTGAGAACTTGACTCACAGTTAAGTTAAAAGTGGTTAAAGGAGTATTCAGACTTCAGATTAATCCAGCCATGATTTCAAGGTCTAATTGATAATAACACCACCACCCAAGTAGTGATGAAAAAAAAAATGACTGGATATGACTCTTAGCTATGTGATGGGTATAATTTAAGTAGATGAACTGGTAGTCACTCCAGCCGCGTGTGTCACTGCTAAATGCTGAAGGCATTAGTGCTGAAGGTCTGCAAAGGCATTAGATTGTCCTGCAGGTGGTCGAAGCAGATACAGTGGACCAGGGCAACATAGAGCTGCCCTGCCTTGATGGAAGCACTATTGATTGATTGAGAAAAAATACCCTCTGATAGACAAGATTGCTCATTGGAGTGGATCGTCATGTGCCTCTGATGTACCACCTCTCAATCAGCCGGCACCTGATCGACCGGGCTGGCTGAGGCGTCTTCACCTCTCATCCCACTTAAGGCCAGCTTGTCAATTGGTCTCTCTAGCCCTTATTATTTAGAAAGGGGAGGAAAATGCCATGTAGCCAGAATGTGAACTCCTCTGCTGGCTCCTGCAGTGACGGTTGTGCTCCATCAGGGACAGCTCTTATTTAGCTACTGTCAAAAACAAATCACGCCCCATCCAAGCTCCATAGCTGCCTGGTTTGTGCATGGAGGAAATCAAATTTGTATTTTTAGAGGGATGAAAACAAACCACCTTGAACGATTGAACTTATTCGGCACCCTGATGAACTCTAAAGAGCTGTGGGATTGGAAAGTTTGGATTTCATCTAGCCCTGAATAGCATGAATAGCCACGCACACCAGCTCTGTTTGTTCATTCAGTGTAATTGCATGCATGTGGAGAGCTGCGACAAGAGTACAAAGTGAAGAGAGGTGAAGACGATATTGCTGAATTGTTTCACCACTACAGTGGGCCTCTTCATGTTTGTGCTAATGAGAGGAAGGGCCACTGTGTGCACACATACCCTGCCTCAAAACAGACAGCGGGACCCAGTCACTCTAGGCCTTTCACTCTCTGCACGGTAAGCTGACTTTGTATTTTTAATTAAATCATTTAAATGTACTTAGACTTGATTTAGTAAAGCTAGAAACAGTTTATCCTTGGGGTTTTATGAAGTGTCACAACCAATTTGATTCTGTTTTTGATTCTTCAGGATGAAGAATACACACAGGCATAATCAAACAGAAATTTAATAATCACAAGTCTATTGTAACATATCTTAGTTTTCACTTTGTTTTGCACAAATTTTATCTGGTATTAACCATTTTTTCCTGCCAATTTCTTAATCGTTTTCCTAATAATTGTCTTCAATTCAAATGAGATGAAAACAGCTCAACTGATGATGCCCACTAAATGCACAAATGCAGGGCATGAAGAAAATGAAGCTAATGAAATGATGCAATTGAGGTTTATGTAGACTCGAACAAAATGTTAGACTAAACAGTAAGGTGAAGAGTCTAAAAAAACAAGGTGAAAGCTCACAGCGTTCAAGAAGATTTGATCTGAGTAAGTGTACAGGCAGTCAAAAGTCATCCTATAAAGGAAAGCTTACATTACTGTTTATTCCAGCAAATTCCTATTTTTATACATAAAGTTTAAGCAGCAAAAAGTTTGCACTGTAAACAAAGTACCTTTTCAGCAAAAATGATAATAAGACATAAATATATTTTGGCAAAAGTAACTATGCTTTTCTCAGGTTTAGCAATTGTGCTCAAGATAAATGCTAATAAAAAAGGTGAACCTCTAAGACATACAAAGTTTATTCCAAGCTGCTCTGTTTCTCAATCTGCACAAGACACACGCAACACTTAATAATTGATTATAATTGATTTTAACCCAGCCCTGACCCGGGTAAAGAGGCTCGGCCAATTGTATCCATGCATCAGGGAAATGGGAGGGGAAGAAAAAGAACAACAGGATAGCACCAACTTTAAAAGCTTAAGACTTGTAGTACAAATAAAATATTTAGACTGCAGAAGCCTTGACCTCCCCTTGCTAGCCAGCTCCTAACATGAATTGATTTCTGACAAGGCAACTGGGACCCAATTACAACAAAATGCACTAAAGTTGACCTGTTGCACCTCCCAACATTTACGCCAGCTTAACCTCCCAGAGTGACCAAGGTCTGGTTGAATGGACAGGATGGGCTCCGCATACTTTTCTTTTCTTTAACCAGCACTTAGTAGCTAGGAACTCACTCACTGTGCACAGAAACACTCTGGAAACGCATGTCACGTATCTACAGTACCTCCTGTATCAAGATAATGTGAGGGTATTCTCACCTCTAGCAACAATTATAGCAGCTCTAATGATGTGTAATTGTGCTTTCTCATGGCTGGGCCTTGTAACCAAGAGAAGAAGGATTTCTCAGACAAACACTTGAGAGAAAACGGACAGCACAGACTTCCAGATGCTTATCTAAATTTGGATGTACAGTAAGAACAATCTAATCTGATGTAAGTCACAGACATGGTAACATGGTCTTCTGCATAAATATATATGCATAATCTGTCTGTGGGAACTGTACACATATTCACTTATGAATATCACTTGCACATTTCAGGAACTACATTACAGGTTGGAGTTATACACATTCTCTGACCTCATACCAAGCCATTTCCACATGTTTGGGTCGAAATTCCTGGATGGCCAGTGTTTCAGATGTGAAGCAAGCAATCTAATCATGGCTTTCTGCATTGATGGTTTCCCAGCACTAGTGAAACGCTGGGATACAGTAAGTCAAAAATGTAAAAGGGAATTATATAGAGAAATAAAGCTAGTTTATACTCTGATTAAGGTTTTCTGTTATTTTGCACAACCAAAAGTCTGGGTTTTACTTGAACAGCTCTTGTAAGTAAAAATACATGATATTCTTAACTGGCAAAAGTTCGTATAACACTTATGTCATAATTAAAACTTAAATAGCACATGGTGTGGGGGTCAAAACATATTATAGTCAGATACAGTACAAATCCTTAAGCCATTTGATTAAAAAAAAAAAAGTGAAGGCTAAAATTAACATATAAATGCATAGATACCCGGTGCATGTAAAATAAGTGCTTAAACAGACTGCGGCATCATAAACAGTTTTATTTCAACAGTGATATAAACTACAACAGCTTCAAATGAGATGAGGTGCTCAGTTCAAGCACTTACTGTACTAATAAGAGCATGATAATCCTGTGTGTCTATCTTTGGCCACTACCTTTATCCTACTACATTCTGGAGACTTGAGGATCATGCACTAGGGTCTGCAACACATAGACTCGCACATACACATACAGACAAACGTGCATATACGTACAAATGCACACAGATCTTCAGAGCTCATTTGTTTATTGACTGTGGAACAGATAAGCACACTCTATTGAGGAAATCCATCCACTTCAGATGGCTATCTCAACCTTTTCCTCAAACTGTCCACACACACACACACACACACACACACACACACACACACACACACACACACACACACACACACAGACACACACATTTTGCCTAATGAATCAAGAAAGGCAAAATGGGAAGTGATACAGGCAAATACATCCATACTAACACACATACACACTCCAAAGCTCAAGCGCAGCATAGCTAGCATAAGCACCACAGTAATATAGCAGTGCACGTACAGTATGTGTGTAAGTGCTGTGTGTATCTGAATGTGTGAGCAGGAAAAACCAGGTCATTAATCATAGACACTGTGTGTGTGGTGAGCCAGGGTCAAACTGGGGCTATTAAAGGAAGCCCTGGGACTGGAGCCTCTGTTGTGTTAACCCCCCACTCCCTGCAGGCTCAGGCTGGACTTAGCCCACAGCTGTCCCTTTACTCCCTCATGCCAGCTGCAGGAGAGAAGAAAGAAGGGGAGAGAAAGGAATAGATGGGCAGAGAATCATCTCTACTGCTAATCATGGATCATGAAAATGGATTTTGGCACACAATACAAAATACTCAAAGTCAGTGCTGACCCGATGGCATATTTGGTGCGACATGCCTGTATGTTCAGTCCATACTATTATATGTCCTCTCTAATACCAAGCTATTGCATCAACATTCTGTTTCAATCCTTGAGGTAACTTGCAAACACATAATGAATAATAAATAATATTACTGATCATATGAAATGTTCGCAACAGTTATTAATTATCCAGTGCAAACAGCACTGAGTTCGCAACATCATACCCACATTAACAGATCTACATTTCCTTGAATGAATGCTGCACAACTGGTTGTTGTATGAGTACTTTTTTCACCAGAAGCATATAATACAGTCCATTCCTGCATGCACAGGATGAAGCAAAGTCAAGAAGAGATGATTCACAGTAGTGCTCTATACAGTAGATCTGGATTACATTTGTCATCTGCAGCTACATACTGAACTGTAACTTCTGTACATAGTCAAGCTTTAGTTTCAGCCCACTGAGGCTTCACCAAAATGTTTCCAGGTGCCTCGCTTACACTGAGAAACAACCAGAAGCCCTCGTTCTAATAGGAAAATTATTAGGCTTTTATTCTAGGCTTTGAAGGCTTTATTATTTGGAAATTTTGTATATGGTCAACTGCATATTTCTGAAAGAAATAGAATATATAATTGACACTATGCTGTGATGTTATTTATTACCATGTACATACTCTGAATTAAGTGTAAAGTATAGTAATAGTATAGTGTAGTATACTATTACTATACTATTACTATACTATTACTATTACTATATTACTAATACTATTATTAGGCAGCATGGTGGCTTATTGATTACCCTGTGGCCTCACACCTCCAGGATCCCGGGTTCAATTCCTAACACATGGCCTGTATGCATAAAGTTTGCATGCTTTCCCTCTGCTTGGTTGGTTTCCTTCAAAAATCAATTGATGTTTACTAAAGACTTCAATCGACTCTTAGCTGAAGTAAAATGTTTAAACGGTGCAAATGTTTTAAAGAAGCCATACATCCATGAATGACGATCCGATCGAGGTGGGTCGGAGCACACCACAGTTTTTCCCTTGAACATTTACCAAGCAGAATGTCTGATCCTTGAAAATCAATAGAAAACTTTTTGCCAACTCGGTGAAGAGACACATCTGTTTGTGAAAACTGTACACACAATCATTCACAAACACCACTTGCTCATTACAGGAAGTTATTGCCACATCTTCCGATATAGTCTTGACCTCAGAGATTTAAATATGTTTAATTTGAGGTGGTAAAATGTGGCTGTTCCTTTACACTAATCACACGTTGGTAGGGGGGGTCAGCAGTAGAATTATTTGCAACATTAATTAATTAGGATATTTATAAAATCATGATACTCACAATATATATATATTGTGGTGATTATATATACACTGGGTGGTCCCTACTTATTCTCATCCTTGATGGTATACTGTATGGTATGGTATGGTACGGTATGGCAGTAACAGAAATAACAAAATAAGCTCTATCTGATATATATATATATATATATATATATATATATATATATATATATATATATATATATATATATATATATATATATATATATATATATATATATATTACTGGGCAGTGGACAGACATGGTGTCATGCTCAGTGGTCATTGATATTACTTCAATTCCACTGTGACAGGATTTCACTTTATTCTCTCCATCCCTCTCTTTGTCTCTCTGCTCTGTGCCAGCACTCCCTCAACTAATCCCAAATGGTCCAGTGTTGTCCAATTAAATTCCAGTTGACATGCATTCAGTGCAGGCACTTCTATCAGTAATTTAGGCCTCTTTATAGGCAATCTATTTTTTAATATAAGGTCTGAAGAAAACATTAAAGTATTGATCTTTATTTATTGATCTTTTACAAAGCATAGTTAAGGCCAACACAAATCAATCAAAAATAAATTTAAAATGATGATTGCGCAAAGGAAGACCTGATGTTGCACTCCAGGCTTAATTAGTGAAACGGCAAGAGGGAACTCAAAGCAATATCACACTGTACTACATCGCCTTGGTTGTGTTAGCAGGGCAGATTAAGCATCTGCATTGTATTAAAGCTAGCCAAGGTTAATGAATGGCCATCATAGTTCAGGCCAGGTTAATCCCCAGAAAACCTCTCACAACAAATGTTAATGTAGCCTGATTTTAATGTCATCAGACAGATTTATAATCCTCCCACCATGTATACACACACACACACACTCACACACACACACACACACACACACACACACACACACACACACACACACACACACACACACACACACACACACACACACACACACACACACACTCACACACACACACACACACACACACACACACACACACACACACACACACATAGCCAACTATTCATATTCCCCTAATGGAGAGAGAGATCCTACAGAAGCATTATCATCATTATCAGATTAATGTAGCATGAGTGTTTCAGTAATAAACACACCCTCTGCATCCTCTCATTTAGTCAAACCTCATAGCATGGACAGATGCACGCGTGTCCCAGTTCATGGCTTAAAAGCTGTTATTATAACCGAAACTAGAAACCTAACTCATTTAAATGTTTTTCAATTTTAAAAAAAACTTTTTTTCTCCTTTTAACCATTACAAACGACTTACACTGTGATCCTTTTTTAAAGCACAGTTGAACACTTCCTGTAAGTACATGTGCATCAGTTACAGATGTTATGTGATGCAACATTTTTGACTCACACAAATATTAATGAGTTTACAAGGACCTTCTCATTATAATTATGTAGAGCAACGGCAGCGTCTTAGTGGGCCAGCGATCCCTGTGGGATACATAAATCTACCGAGCTAGCAAAACTCGCCTACTTTTGACAAAACACTACATGTACACGCAGACACAAATAATGCCAAGCATCCTTCATTATTAACAGCCACTAGCCTTACACTGCCATGCGTAGTTTAACCTGAAACTGTACACTATTTCTAGACAAATGCAGCATAACCCATTTCATACCCCATACTAAATGTACTATTAAGACATCCTCAGGACTCTAAAAGTAGGAGCACCGTGGAAAAAAAAAAACATTCGGCTACAGAGTCAATCAAGCAAACTTCAAAGTCAAAGTTAGAACAAGTTTCTCAGCAGTCCCTAATTAAGAGACCGCAAGCCTACGGCCAATTTACAAGCAAGATCCTAATGAATTACAATAAGAGACAGGCTTGACAACCTCTGGATGAAAGCATGACATGTGTTAAAACGAACGCGTGTCCCAACCCGATGTTGTCTGTTGTCCACTGCAGATGAGAGTGTGGGGCAGGGGGAGAGCGCAGCACTCCCTCCCTCTTTCCGCTTTGGAAGAATAATTAAAAGAAGGCCTGTTGTAATTAGCCAACCTCTCACTGCGTTTGTGCTTGTTTGCAATGCTGTAAAAAAAAAAAAAAAACCACCACAACCTGGTATGTGACAAAGCCTCTTTTTTTCCTCGCCATATGGGAGCGGCTGGTGAGTGTCACACATCGCACAGGGTTACATGGAACACAGTCAAATGTATGAGCTTAACAACAAGACAAACACACTCACACACAGACACACACACACACACTTGCACACTTACACACACACACAAAGACAAGCCACCTGATAATGCCACATGGGGGAAAAAATCGAGAGAGAAGTGCTACAGTATATATAAGAGTATTTTTTTCTCTTCTTTTGTGAGCTTTAGAGGACTTCTGTCTTGGTGAGATGTATAACTTGTGTTCCTGACAACACTAAAGCTTGAGATCAACATAAAAACCTGATCTTCAGCTGGAGAGTAATCATCCTTAAAGGGCTCTTAAAGGGAGTTCGAGAAAGAAAGGAAGGAGAAAATCTGGAGCCTAAAGTGGTGAGCAGAAATGTTTAAAAACACAGGACAGATCCACTAAAGGAAAGCGGTACACGAGTGCACGTCTGCTGCGAACACGGAGCAAAATAAAAGTCATGTCACCGAACTGTTTTGTTGAATGAAAGATTAGAGCTGATAACTGTACCGAAATTATGTGTGTGTGTGTGTGTGTGTGTGTGTGTGTGTGTGTGTGTGTGTGTGTGTGTGTGTGTGTGTGTGTGTGTGTGTGTGTGTGTGTCACTGTGAATGTCTCTGTGAGTGTGTGTCTCTGCTGGCTAAGCAGTGGGGTGACTGCTCCCCTGTCTTCTCACCATCTGCCCGAGAGAGAGTCTTTCCAGCTCAGCCCCTCTGTTCCCCTTTTCCACACACCACTCATCTTCTTTGGAGCTGTAAGTGTGAGGAAGAGAATGAGGAGAAGAAGGAGGAGGAGGAAGATATTCAGCTAACTAAAGCATGCCATATTTAAGACTTAATTCGAGGATAAACCCATTCTACAAAGATCGTATTCTGGTTTCTGGGCATAGTGGACCTCATGTACTTTTATGCTCCATTCACTTATTTTCCAAAAGATCCAGGCACTACCTGTGCCAACCCGACTAATGTATTCTATGAGCTTGTTTGGAAAGACTTGCCCTTTTCAGAGCTCAGAGCTCCATTAGACAAAGAGGAGAAGGGCAGGCTAATTAAAGAGTGACCGTGTGGCCAGTCTAGAGCAAAGACTCGTTTACCCTGGCCCCATGCTCTCTCCAGCTCTCCTCGCTCTGCTAATAGAAAAATAAGCTACTTCACTCAGCATCGCTTGCAGTGACACCTACACTGGAGGGGGTAATGGTGTTTAATGGCCTTTTAAATTTTTATTCAGCCAGAGAATCATAAAAGGGGAGGCAGGCAGCCACTGGATCTCTTAATAACCCCAATGCTATGGCAACCCGAGACTCGCTCAGGTCTCGGACGTCACGTGGCTCCGCAACGGTGGTTCGGGGTTTGCACATAAAAAGAAATAGACGGAAAGTTGGACGAGGGACTGCAAATTGGATAAAAAGGCAGTGCAAAATAGAAGGGTCACCATTGATGAGTGTAATACATTTTTTCTCTTTTGATAATCATAAATGTTTTAAAGTTTAAGTGGCGCCATTCAGTAAAAATCACAGACAGACAGCAAAAGCGCTTGCATAACTGTATGGAGGATAAACAAAGCAGATGATAAGAGTGCAGGAATAAATACTTGTAAAAGCGAGGATTTCAGTATGTGTTGCTTCCTCAAGGGATCCACAAAACTAGGGCTGACTGGAAGAGAGCCGTACCTCCAATACACTGATCTGAGACCAACTGCACTCATAGAAAGAGAGAGAGACAGAGAGAGAGGGAGAGAGAAAAAGAGAGAGAGAGAGAGAGAGAGAGATAAAGACTTTAACTTTTGCACTTTCAATTTGCAAACTCAGAAGACTGTACAGCAAACAAACACCATGCACTTCTCCGTGGATTCCACTGGCTTTATTACAGTAAAAAAAACATCTTTTCCTTTGAACCCGTTTCTGAGCTCCATCCTCAGCAACTTAAGCTAAAGTGAAAGCTCTGAGGAAGTTCAATAAAGAAGACAGCACTCAAGTGTTGTAGTCAGAGCCTGCGTCCTGCAGCCGAACGTGTAACTGGCCTCCTTCTTCACCTCACATTGTGTAAATGCAGTGTATTGCTGTTTTAATGTCAGTGATAGACATCAAAACCCTGTTCTTCTCTAAGCCCATCTGCTTGCTGCAGATGTCTCAATCAAGCCAGCAGCTGCATGGTGTCTGGGCTGTCAGGAAGGGCCGGGGCTACGCTTATACATGCTTCTGTTTAGGCACGCAAAACATGGACACACTCGCCACATGCTACCTGACCCAGCATCCTGCAGCCCGTCAATCAGCCTTCTTCGGCGGCCCGTTTCCTACAAACGCACTCTCTCTTCTTCCAACTTCCACACGCCCCCACATAAAACCACACACACACACATGCGCACACACACACACACACACACACACACACACACACACACACACACACACACACACACACACACACACACACACACACACACACAGACACACACACACACAGACACACACACACACACACACACACACACACACACAAACACGCACACTCCTACCAACATCATATAATACACGCCCAATACAATATAATAAGCATATTATACTGAACAGATAGTATCTATCTCGGAGCATCTATTGTTTTATACTGTATATCCATAGAATGTTGTAGCATATTATATATATATATATATATATATATATATATTTTTTTTTTTTTTCTTTTTTTTTTATAATTTATATTTTTTAATTGTTACACAATTTGGTCAATAAATATGAAAAACATCCTGCATGTCAATAAACTTATGTACTGTATAGTATAGTTTTAAAAACTAAAGATTTCTGAACAAAAAAGATTATTTTGCAAATTTCCCAAACCCAAGCATTATACTGATGGGATGGGAATCACTAGACCCACACGATAGAATTTTATCATGATACCCAGGTGTTGATTCAATATGTGTTGCAATTCTGTATGCAAAATTTGTACAGAGTATACATATATACACTGTATATAACATATAAAGTATATATGAACATGTGCTTGCATTTGAGGTGGTAAAATGTTGTGCTATATAATATCCTATATAATGCTGCAGGTGCCATGCTCTAAACTATTCACACACAGGCAGACAGGACAGCATCCTGTTTGATGAGACTGTGTTATTTACTATGATTATTTAGAATTGTAATTACTGTATGTGTTCACGTTTGTAACTGAATGTCTGAATGTAACTGATTATATATATTATTTATATATACTTTTTTTCCCTTCTCGATTATACTGTATGATGTAGAATTTTACTTTATACTACAGTGGGAATGGATTTTAGAATATGAGTCATCTAAAGGTATGCTTCCATTTTCTGTAACCATACTGTATAGCTCAGAGAGTCATTCCTGTTGTAACATAAACAGTAGGTGGATATTAATATACTAGTTCTAATATGTTATTGTTTCTATAGTAACAAGTTATTCATAGAGATTTCATAGGGGTAATCTAAGACTAATAAAAAAACATATGTACAAAACAATGGTGCTTTTAAGGCAAAACTAAAAAAAAATTGTATAACAGTTAAAATGTGACAAACCTTTCTGTTGTTCAACATTAATTTAATGTTTATGGATTGGGGAACATCATAGAGATTCTACAGGACAGAGGTGTTTTCCACACTTTATAATGTATTGGTCATATTATAGGCTTCATTTTTATGTAGAGAAAAAAATGGGGGCACAATGGCTTGGTGGGCAGCTTTATCATCTCGCACCTAGGGTTTTAGGATCTATGCACATGGAGTCTGTGTTTTTTCCCCATACTTAGTCGGTTCTATGTTTTTTTTTTGTCCACAGTCCGATAACATACAGTCTTGTCTGATGGGCATTTCTTAATTGTCCTTAGTGTTTCATTGGGTGTGTGAACGTGTGCATCTGTACCTGCCAGAAGTTGCGGTCCTCAGAGATATAACAGCCAACTACTGCTTAGAGATGACAACTTGAATGGAGGGATGGAAAACAAAAGAATCTGCTGAAGCAGCAACTGTTTATAAGTAAAGCAAAGTGACAGCAGGAACTAACATGTCTCAATGAGGTCTAATAACATTAAATGTTATTATAGATATGTAAAAAGCATGATCGTTGTACATTATTAAATTAAAAAACAGTAATCTAGGCACAGGCATTTAGACTGTACTGCGACTGCTTTGCTCTCAACATTCACTGTGAGAGAAAATCACACCTAGCTACTGAGGTTTTAGACAGCTTTTGGAAGACTGACTAATTATAGCACTACTTGTTTAACTGGATCGTCAGAATCTTTGCAGTCATCCTAGGCAAGAAATGGTAAATGACATATTCGCCATGCCATTTTAATGAAATCCACTACTCAAATATTTAGTTTCTTAATGATAAAATATTAAAGCATACAGTATTAAAGCAAAAATGAAACCCACGATTTTGATAAAAAATAAACAACACATCTGTGGCTGTTTGCTATAATTCAGCCACAGCAACATCCAGTAGTGTTTACCACACCACCACACATCTAGTCAACACTGGAGCTGAGATTTTACATTATCCAGACTCCATCACAGTGAATCTGGTTACATTAGTAACACACAGCCACACATTACTTCTTCTGAAAAAAGCAGTGCCATTTAGATCTCAATTTACAACATTTGACAAAAATGCATCTTAAACAAACATTTATTGAATGGCTTCAGACTGCTACTATAAAGGAGATTAGGCCAACAAATTTTCTTTCATGTCACATACATCAATTTAATATTAATCCTAACATTAAAACCATTAACCTTGGATTTGGGTTCCACTTTTCTCTAATCCCTCGGGTCATGACTCCCCATGGCCTTTGGTGGTGTCCTGTGGTGTCTGGCACCAGGACGTTCCCAGCAGTGGATCCTTTGGGTGCTGTGGACTGCAGCGTAGGGCCTTTGTGGATCAGACCTGTTTGTCTAGCACATTCCATGGATGCTCAATTGGATAGGAAATTGAAGGCTGGGTCGGCGGCCTTGGGCTCTTTGCCATGTGTTCATGGTGGACTGGGTGTTCTGATGCCTTTCTAGCATTGATTTTTTTTTTAAAGAGTTATGCTGCATTGGCTTTTCAGTGAGATCAGAACAGACAGGCTGGCCTTTGGTCCCTGCGGCCATGTATGCGAATTGGATGCTGTCCCCAGTTTACTTTGTATATAATTGATAATCAATGTTATGCAATTCACCTGGTGGTAATGTTATGGCTGATCAGTGTACACTATAGACAAAGTGGACAGAGAGAGGTTAAAAGATTATTTACATATTTACATCTTGCACACATAACTTACTGGTCCAGCAGTGAAGACACTTTACGTCTTCCCTTTACATTTACCACTACTGTATGATTGTTTTTCTATTTTTCTGACTTGTTTTTTTTTTTTATCACACCCTAATGCTGAAGAATATATTGCACAATTTGTAAACACTGGTCTCGCATGGTGCATATACAGTATCATAAAATGTTCTTGAATAGAATCTTAAAAACACATTGGAGTATTTATTTTAGAGGTCACTTTTATTGTGAACGGACCAGAAAGCTTAATCTTAGCGTCTCTATCAAATCTGCAGTAACCATAGCTGGGCATCTCATCGCTGTATTACACAAACTGCTCCGTGTGCTGTGGAGCTTTGTTGTGAAAAGACACAGCAGGAGGGCAAGACAGCTTCTGCTGCAGCTAACGAAGAAATGAAGATATACACACAAACACACTCAGAGTAAGATAAAGAGAGGCTGAGACGTAGCAGAGAAACCACATAAACTCTGCGACTTAAAGCGTTAACATGCAGACATGCAGATAAAACGCAGCTACACGAGGGAATAAAATAGCTGATTCTTTTTTTTTTTTTTCCATGAACAATATAATCTTAAGGGAAATGAATGTCGGCATGCTGAATAAGGAAAATATTATGTATACCTGTGCATTATTACAGTGGTGTAAATACATGGAGCACATACACATGCAGACACATATTATTATTATTATTATTAAACAGATAAACATGCAGAAAATACATGTACATTTAACCCTAACCACAACTTTATTCACAGAAGGATAATATTTTAGCTCGTTTATTTATTTATGAATTTATTGATTTATTGATTCTAAATAAAAGCTGCATTTGAGGCCAACACAGGGCAGTTCCATGCGGTGCGAATATTCACATTTCCCTATCAATGTGAAGGGAACAATGTGTGCAAGAATGCAGGCACATGTACATACACACACACACACACACACATACTCGAACGTCACTTGTTAGTACCCCATCCCTCTGACAGGTATCTGCTAGACTGTGTTCTCTGCATCTTACAGGCTTTTCTGAGATTGATTAAAGCTCCAATGTTGATTTCTTCCCGAGTCACGCATAAAAGCCTATTTAAAGCAGCCCTGCCAGCTCATTAAACGCGCCACACGACACACACACATTAAAGGTAATGTCCCTGCCACTTTATCTCTCATTGTTTTATTTTGCTCTCTGGATCTAATGAAGGCAGCGGAATTATGTCGTTTTAAAACCGTCTGCTTTATGATTCTATTTGTTTATCTATCTCTTATTTCCGCGTCTCTCCCACTCTCGTCTGTCATCCTCCGGTACTTTAATTTGATTGGGCGCTCGGCAACGGGCCTGTTGATCGCTGCCCATTTGCAGATTAGCAGATTAAGTTATTCATCACTCAAGAAGCTCCCCGCTGCGACAGCGCTATCAGCAAACTGCCAAATCAAAACATCTCTGCCAGCCATTCCAAAATAATTGAATGCACAATAATTTCCCTATTAATACATTTCTCATATTACAGATTATGCATGAAAATGTCCACATTATCTGTAGCACTTTTTTTTTTTTTTTGGTTAATGTCTTGCTCCTCACCAGTAAATTTAATAGACAGGAGTAGAACAGCACATAGTAAAATGAAGCGATGGGTTACAGATAGCCTCTCCTCCCATATTTATTCATTTTTTTCCCACCTTCCCCACTCTCTCTCTCTCTCTCTCTCTCTCTCTCTCATTCTGTCTCTCTTTCTCTCACTCACTCTCTCTCACTGTCTCTTGGAGGATGCGGCAGAAAATTAAAGAAAATCGATCATTGTACAGCAGGGTGGCAATGACTGGCTCTGACGGTTGCTAGGCCAACAGTTACTCAGCCGCTCGCTGCTGTCTGTTTTGTCAGTTTTCTCTGATAAGCCTTAGATTTATTTTATTTTTCACCTGCTTATTTTATCGGGGGTTAATTACACTGATCTGTATTCATCTGGCATATCTTTTTATTTCCTCTGATATTTTTTTTGTACTGTAGCATGTCAGGGCCACATGCATTACATTTTACACGAGCAAAAAAAAGCACTGCAGGACATAGAATTTTTATTTTTTTTTGCAACACTTATAATTATATGTGCAAACACAATGTCATACAGGTATCTATATAATAATAACTTACTGTATGTGCCTGTGAATAAAATTAAAAATAGGTCTACAGCAAAAAAAAAAAAAAAGAGAATCCTGCCAACACCAACGAAGACTGTCGAGTCGAATTAGTGTCGTCACCGGTGTAGAGAATTCTACTCTGGTGTAGGGCAAGAGGGCAGATCAGAACTAGCAGCGTCTAATCTTACTCTGATCCGATCCTGATGCTCGCAGTTTGTCATGCTAAGTTCATTCAAAGGCAGCAGCCTGATGTTGAAGATGCCCACTGTAGAGAAGCTCCATGTCAGGCTCTCATAGCAGCTGAAGGAACTGTGAACGCCACAGCCTGCCTTAATGGCATAATGTGGATGAACCAGAAGAGGCAGAAATCAATAGAGGGGAGCGTGTCTCATGGTTATGAGGACTGAACAGACTAATTATCCACAACCCAGCACCAGCTTTCTCAACAAAGTGAACAAAGTAAAAAGTGGGATAAAATATCACTGTAGCCCTACCAGGTTGCTTGCAGTATGTAAACTGTGTGTCTGTAGCCTTTGTGATTTATTCTTTGTGATGTATCTCATGTGTATATACACTGTGTTACAGTTGTATTGTGTGTAAACTGTGGTATGTATTCTGTGTGTGTGTGTGTGTGTGTGTGTGTGTGTGTGTAGACTGTTTGATGCATTCTGTGTGCATGTAGACTGTGTGATGTATTTTTTTACATTCTGTGTGTGTGTGTATGATACTGTGTGACGTATTCTGTGTATGCATGAGACTGTTTAACGCATTCCATGTGTGTATGTGTGTATGAGACTGTGTGACGTACAGTGGTGTGAAAAACTATTTGCCCCCCTCCTGATTTCTTATTCTTTTGCATGTTTGTCACTCAAAATGTTTCTGATCATCAAACACATTTAGCTATTAGTCAAAGATAACACAAGTAAACACAAAATGCAGTTTTTAAATGAGGGGTTTTATTATTTAGGGAGAAAAAAAATCCAAACCTACATGGCCCTGTGTGAAAAAGTAATTGCCCCCTGAACCTAATAACTGGTTGGGCCACCCTTAGCAGCAATAACTGCAATCAAGCGTTTGCGATAACTTGCAACGAGTCTTTTACAGCGCTCTGGAGGAATTTTGGCCCACTCATCTTTGCAGAATTGTTGTAATTCAGCTTTATTTGAGGGTTTTCTAGCATGAACCGCCTTTTTAAGGTCATGCCACAACATCTCAATAGGATTCAGGTCAGGACTTTGACTAGGCCACTCCAAAGTCTTCATTTTGTTTTTCTTCAGCCATTCAGAGGTGGATTTGCTGGTGTGTTTTGGGTCATTGTCCTGCTGCAGCACCCAAGATCGCTTCAGCTTGAGTTGACGAACAGATGGCCGGACATTCTCCTTCAGGATTTTTTGGTAGACAGTAGAATTCATGGTTCCATCTATCACAGCAAGCCTTCCAGGTCCTGAAGCAGCAAAACAACCCCAGACCATCACACTACCACCACCATATTTTACTGTTGGTATGATGTTCTTTTTCTGAAATGCTGTGTCACTTTTACGCCAGATGTAACGGGACACGCACCTTCCAAAAAGTTCAACTTTTGTCTCGTCGGTCCACAAGGTATTTTCCCAAAAGTCTTGGCAATCATTGAGATGTTTTTTTAGCAAAATTGAGACGAGCCTTAATGTTCTTTTTGCTTAAAAGTGGTTTGCGCCTTGGAAATCTGCCATGCAGGCCGTTTTTGCCCAGTCTCTTTCTTATGGTGGAGTCGTGAACACTGACCTTAATTGAGGCAAGTGAGGCCTGCAGTTCTTTAGATGTTGTCCTGGGGTCTTTTGTGGCCTCTCGGATGAGTTGTCTCTGCGCTCTTGGGGTCATTTTGGTCGGCCGGCCACTCCTGGGAAGGTTCACCACTGTTCCATGTTTTTGCCATTTGTGGATAATGGCTCTCACTGTGGTTCGCTGGAGTCCCAAAGCTTTAGAAATGGCTTTATAACCTTTACCAGACTGATAGATCTCAATTACTTTTGTTCTCATTTGTTCCTGAATTTCTTTGGATCTTGGCATTATGTCTAGCTTTTGAGGTGCTTTTGGTCTACTTCTCTGTGTCAGGTAGCTCCTATTTAAGTGATTTCTTGATTGAAACAGGTGTGGCAGTAATCAGGCCTGGGGGTGACTACAGAAATTGAACTCAGGTGTGATAAACCACAGTTAAGTTATTTTTTAACAAGGGGGGCAATCACTTTTTCACACAGGGCCATGTAGATTTGGAGTTTTTTTTCTCGCTTAATAACATAAACCTTCATTTAAAAACTGCATTTTGTGTTCAATTATGTTATCTTTGACTAATAGTTAACGGTTTTTGATGAGCAGAAACATTTAAGTGTGACAAACATGCAAAAGAATAAGAAATCAGGAAGGGGGCAAATAGTTTTTCACACCACTGTATACTGTATGTACAGTATGAGTCTGTGTGATGTTTTCTGTATGTACATAGACTGTGTGATACTGTGTATTGTGTGGGCGTATGAGACTATGTGACATACAGTATTCTGTGTGTATGAGACTGTGTGATGTACTGTATTCTGTGTGTGCATAAACTGTGTGACGTATTCTGTGCATGTGTGTGTGAGAGACTGTGTGACATATTCTGTATGTATGAGTCTGTGTGATGTTTTTCTGTTTTTGTAAACATATTGTTGGGTTATTTATGCTGGGTCAAAATTCTGGGTTATTTTGGATACTTGGGTTGCTCTATGTTGGGTCAAATGAAATTCAGTGGGTCATTTACAAATTAGCACCTGCTTGGGTTATTTTGGCCCAACTAGCAGCTATTAAAAAATTTCCCCAACGATTTCGGAGATTTGAGCTCCAGGCAGGCAATACAGGTGCCCTGCGCTCATGTAGCCGCCCAACGCTGCCTCACCTCGGAAAGAGCTTCTGAAAACTACCGCTGGCTGTGATGTCTATGCAGTGGTTAAAACAGCGAACTTATTTCACTTTGTGTATTTCTAAAAAGCAATCTTTGATATAATACGGTTATGGTATAATATATCGAGGCTGTGTGGCGCATCCTGTACACTGCGTTCCATTTGCAATATAACCTGTTGTCCTCATACCCTCGAGTGTGCACTTCCATGTCAAGTCTGTTCTTTGCGTTCTTGGAATTGAAAAATAGCATGACAAACTTTCTGGATTCTGCACTTCTGAAGTGAGGTGCACGCCACTTAAAGCTGCCAGTATTTTATGGTAAGTTAATATAAACTTTACCTAAATTTAAAATGTTGTACAGTAGTTGTGGTAGGAGCAAGCTCATTTTCATGTTCATTCACTTTTCCACCATTTAAATCGCACGTTGACATGGGGCTGTGAGGAGTTCATGTTTTGATATTCTGTGCCAATGTTGTACTGTATTTTATGAGAAAAGTGCATTTGTAGCACACATATTTTAAAGTTGTCAGAAGAAGCAATTGGGGTGTTTAATGACAGTCTTAAAATGTCTTCTGTTTCTGTATGTTAAAAAAAACTAGTGGTGTTATTTTCACGCAGCAATTGGTTTATTCTTTGGCGAACTTTCTGTATTCTGACTTAATCATGCTCAGAGCAAGTTAATGTAATTTTTTACTTATTTTTTAGTAAGTTGTGATAGGAGCAAGCACATTTTATTGTTCAAATTAAATGCTTTGATATGGTGGTGTGGGGTTAATTTATTTTTTTCATTCTGTTTTTTTTATTATTCAAAAATGAGAATCTCTCATCGTTTACAGTAAAAACAAGCTTCGTCCTTATGAAATATTTATTGTAAGTTGTAAATTCATCACTTAAATATCGTACTCATATAGTGTTTGTTGAGAATTTGAAATGGGGTGAATGTTTTGTATTACATCCAGATGGAGCGCCATATCCTGTTCTCCCTCACACGTTAAATAGTGAGGTAAATTAGTCATAAATATACATTACATTCATGTTCACATTATGTATTTTTGTGTATTGACAAGAGAAAAAACTTTTTGCATTAAATACATATGTAGCTGTAGTGTACATCCTTAACAAAAATGCTTGACATAAATGTTAGTTATATGGCAACACTAAGTGATGTGTAATCCACAGGTGGGGACCAGCATGATGGGAATGATATCTGCAAAATATTCAGATGTCTGGAGCATTCCATGTGTTGTGCCTTGGGGATGAGACAAGAGGGACCTGGCATATCTTTCCCATTGTTGGAGGCAATGCTATTGATACAGACCCTTTGGTGGAGGCTGTTGATGTTCGTTTTTTTTTTTTTTTTTTTTTTTTGTTAACTACACAAAGTTTCTTCTCACCTGGGAGTTTCTCCAGCATACTGTAGATCAGATTGATGAACACGAGTACTCAACTGTTAAATTTTTGTGGCCAACAGTTTTTTTTCACCACACATTTAATTAATAATATTTGAAGATGTTGAGGTTCTCTTTGGGAGTGACAAGGATGGATAGGATCAAGAATCAGTTCATCAGAGGGACAACCCATGTGAGATGTTTTGGAGATAAAGTCAGAGAGGCCAGATTGAGGTGGTTTGGACATGTTCAGAGGAGAGATTGTGAATATATCGGTAGAAGGATGCTGAGGTTGGAACTGCCAGGCAGGAGGTCTAGAGGAAGACCAAAGAGGAGATTTATGGATGCAGTGAGAGAGGACATGAAGTTAGTTGGTGTGAGAGAAGAGGATGCAGAGGATAGGGTTAGATGGAGGCAGATGATTCGCTGTGGCGACCCCTGAAAGGGAACAGCCGAAAGACAAAGAAGAAGAAGAAGAAGAAGATCGTTTTTGTTTTTTATGTCATTTTGAAGGAAACGAAATAGTAATAGTTAAATAACTAATGGTTAAATAACTAGTTAAAATATTAAGATGGGGAATGTTTGATGTCATGTGGGCTTTATAAGTTTCAAAGGCTACACTCGATGCTGCGTGAAAGCGGTATGGGAACATCTTGTCATGTTGCCGGTTGTGAAGCATGTGTGTATCAAACACGCCAAATTTTGGCTTATATAACCTTGGTCGGGTGACGTCATCTGATGAGACTCACCTGCAGGTTATAAATAGGTGTGAACCGGAAACATTCCTCAGATTCTTTGTCTTCACCTAGTTGTGTTGAGCAACATAAGAAGAGTTTTAAACAAGATTTCCCTCCGTGTGATAATCCATATCGGAGAGCGATCTCTACACTTTACTGCTTCGATTAAAGTGCTCGCGTGCTCCCCGCATTCTTTGAGAAGCTTCGGGCCGCGACGCATTTTAGGGGCTTAAAATGGATCCGGCAGAGCTCTCACTTCCTTGTTGGATCGGGAAATCCCTCTGTCCGCTCTCAAGTGCTATCTTCATATAAGTTAACCCTTTCATGGAGTGAGCTGTATTAATCCCGTGTTTTCCTGCCATCAACTTATTTATTTGTTTAAATATAGTTGAGGTAGAAGCGCGGAGTTATATGATGATGCCCAGATAGAAGAGACGCTTCCAGGCTATCTCTCTCCTGGGACATCATCCTTCCTGAAAAGCTAATACTTCCTTGCAGGCTGTGTAGACTTTCATCTTCCCTGGAGGGAAAAGCTTTTCAGGCAGCAGGTCAGGTTGGTGCTCCTTGCACACCATGGAGGTTTTGCAGGCCTACCAGGCTGACCTGCTGAGAGACTTGAGCACTGGCGGGGCTCTTCAGATAGGGCGTATTGGAATTATGCCGGGCCACAGACTTGTCTCTGGGTGCAACAAGCAGACGGCTCGTGTTATCAGCCGTTTTATGGCTGCAATGGTTTTGGCAGGGAGGCACTTGTGGCTGAATCTCAGCCACATCAAGGATAAGGATCGTGACATTCCTCCTTGATGCCCCTATCTCGCATTCCGGCCTGTTTGGCGATATCGTTAACTCGGTCGCCACTAGGTTCATGAAGCGAAGTTATATGAACAAGCCTTCGGGAAATTCCTTCCCCGCCGTGCCCAAGAGTCGGGACTGTCGGCCACCCAGTCTCGACCGGGTCTGACTCTTGCGAGGCGTAAAACACAAGGAGAGTGTTCTTGAGCTGCCCACCCCATCGTAAAGATTGGGGTGCGACACGCCTCACAATCCGCCTCAAAAGAGGTCCGACTGGCATATTGTCTTCTTTACAAAGAAGCCCTTAGGTTCATGTGCCCAGGACCATGGGGGTGGCCCCCCAATGGGGAGAGGCACGCAGAATTCCTTTCAAGAATGAAGTGTACTCCCTGACACCCCCAGGAGGTCGGTGTTTTGCTCCGCCACCACTGGTATTTCTGACAACACCAGTCACCAATAAAGTGTTAGTTCTTCGGTTCTTTCCTGCCATGCTTCAGGATGCCGAACATCTAACATGCCCCTGTTTAACCAAGCCGCTGAGACTTTTGCCCTTTCTGAGAAACTGGCAACGTGGAAGCTACTGCCAAGTATATCTCTTGATCTCCACTTCCATGAAAACGAAAAGTGCGCATCTGATGACAGATGTTGCTGGGGAGGAGGCAATGGAACATGTTCCCCTACCAGACAGTGAGTCAGGCTACTACAGTCCGTATTTCTTGGTCCCCAAGAGGAACAAGGGGCTGCGTCCAATTTTTTGATTTTGCGGGCTGTACCGCTATCTAAAATGAATAAATACAGCTTCAAAATGTTGACTGTCAAAGTGATTGCTCTCAAAAATTGATTTGTGACAATCGATTGAAGGATGCTTACTTTCATATAGAAATATTGCCACAACACAGGAGGTTCCTGAGGTTCGCTTTCTGACACACGGGGAATGGAAACCCCACCCCGAAATACTCAGTCAATCTGGGAGAGATTTCATGTAGCAGAGGTGGACCTCTTTGCCTCGCAAGATCAGCAAATGTCCCCTTTGCTACTCTCTGACTCTGGATCTAGTATCCTTCTTCAACGGCTCACCATGGGTGATTCCAATGAGGTGGGATCTTCTGTCTCAGGCTCAGGGGACAATATTTCATCCACGGCCCGAGCTTTGGAACCTTCAAAGAGCTTATGCCCTCAAATGGAATGTATTTAAAGTTGGTGCATGACGAAGCAAGCCGACTGGGTGAGAGATCCTATTGCCCTCTCCTATGAGGCGCGTGGTCTCACTTTGCCTCTAGGAATCAGAGTTCATTCAACCAGGGGGATCGCCTCATCTATTGCGCTAGCAAGAGGTATTCCTCTGCAGCAAGTGTGTGCGGAACAGGTAGACCCAGTCCACTGCCGAATTGTTTCAGTGCTGGAGTTTCTGCAGGAAAAGTTGTCCTCGGGCTTGTGCCCTAGTACTCTCAGGATGTACGTAACTGTATCCTCACTCAACTATCTTCCGAAAGTTCCATAAACCCAACATGCACCCTATTGTTTTTGAAGCCTTCTGTCCTTCGCCTTTACATCTTCGGAGCAGGACAGACTTCACTTACTGTGTCCAGTACGTGCTCTTCAGATTTACGTTCACCGCATCAGCCAGTGGCGTAAGTCAGAGCAGCTTTACATGTTTTGGGGCCGTGCGGCGGCCGCCACTACACTGGATGAGAGATGCTATTGCCCTCTCCTATGAGGCGCATGGGCTCACTTCGCCTCTAGGAATCAGGGCTCATTCAACCAAGGGGATCGCCTCATCTATTGCACTAGCAAGAAGTATTCCCCTGCAGCAAGTGTGTGACGCGGAGGGTCGGACCTCTCTGCACACATTTGTTAGATTTTAGTCTGGATGTTCATGCTACTCCGGGCTCACGGGTCCTCGAGACAGCTGCCCAGACATAGTTCTGAGACCTTCTCGGCCTTGTGCACACACGATACACAACCTTGGGGGTCCAGACACAGTGCGGCGACGCAGCATCAAGTGAAGCCTTTGAAAGGGAACGTCTCGGGGTACTTTGCTGTAACCCTGTTCCCTGAAAAGGTGTGAACGAGATGCTGCGTCCAAATGCCGTACTGCCTACATGACCGGACGTCCGTTCAGACAAATCAATCTGAGGAATGTTTCCGGTTCACCCCTTTTTATAACCTGCAGGTGCGTCTCATCAGATGATGTCACCCGACCGAGGTTATACAAGCCAAAATTTGGCGTGTTTGATACACACATGCCTCACAACCGGCAACATGACAAGATGTTCCCATAGCATTTTCACGCAGCATCCCGTTCCCGCCTTTTCAGGGAACAGGGTTACAGCAAAGTAACCCGAGACGATTTGTATTGAAAACTTCTATATAAAAAGTGTTTAAACGTTGTATTAAATGCATAAAAAAATAATTTTAATCAGATTTACAGGGGTAAAACGTTGTTATATTTGTTTTACGGAGTGTTTATGTTACATTTATTTTATATTTAACAAATGGTCATCTTGGGATTATATGATTTTGTCTGACATTTTTTGTCAAAATTGAGTTATTCACATTTTCTTATTCTGTGACAATCTATTTACATTATGTGAAGTTGTGTACATTTTACGTCTATTAAAAAAATAAAAATAAAAATCTAATGGAATGGTTCAACACTGCAAGAGTGTCAATTTTCCCCAATGGTTGGGTCAAATAAAATAACCCAGCACATTAAACATTTAACCCAGCAAGAGTGTCAATTTAATCCACTGGTTGGGTCAGATGAACAACCCAGAATTCTGGGTTAAATGGTTAAACCCAGCAATTGGGTCAAAACAACCCAGCACATCTTCTGTCCAATAGTGACCCAGCGGCTGGGTTATGGTTAGGTTGTTTTTTAACCCAGCAGTTTTTAGAGTGTAGACTGAGTGATATTTTTTGTGTGTGTGAGTGTGTGCATGTAGAGACTATGTGATGCGTTCTATATATGAGACTATGTGGAGTATTGTGTGTGTGTACAGTATATACTGTACAGACTGTGTGATTTTTTTCTGTGTGCATGTAGACTGTGTGTATGCCAGTGCCCACCCTGTTCTCTCCTATAACGAACATGCCTTCTTTCTCCCTGCTCACACGACCCTCCAAATGCATTATAAGCATTAATGAAAAAGTTAATGGACCATGTTCCTACATATCAATTTACATTTTACAATTTGGGTAGACAAATGATGTCTGCTATTGCAGGCCCATAATATTTTGCTCAAGGAAACAGTTCTAATGTGTTTTATAGACATCAAATGTTGTGAATAATGATGCGTCCATAGCATGCAAATCAAGACAACAGCAGGCTGATCAGCTGTTATTGTGTAGCTGCATACAGTGAAGGAGAGGCTGATGCTAGTGTCGAGCTACAAAGTAACACTGTGGCTATGGCATCGCTCAGCTGGACCACATGAAGGGAATTGAAATAGACACACAAACACACTTACTACAACAGCATTACAATGATCTAATTAATTCAGCAAAACAATTAAAGCAATACAGCTTACAATCATTATCTAAGTGGCGTCTCGAGAAGATCTCTGTGATTGGTTTCTGTTAAATAGCTTAAGGCGGAAAATAACACTTCCTGAATTTCCACTTCGACGCCTGATTCCCCATTATCAGCGCTCGTACACAGTTCAAATCAAATGTATATTCTGATCCAACCTCGGGCAGTGCTGATATAAATTTGGGAAGTGTGCAAGTGCAGATTGCTCTGCGATTAGTGTGCATACACTTGTTACACAGCAGTCATTAAATGCAGGATAGGGTGCGGGGATCTACACACTCCCTGAGCTCCAACCTCAGACGAATAGCCACTAACCTGCCTGCGCTTTTTATGACATTCCATCATGCCTATCCTCCTCAAGTTCATAGAAGATAATAATTTTCACCACAGGTGCATTTTTTCCACGCAGCTCACCCGCCGCGCTGCCGATGGCGTCTCCGTGAGGACGCGGCAGCCTCGGCGGCTCTGGTTTCCGAGAGCAGGGGGCTACGGGTGTGAAAGTGTGTTTCAGTGCCATCTGCATGTGAGGTGAGAACTCTTGGAGCAGGGAGCCAATCACACACCCACACACACCTGAGGAAGCATCACCCTCACAGCCTATTGTTTCAGAACACACTTCGGTACGTGTAAGGCGCATGGGAATAAGCTCGCAACTTCTAAACACACAGAGTTTGACACATACATATGCAAGCAGACACAGACGAACAAGTGTTTAAGAGGTGAACGCAAAATACTATATGTTCCTGTTGCATTGAATTCCCTCTCTTAATATTGCTACAATACACTCCAGCATGAAAGAACACACCACACAGATACATACTGTATAGCCAATACTTTTTATACACAAGTGCAAATGAAAAGTCGCCCACAGTTTCACACTCTCTCTCTCTCTCTCTCTCTCTCTCTCTCTCTCTCCGTTTCTCTCTGGTTTCGCTCTCATTATTCTGCTCCCTCTCCCCATCTCTACTCATCTCTCCCCCTCTAACAGCAGCAGTCCAACGCAATGGCCAATAACACAGCACGCTGTAACAGACACCTGCAATGCTAATATCATTAATCAATACCAATGGAATTGTGTGGAGGGACTCGGCGAAATGAAGGTCCCAGCGGTACCAATCTTGCTCCCTTTAAACCTCATTTGCAAGCCCAAGATGGCCGCTCTAATGACTGGCAGCAAAGTTTTTCCAACAAATTTCATGGGGCATGATCCAAAGATAATAGGTTTTCAGCCCAATGACAATCCAATTACAATGCCAATCAAAGCTGACTCCATGCAGGCTAATTACCAGCTTCAGCCGCGAGTTCAAATTCGAGCACACCACTTTTTGTTTGAATAAGAACTTGGTTTGGAGGCAAGGCAGGTTTCGCAGTGTTACCAGGCAGAGGTCTGCCTCTGTCACTGAAACAGAACAGCTGAAAGAAGTTCAAGCAGATTTTTATAACTTCACTGAATTAAAATTAAACATGCACATCCTGCATGACTCTGATATACCGTCCGACAATTAGGAGCAGTGATACAAAACATTGGCTAATTAGAAAAGTCGAAAATAAACCTGAGTATATTATATACAATTAATATATTTCTTTCACACAGATTGCACAACAGTTTTCCTTCCTGTATCTAACACCATGAAATTGAATGTTGCAACTGAATCTTTTTTAGCCAGATATGGCAGACCCTATTTCTTTCCAATTTTGAATTCATACGGCTTGATAGTTTTATTGTACACTTAAGCAAATGGGTGATCAAAATAAACATACATGCTGTGAAATATAGCCACAAGCAACTCTGTTCATCCAGAACACGGGCATATTAATGCATCATCAAGTCGCTGCAAAATATCAGTTAGATTCAGACATCAAACTGTTACCAATATGGCGCTTTTTAGCAACTGTTGGTCAATACAGACATGGGGGTCGCTAGTAATTAGAATCCATTAAGTAATTAAGTAGCCACAACGATGAGTCACTTCATAAGGCTCAGTATGGGACAGAACGAAAGCATGCATAATAATAATAATAATAATAATAATAATAATAATAGCAAATCAGTCAACAAAACAAGGCAAATACAAGTCAAGAGTAAAAGTTCATACCGAGGTTTAGAATGAATCTCTGTGACTTTGGACATGTTGTGGTTCTTGGTGTCAGGCTGGTTTGAGGATCTCAGAAAGTCTACAGAAATTTTCACACTCAACAAACTCTAGAATTTACAGAGAATGGTGGAACAAACAAAACAGAAAATCAAGTAACAACAGTCCAGTGGAGATAAATGTCTTATATTAAATGTCTTATAGTCTATAGTAACCCAAATAATCACTCTTTACAACTGTAGTGATCTAAAAAGCATATCAGTATGCTCACAACATCCAACCTGGAGCCAGATGAGCTACAAGAGCAGAAGACCACATCAGGAGTCGCTCCTGTCAGAACTGAACAAGAATCTGAAGCTGCAGGTTCAGTGAAACTAAGCAGATAAAGACTGAGGAAATTAAAACATTGCTGGGACTTTTTTGATGACATAAATGCCACCACACTTTTAAATAGTAAAACATCTAAATTAGGAGCACTGCTCAAGGGGGTTGCGCCTCAATATATCAATGATTTGATTCACCCTTACTGTTCACAGAGAGCACTTAGATCATCTGATCAACTTCTGCTTACAATCCCGAAAAGTCGATTAAGAAGGAAAGGCGATCGTGCCTTTTCTGTGTCTGGGCCCACTCTGTGGAACAAGCTCCCTTTCTATGTCCGTTCAGCTCAGAGTGTTGAAATTTTTAAATCGAACTTAAAAACGTATCTGTTCACCGAAGCTTTTAAACATGTGTTATAGTGGTTTTGTATCGGTAATTTGATAGTTATGGTGTTTTTGAATCATTTATTTATTTATTTTTATTATTATTTTATTATTGTTGTTGTTATTATTGTTATTATTATTTTAGTTTATTTTGGCTCTGCTATGTAAAGCACTTTGGTCAACTATCGGTTGTTTAAAATGTGCTATATAAATAAATTAACTTAACTTAAATGTTGTACTTGTGTATATGTTATATGGCTGTGCAATTAATCACAATTTATATTCGGTTACAATTGTAGCTCAGAACATTCACAAAAACATGATAATCAAGATTAAACAGTTATTGTGCCACAATTCCTTTCTCAACAATGTTCTCAAGTTTGTGTGTTATAAATCTTACACATTCACACTTTCCAGTCACTTTCAGCCAGACTGTGGAACAATCAATCAATCAATCAATCAATCAACCAATCTATCTATCTATCTATCTATCTATCTATTCAATTCAATTCAATTCAATAAAATTTTATTTATATAGCACTTTTAACAATGGTCATTGTCTCAAAGCAGCTTCACAAAAATGAAAGAAATTTTTTTTAGGAAAGAAAAAATTGGAAGTGTGAATGTGTGAGAAAAATGTGTATAGGTAATAATGAGATGAATGAATGATGAATGAAATGTCTCTGATGAGCAAGCCAAGGGTGACGGCGACGGTGGCAAGGAAAAACTCCCTGAAATGGCAATAGGAAATCTATCTATCTATCTATCTATCTATCTATCTATCTATCTATCTATCTATCTATCTATATATATATATATATACACACACACACACACACACATATATATATATATATATATATATATACATACATACATACATACACATTTATATATATATATATATATAAATATAAAAAAAAATATTGTTTCCCAGTTGAATTATATTAAGTTTAAAAAATGGTTAAATTTTTTCCCTCTTTTTAAGTTAAATAGCATAATGTTTCCAAAATCAGCAAGTAATCATGTAAAATATTTGTAATTGTTTTTTGATTGTTTTCAATAATGCCATAATGCAGTGGTTCTCAAACTGTGGGGCGCGCCCCACTAGTGGGGAATACAGACATGACAGGTGGGGCGCAATGAACGGGAGGAAAAACAGGAAAGTCCCTATTCTAATTCATGCTTTTCTTTATTGATAATGAAGAGCGTACGCTCAAAACTAAACAATCACACACAAATAAATGGATCATTAATACAAGTAAATTTAAAATAACATCAGTTGTGGGCCGGGAGAAAAAGTGGAACCATAGTGGAACAATAACGGTTTAACGTCGGACAAACTTGAGCTGCGCTGCTCGAATCACAAACCTGCGCGAGCCACTGGGCAGCGCTGCGCGACTCTGACAGAAATAAACCGCGCCGACCATCAAAATACGTTTTACCCCGCTGGTATGCGCACGTACAATCCAGGCATGGCAAGGCGGAAACAATATTAAACAGTCCTGACATTTTTAATGAATTGTTTTTAAATAAAACACAGGGGGGCGGCGCGGTGGTGTAGTGGTTAGCACTGTCGCCTTGCACCTCCAGGGTCTGGGTTCGATTCCCCGGCCAAGCTCGATTCCCGTCTCTGTGTGCATGGAGTTTGCATGTTCTCCCCGTGCTTGGTGGGTTTCCTCCGGGTACTCCGGTTTCCTCCCACAGTCCAAAGATATGCAGGTTAGGCTAATTGGCGTTCCTAAAATTGCCCATAGTGTGTGTATGTGTGTGTGCCCTGCGATGGATTGGCACCCTGTCCAGGGTGTACCCCGCCTAGTGCCCGAAGTCTCCTGGGATAGGCTCCAGGTCTCCTGCGACCCTGAACACAGGATTAAGCGGTATAGAAGATGAATGAATGAATAAAACACAGGGGGTCACGCAGGTTTGTGATTCGAGCGGCGCTACACGATCCACCGGGCTGCGCAAATAAACCAGATCATCACTGCGCTATTCAGATAGTCGCGCTGCGCTGTATTTGCGCAGATTTTCGGTTCAATCGGGTGCCGCGGTTTCGTCCCACTTTTGATGTGTTTGGCTTCACATACACTTGGACAATGGAAGAAGACGCTGCAGCAGCAGTGAGTTTACTTACATGTGACAAGGAGACTGTAAAGAAAAAAAGCTGCATCGTCTGTGGTGTGGAATTGGTTTGGGAATAAGAAAAGTGATACGAATGAGATGGACGTGATTTGGAAGGTATGCAACTGCACTGTTTTAACAAGTGGTGGAAACACATCAAACCTTTTCTATCATCTGAAATACAAACATCCAAACGAATATGGCCAAAGTAAAAAAAATGCGGCAAACCTCAGCAATTCACAGTTTAAATAAAATTACATAAAAAAATGAAATTATGTAAAACAATTTCTTTGTGTTTTCATTTTTATTTATGCATGTTCAGATACAAATTGCTATATTGTGATATATATCATTATTGAGTTAGAAAATTGCTTCTACCGTGATAGAAGATTTTGGTTATATCACCCACCCCTAATGAAGCCTATCTTCAGCTTGGATTCATGGTGGTGATGGTGGGGGCAGAAGAGAGACCCGTGTGTGTTTTGTGTCTTAAACTGCTGGCAGCAGACCGCATGAGACCCAACAAATTAGGAAGACACTTAGAGACAACACACTCCAGTCACGTTAATAAACCACTGGACGTCTTTGAAAGAAAGCTGGCAGAATACAGACAGCAGGAGAATCGCATGGTAAAATCTGAATCAGTGGACAGCGAAGCACAAATGGCTTCATTCAAAGTTGCATACAGAATTGGCCAGTGCAAAAAAAACTACAAACGATTGCTGAGCAGCTAATAAACATGGGGTCAATTATGCAAAGATAAGTGACAACGTAAGCCTTGTAACAATTGCACGTGTATTTTATCTTTTTTTAACTTGGTGGTGTTTGATCGTATTGGTTGAGGAATTGATATTTCAATAAACAGTAAACTTGGCCGATTTCGTTATTATTTTGTTGACAAGTGGGGCTTGAAAATTCGCTCACCCCCTTAAGTGGGGAATGACAGAAACTGTTTGAGAACCACTGCCATAATGGAACAGAACTAATATGCTAGATGTTATGTCCAGTATTTGTTAGCAGAGAATTCCAACATGCAGTTTTTTATGTGTCATCTGTACAAATAAAATTACTTGTACTTTATAGTAAATAAATAAATATAAGCAATTATCTTATTGAAAATAAACTATTTTGACTTTTGACTATTTTATACTAGAAGAGGCAGCAGAACATAATTCCTCAACAACAAAAAAAGATCTGTGTAGACATGGCACTTAGAAATTAAACTAAATACAGAGCCTGAGAAATTGCAATTCTCAAATGTATTATTAAGATATAAACATAACAATGAAACCTGTATGAAATATAGAACAGGAAATTGAGAATTTTCTCTTTGTGCTGTAAAGCAAGTTACAGGGTACGTAAATACTATATAATTTTTTTGAAACAAACATTTTATAACTGTGTTTAATTTTCCTGTGATGTATTGCAATGAAATATAGGCAGTATTTACATTTCATATTTAATGATTAAGATAATGGTTTTGTTTTCCATCTGCATATTATACAGTACATTTTGAAGAAGTAACTTAGATTAATCCTCTTTACATTTATCTACAAATGCAACACAAAAACCACTCATGCGCTACATACACTTACACCCCTGTGCCCATGCACACACACACACACATGCACACACACACACACACACACACACTCACTTACTCACACACACACACACACACACTCACTTACTCACACACACTCATTCAAACAAACAAACAAAAAAAACAGCATCAATAACACAAATGATTAAACATTCATGGCCTTTTGTAGAGAACATCTGCTCTATATAAGAGTGTAGCCTCAGGGATTGGGTGGAAGGAATCTGGAGGATTTCTCTCACACAACCACAAGAAAGCAATAAGATGGCACTGAGGCTGTGAGAGATTTGAACACGAACGCATACGCACTGACAGAACAGGAAGCATGCTCCTCACAGACAATACGAGTCCGTAAGTTAGCACCTGCCCGACATCCGTTTCACTCAGCTGTACAATGACACGGGTTTGAAATAGAAGTGCTGTGCTCTAATAAGCAAGTAAAAAATATGAAAATCAAGATAGTTTGTGAGCTCAGTATCTGGCCAAACACTCGGTACAATCAGCTTCACGATCTTTAAACCCTTTGAACAGCCCATGAATTTTCTTTCCTCTGAAGTGAGCTTAGCATATCACGATATCTCTACACATATTACGATAAGGCATCTGTTTTTATTTATTTACGTATTTGGGGTTTTTTTTTGTTGTTGTTGTTGTTGTTGTTTTTTTTTTAAGCTCTGCTTGAATAAGCATCTCGCATTGATTACTCCTCCTGACTGCAGTCCCTCACAGTGCAGGCCCAGCTGAGAAACGATTACCTTTGATTATCTGTGAGTTTGCAGTTCGATACATTCACTGAGATGTGAGGCGAGGAGAGCGTGAGTGAACGGCTCTCCATGCACATACACAAGCACGCGCACGTTCTCACTGCCTTCCACACAAACGCCGCAGATCTGAAGAGATTAATGATACGTTTTCCGCGGAGATAACATCTGTCTCAACCGCTCCTGGAATATTAAGCTTAATAAATATATTTATGAGCCCCGCTCTCTATAGCGCTAATGCAATCAGCCGTACTGCTCACGCTGGCCCGAGACACTGAAAACACATCGACTCATTTTGTAGCGAATTAGTCCTACCCCCTAATCGCCGAGCCCTGCTGCACTTTTTGAATTATGACTCGGAGACACCCATCTTCTCCACTGCAACACTGCTATGAATAATAGCAATTCGTAAAAATTACCACTGCCCGGATTTCATTAACACCACATAAACCGGCGCTTTATGTTTATTATTGCACTGACCTCGTCTATAAATAACCTGCCTACAAGTAAGCATGCTTCGGACATTAACTCATAACGGTAAAGGGATTCATCATTAAAGCTGACAATATGTCGTAATAACGTCTGGTCAAAAGGCGCAAACTGCACAATCATACTCCGGCTCGGGCAGCGTGTGAACAGAAAGCGCAAGCAAAGAAATGCCGTGAATACTCTCCACCTACACCATTACAGTGCATCCTATCACAACCTGGTACACGCACGACTATGGTAAACAGCTTTATTGCTCCGCCCACAGACCAGACAACACACACAACCACACCCACACGCACACACACACACACCACATGTCTTACTATTCTTGTGAGGACCTTCCATTACTATAATCATTAAGGCAGTGAATGAAAACGAGGCCTAATCTTAACCTCAGTAACATATATTTTAGACTAAAAAACAAACAAATAAACAAACAAACAATCAGTTGGCTCAAGGGTTAAGTCACTGAATTACTCATCAGAAGGTCGTTGGTTCAAGTGCTAACTCCCCCAGGATGCCATTATTGGATCCTTGCTCTAGGACCTTAACCCTATCTGCTCCAGGGGTGATTCTATGCAAAGAAAGACTTTCACTGTGCAGTAATGTACATGTGACTAACTTCAGAATCATGTTCACACATACTCTATACAGGCATGACCCTGTAGGTGACAGGCCATCATAATGCCCAGCAAACAAACAGATAATTAAATAAATAGTTTGGGTAAAGTGTAAGTAACATAAGCCGTTATCTTCTGAGCAAGATCAAACTGTCAGAGCTACTTTGGTTCCCACCACTTCATAAAAGCAGACCTACAAGCACAGACATACACAAATACACAAATACCCCATGTCATGCACTAGCCAGGGGCAAAGCTACACCCATACTCATCCAAATCCAGATTTTTAATCATGCCACAGTAAGCTCTGTTTTTCTAAATATTAGACCACATAATCTGAGATCTGTGGCTTGGCTGGAGGGTAAGTGGATGAGACAAAGGGCAGATAAATCAGGGAGGCTAAACCAACACAAATTAATAACGCTGATGAGATCTATGTTTTTAGCATAATTTCAGAGAGCATGTTCCCTGACCCTGCAGCCATGTGCCTTATCTTGATGCTTCTGAACAATATGAAACAGCTATTTTGTTTACTGGTTAACCTTTAGCGGGCTGTATGAGGCATCAGGACCGTCGCTGCACTCTGTTCTGTGCATGTGTGGCCAGGGCACGTTGCTGGTGTGTTGGTGGGAGTGTGGCATGTCTCGCTCTTCTGCGTCATGCGCACGCAGATACACAGTATTGTGAGTAGACTTCCTTTTCTCATACAATCTCACTGCATAAGAATTATTCATTTGACGGCCAAAACACATAAGTGCTGATTTATTTTATTTTTTTGATATACATAAAATACAGAAAAAGTGTTTGCCAAAGTTTATGCAAGAAAGTGACCAATCTTGCTTTCCTAAAAATTTCAAGTTGCTAACTTTAGCCATTTTGGAGAGATTATTTTATATGTGCCCCCCAAAAAATTTTTTTTTGCGTTATACTGTCTTTCTTCAAGCAATACAAGATTTTTTGTGCTGATATGAAAATTATTCATATTTCTTTAAGTATGCACACTAAAATTGGTGCAACCTTCTAGAAGCATATGACAAGTAAAAATTGTTGCTTAAATTAAAGCATTCTGTGCAATTGTTTTCCCTGAAATTACTAACAACTAACAAATGCTCCAAATCACACACACCAAATGTTATATGGCCATAAACTATAGAAAACTATAGTTTATTCAGTTAAAATTGTACTCTGTCTAATAATTATTGTTAAAACATTTTTAAACCATTAAAATTTCAGGGCAACCTTAGTTCCATGAGAGATGGTTTTTGGTAAAAGCAAAAAAAAATAAAAAAACATAATCTGTGGTGTCTGTAATCATGTCAAATCCATGTTGCAATATTTTAGAATGAAACATAGGTTTTTGTATTTTCATGTAAAATCTAAATTGGCCAATTTTCATCGGAATGACAATTAAGATCATTAAAAGGGTTTAATTATAAAAAGTTACAGACACTACATAAAACGGCATGAAATTGTATTTGGCAAATAAATTGTTTTATCTGATAAAAATATAAATGTGTATGTATATTTACAAAAAACAAGGCATCGAGAGATAAGAAGCATTAAGTACAGTATTTTGAAAAATGGACTTTATCACATTTTCACACTTTTTAGCACAAATATCATGTTTTGGTTTCTCCAAAATAAATTACCAAAAAATACAATAAATAATAATAATAATAAGAAGAAGAAGAAGAAGAAGAAGAGGAGGAGGAGGAAGAAGAAAAGCAAACAAAAAAATCAGACATTCCACTTTGTTGTTATGGTACAGCACCCGTTCTTATGCTAGTGCTAGTCAATTCATATTTAATAATTTTTTTCAGGAAATCTAACCTACATGCTGTATTATGTACTTTATTCATAATAATTAAGATCATAAAATGAAAGCTCACAAATAGTGAAAAACTATCACAATTATAACAAGAATATAAATGTATAAATACACTGTGTAGATTTGATTAATTTTAGTGTTATTTCTACGTGTTCATACACGTCACTGATCTTGTTTTTCAAAAATATTAAATATACAGACACAGAAGGTGCATATGCAGGCACACCCACACCCACACCCACACACAAACACACACACACACACACACACACACACACATACACATACACACACACACACACCGAGCTGTAAAATGCTTCATCAGAGGGAGATGCAGGGATGTTAACTGCTATGGTAACCAAGCCCCGGGGACTCTGCATTCTGATCAGCTCACCTCGCAACATCTGCCTCTTCAATGTTCAAGCACAAAAATATGAATAAATAAAAGAAGAAATTAAAACAAGAGAGCTAATGATGCCTGCAGATTTCTACCCTTCTTCATCAGTGCAGTGCAGAGAGCAGGCTCATGTGCTCTCTCTCTCTCTCTCTCTCTCTCTCTCCCTATCTCTCTCTCTCACACACACACACACACACACACACACAAAACACATGCACACCCTGCTAACAAACGTTGCTATATGAAAACTAATTGAATCTTGATTGCTGATTAAGTGGCCTTTCTTTCAGTTCCGATCAGCAGCACTCGCTCCACTGGCACAGCAGGCTCGAAACTGACAGCAGGGTCGGCAGTACAAGGGAGAGCAAGAGGTCGAGAAGAGGCCATTATCTGAAAGTTAATGACCACCATGAATAGAGGGGCATTACCTTTACGGATTTCCACATCGAAAATAATGGCCCCCTTTTGCATAAACCACACTTAGCTTTGCATTTTCCTCTGGACCCATCATTAGTGACTTTTAAGGTGCGTCAGTCTGAGGTTCCATTAACAACATAATGCATCCTGGATCCCTTAAAATCACCTCTGTGGGCAGGGTACAGACTCGCAGAACTGAACCTTAAGTTTAAATTAAGACAATAATATCCTCCATGTGCACTGTTTTGTTATAACAATGTAATAACAGGAAATTTATCAACAACAAAAAAAACAATGTTTTTTTTTTCTTATCTTTCAATAATGTCCCGATGATGAACAAGAAATAAAAATATTGAACACTGACTCAGACAATTCTTAGAAAGTGTTTTCATATTTTCAGAAAAAGTGCCAATATCTATACACATGACTTTCACATCACCCCAGAACACAGTAGTGTTTTTACAGCTCATATCGATACCCACCTCGTGCACTAAGAGCACTTGCGTTCCAAATTGACTCCAATTAACCGAGTGATAATGCATCAAGAATTAAATCTGAATTAATCCCTAATTAGAAGGACAACCAACTATACCACAAGAAGACTCTTAACTCTGATGAAGTGATCACTTTTAGTAATTTAGATCAGCAATCAACACCTCCTTCTTACATACTGGGGAATTAAACAATGTGCAGTGATGAACGAAAAAGAGTAAAACACCTTAACATTTTTGCACTCCATCCATGGGATTGTGCACACAAATTGTTTGTTATAAACACAACAATTTAAGAAACAATTGTTTTTTTTTGTTCCAAGGTCAGATATAATGTACCCAAATGTGACTCGGGGCTTTGTCTACTGTAAAGTGAAAACAATCATCAGTGTTCATCTGGAGTCCTAAATGAGGCCAGCTTTCGCTGAGTGGAACAGACAAATAGATGAGCTAAGAAGGCATTCAGGTGGAATTGACACAAAATGTCAATTAGCAAATTATCATTGCCTTTAAAGAGAATTAGATCTTTTCTTTACTCCCCCTTTTTTCCGGTTTTTTTTTTTTTTTTGGCTAAACTGTCTGACAGCTCTCTCCCCAAAGACCATTACAGAGTGATTTTTGAGGTATTATATTCATGTGGGGTTTCAGTAATTGGATTAAATTGGTTCCAGAATGTAGCAATTTATATTATAATAGCCCATTACTTCTAATACTGTACTTAATTAATTAGGCCTCTTTTTGCCTGATGTGTAAGTTAGCGGACACAAGTAGACTGGTTCAGTTTGTGCTGTTCTTTCTCTCTCTCTCTCTCTCTCTCTCTCTCTCGCTCTCTTTCAACCTGTCATTCTCTCAGCCACCACTTTTCCCCCTCCCTCTCCCCCTCCTCTCTTACTCTCTTGTAGAAGTTGACTTATTAAAGACATGAATTATAACCAACAAGTACAAATCACATGTCTGCTGATATGCCTCACTCAGATGTGCCCTGGTGAAATAATACAACATTTCATTCATCTGCTAGCTAAACACCAAACGTCTTCAATTTGAGAGAGCAAAGTTCAGTACCTTCAGTACACCTGCCTCTCTTTCCCGCTCATTTTATTTGGTTTTAATATAAGAAAGTCATTCTCCTTTGCCTATTAAAAATTTATACCATTTTTAGACAATTTCCATATGCAAATACATTTTAATTAACTAAATGAACTCGTTTCTATTCTCCTCCGCAAAGCCTGCAGGCTGTGCAAGCAGTGTATGTGTGATACACGAGCGTCAGTGAAGGACACACACAAACATATACACCCCCATTGATTAAAACGAGGTATAATGATGAGGTGATAGAATAAGATGACTGAGAGATACAGGAGGGGGGGAGAGAGATACGTAAGACAAGGGGACATATCCAAACATATCCATGCATAATTTGTAAATAGAAAGTCAAATACCAAAGACTGTAATAAAGACAAGGTGCTACACTACAGGAACAGACTTTCAAGGAAAACAGCTTCATCGTACTGTATATACACAAAAAGGAACAATCTAGATTAACAAATAAATAAAATCTGAAAATGTACTGTACAAGAAAAAGTGTATAATTGCACGCATTCCTTTCATGAATACTTACACACAGTCACTCAGTCTAGAGCTATCTAACAAGCTGTCACTTCAAACACATGCTCACTGTTTCGTAGGCAAATGTATTCGGCAGTACAGTTATTATTATATTAATGTGAACGTTAAGATGACACCTGAACAAAGAGAAACTCAGCAGGCCTTGAATGCAAGTTGTCCTTGTACACAATGCATGCACACACACACACACACACACACACACACACACACGCAGTGTCTGAATATTTAAGCTAGTAATAAATACAGAGAATCCAAGAGAATTCAAATTTCTTATTAAAACGATTAAAGCCGGCAGTGCGATATATTTTACATTTAATATTGTTTACTCGTGTTACAATTTTCCCTCGTTTCTACAGAGATAATAATGCAACAATAACACATTGTTAAAGTACATAAAAAGTAATGAAAAATGATTAGAAGGTATGATTATATTATGGATATTGTCTATCAGCCAGCTCCATCTTGTTATGATGGAACATTTAATATACTGATTAGGAGAGCTGGAGATTATGGTGGGATATAAAACCACCCCTCACATAAAACTGAAAAAAGGTAGGAATGAGTGTGTGTGTGTGTGTGTGTGTGTGTGTGTGTGTGTGTGTGTGTGTGTGTGTGTGTGAGAGAGAGAGAGAGAGAGAGAGAGAGAGAGAGCGCAGAGCCTATAGGGTCTAGAGTTCCTGTTGCCACAAGGTGGCATCTTCCTTCCTACAGCTTCCCTCTGGTTCATGTCTGAGCTACCGAGGACGTGCAGGAGTGAGGAACCAGATGCAAGATCTGAAGTATCATTGCATCGCTTACTATTATAAGATACAGACCCGAAGCATACATTTACAAATTTGAAAAGCAAACACACACAATTCTACTCAACTTAAATATAATAAAGTGTTTGTATGTCTTTGTGCTTCGGGGAGTACAAACATGCAGAAAGACATGAGCAAATACAACATGCAAATCTTGTCAATGAATAACCAACTAGAAAAGCCTTAAAGAGTTAGTTAAAGCTAGATATTAAATATGTTTACCAAATAAAATACCATGCTTGGTAGATGACATACTTCTTGTGTGCATGAATAATGTCTTTCAAATGGACACTATATTGGGTTCACTACTGGACTTTCAACTGCTGATCGTTACTGGGAAAGTAGAGAGAGCAAAAGAGAGAGAGAGAGAAACAGAGAGAGAGAGATACAGTGGTGTGAAAAACTATTTGCCCCCCTCCTGATTTCTTATTCTTTTGCATGTTTGTCACACAAAATGTTTCTGATCATCAAACACATTTAACTATTAGTCAAAGATAACACAAGTAAACACAAAATGCAGTTTTTAAATGAGGGGTTTTATTATTTAGGGAGAAAAAAAATCCAAACCTACATGGCCTTGTGTGAAAAAGTAATTGCCCCCTGAACCTAATATCTGGTTGGGCCACCCTTAGCAGCAATAACTGCAATCAAGCGTTTGCGATAACTTGCAACGAGTCTTTTACAGCGCTCTGGAGGAATTTTGGCCCACTCATCTTTGCAGAATTGTTGTAATTCAGCTTTATTTGAGGGTTTTCTAGCATGAACCGCCTTTTTAAGGTCATGCCACAACATCTCAATAGGATTCAGGTCAGGACTTTGACTAGGCCACTCCAAAGTCTTCATTTTGTTTTTCTTCAGCCATTCAGAGGTGGATTTGCTGGTGTGTTTTGGGTCATTGTCCTGCTGCAGCACCCAAGATCGCTTCAGCTTGAGTTGACGAACAGATGGCCGGACATTCTCCTTCAGGATTTTTTGGTAGACAGTAGAATTCATGGTTCCATCTATCACAGCAAGCCTTCCAGGTCCTGAAGCAGCAAAACAACCCCAGACCATCACACTACCACCACCATATTTTACTGTTGGTATGATGTTCTTTTTCTGAAATGCTGTGTTACTTTTACGCCAGATGTAACGGGACACGCACCTTCCAAAAAGTTCAACTTTTGTCTCGTCGGTCCACAAGGTATTTTCCCAAAAGTCTTGGCAATCATTGAGATGTTTTTTTAACAAAATTGAGACGAACCTTAATGTTCTTTTTGCTTAAAAGTGGTCTGCGCCTTGGAAATCTGCCATACAGGCCGTTTTTGCCCAGTCTCTTTCTTATGGTGGAGTTGTGAACACTGACCTTAATTGAGGCAAGTGAGGCCTGCAGTTCTTTAGATGTTGTCCTGGGGTCTTTTGTGGTCTCTCGGATGAGTTGTCTCTGCGCTCTTGGGGTAATTTTGGTCGGCCGGCCACTCCTGGGAAGGTTCACCACTATTCCATGTTTTTGCCATTTGTGGATAATGGCTCTCACTGTGGTTCGCTGGAGTCCCAAAGCTTTAGAAATGGCTTTATAACCTTTACCAGACTGATAGATCTCAATTACTTTTGTTCTCATTTGTTCCTGAATTTCTTTGGATCTTGGCATGATGTCTAGTTTTTGAGGTGCTTTTGGTCTACTTCTCTGTGTCAGGTAGCTCCTATTTAAGTGATTTCTTGATTGAAACAGGTGTGGCAGTAATCAGGCCTGGGGGTGACTACAGAAATTGAACTCAGGTGTGATAAACCACAGTTAAGTTATTTTTTAACAAGGGGGGCAATCACTTTTTCACACAGGGCCATGTAGATTTGGAGTTTTTTTTCTCCCTTAATAACGTAAACCTTCATTTAAAAGCTGCATTTTGTGTTCAATTATGTTATCTTTGACTAATAGTTAACGGTTTTTGATGAGCAGAAACATTTAAGTGTGACAAACATGCAAAAGAATAAGAAATCAGGAAGGGGGCAAATAGTTTTTCACACCACTGTACATACAGCTAGCCCTACTATTTTTTCCAAGCTGAAGCACCATTCTCCTCACCCCTCACTCTCTCTCTCTTCACCTGTTCATTTCTTCCTGCCATTTGCCATATGGACAAGCGCTGCACACTGAGTAAACAGTTCCATTTCCATCGGCGGTGGTTCATTACGAGACGTGTACATTCTCCTTTTCATGGGCTAGCTTTAGCAGCTGTAGCCGCACTAATTTCTATAGGTGCAATTAAACATCTGCTTCCTGGAGCTGATTAATATGATCACCACGTCGAACAATGCAGACGGATAAACAAGATGCTGAGAATGTGCTATCAAGTCATGCCGACACATTTAGTACAATATCTACATCAATACACTATATGATGTGTATGTCAAGATAGATAGATAGATAGATAGATAGACAGACAGACAGACAAACTACGCTTTAATGTAAAGCACTGTGACCATGACCAGGCAGCTACTAAGGATGAAAGAATAAATGCTATGCACATATACGCTATGCTATATTTATATCTTTATATCTGATTACTTGTTGATAGAGCTTAATAACTATCTGATCCATAGATTGTATAAGAACTGGACAAAATCTGCTGTCACTCAAATCAGCCATGCCCCTAATTATGCATCATTTTATGGCTTAAAATAATTTCAACTGATGAGTTAGATCAAAAATTCAGCCCATACAGCTCTCATGGATGGAAAATCTAGCTATAGATCCCAAAATGTTTGTCTGCAAACAGTTATTTCTGTCGGAAAGATGGACATTTTAACACGGGGGACTCACTTTTGGAGCCAATAGTGATTATTTGTAAAACTGCATGTTGTGATGTTTGGACATGTTTCCCGCTATGGACTCCTTTTTCAGAACTGGAGTTTGCCTCTTGGTCTGCTCACGGTCAGTAAAATGGGTCATAATGGGGAAATATAAGAACAAAACCATATCACAAATTATTAATACCACTGAATTTAGTACTTGGTGCAACTTCCCTGCCAACATATTGTTTTCCATATAAAAATAGCTTATATGATGTGTGGTTAATGATATTTTGAAGTTACCTAGCATTATTATTGATGAAATGGGTGACCTATCGTTTCTTATTTTATTTTTACAAACAGCACTTTAGGCACCTTACTAAATGAAATTTACTTCTCAGTTTTTACAAGCAGAGATTCCTCCGAAACTTTTTGTTAATGTCTCAAATCTTCATGGAACAACTCAATAAAACAAGCTCCGTAAGAGCAGATTCAACAGGCCTCTTTTTTCTTTCATCCACCATAAACACATCAATCACTTACATTTAAAATGGAAGAAATAAATGTACCAGAAAGAAGGAGATCTATCTCTTTCCTCATTACAAATGCATTTACATGAAGTTCAGATTCTACCTTGGGTAGCTCTAGCTATCTTTTTTTTTTTTTTTAAGAATAAAATCTCATTCATAGTGTGAATAAGTCTGAAAGCTGTCTTGTTTTGGTCAAATGGTCAACAACAAAATGATTCATTTTCATGGTTGTCAATTTCAGCCAACACAATATGACCATTATTCATATACAACCCAAACACAATAAAACAGTGTGAAATGATGCATGCTGGTGGTAAATAGTTTCTGTTTTGTCTGACACAAAAACATAAGGGTGAAAAACTAAATTTCAGTAACACTGTCGATCTCACTTTTATGGAGTAGGAAAAAAGCATTGGGGTAGCTTTATTATCAGATTAAATCTGGAGGCCATCATGTAAATAGGTCTGCATCTCAGGAAGGTGATATGCAAAGCAGCCCTGTCCCGTGTGTCAGGATCTGTGCAACAAGGAGATTAATGGAATCCTAAAAGTGTAAATTATAGCCTTTACCCAGTGTGGTGTGGAGAGGAAGGCCAGCTGCCCCCGGGGAGACTTCCCACAAAGCAATTCCAGCCGTTCCACACATGCAAATCTCCCCGACGCAGAGGTGAAGGGCAATTTCCCTCAGCCTCACTTCTTTATTTATTTCTGCAGATTGACTGGCTGGACACATCTACATAAGCATGTGAGGGTGGCTGATGAACATGCACAGTATGAAAAACAATAACCCTTCCAGTGGCAATAATAATCATATCGGTGCTTTTGTTCCGTTGTCTTTTGGACCCATAATCAATGCATTACAAAAAGTGCGCTATATTTCTATCGGAATAATACCATTACCGACCTAGAAAATAGTGGCGAAAAGAACTCCGGCTAACGGTTATTGCGAAACATTGTAATGAGGCCTAGGAAAGCAAACAATGCATAAACATTTTTCAAACATTTTTCAACAGCCATCAGAGCCAGGGAATAACGCATAATACATGCAAATGCCTTTGCATGCTTGCCTCGTGGTAGAGGGGAGAAATAAAAAAAATAAAAAAAGCAAGAAAGGAAAGCTCCCAGAACACACCAGGCATCTGTGAATAGGTGCTGACAGGGCAGCACCTCCGGACACAGCGTCATAATTATGAGCACTATGTAATGTGTGTATTTTAATGGAAAGATGTGTGTCCTTGGTATTAAAACACCTCTTCAAATCTGTCCTTTTCCTGTGTCTTTTATTCTTTTTCTATTTTTTGCTTTCAGGTCTGGCTACACTGATGTCCTCTCTGCTTCCCCCCACCTCTCCCTTTTTACTATTCATTGAGATACAATCGGCGGTTGGCACTTCTCCAGTGTTAGATGCATTTGAATAATACATGACATGCCCTTTCGCTGACATCACAGTGCCAGAGCTCCGACAAGGTATGACTCTTATTCTATATACACTTCCAATGTTCGGCTGTTCACAATCTATACTGTCAACAATTTATCAAGGGATGCAGAGTGGCTCTGCCAAGTTATCAGAGTGGTCTGCGAGCGCCGTGTGATCTAGTCGCAGCATCTGGCTCTTCACTGCTCCTGACATTAGCACAGACAAGAGAATCAGTGGACTATTGAATGCAATTACAGTAAGCGAGACAGACAATAAAGATTGATAGCGCTTTCTCATTTTATCACATGACAAACATAGCGGAGGTTAAGGCAGCGCCTTCAGCTGCCTGAATCTAATAATGATTGAAAATATGCTACGGTGCGGGCACAGAGAGCGGTCCAGAGAAAGAACATAGGAATGACGAGATACGCATTCCATGTACATGCATTACGCTCACACAGTGTGTGTGCCTTCGCGCTCACACAAATATGCAAAACACCCAACATGGAAATACAGTACATGTCAAAGTTCATATAAGCAAATATACGGAGCATATAATACTGGATTTTAAAAGGAGGAAAAGCCTTAGACGTAGCCAGAATTCAGCATCAATGAATATTTACACTACATCGATTACAGTTTTTCAAGCGATCTGGATGATTAAGGGGGGGAGAAAGCCGGCATGCATATTTAAACAATGCAAAAGATAATAAATGGATCCCTTCAGTACAATCAACAACCTCAGGCAAAGCGGAGCAAAAACATCCGAGGGAAATAACCTCGCCATTGACCACACACGCACATGCATGCACATGCACACACACACACACACACACACAAAACCCAGCTTTAAAACATCAGCTTTAAAACTACGCATGGGACAGAATTAAAAAAAAACATCTGTCAAATCGCACTGAAGTGACCTAACATGATTTTGACTACCTGGCCAGTATTAGGTATCGCAATTTTAACTGAGCTTACTAGCAAACATGACAAATGCTTAATTCCCTGGAAGACTGTGGTGAAAAAGAAAAAAAATTGCTGTAGAAGACATGGAGTAGATGACATGTCACCATGAGGCTTTTCCATTATTTGCTTGAGTAATCATAACAATACAACATACAGTACCCCCCCCCCCCAAGAGTTAATTGCACTATGGTGAGAACAGGCCGGTGAAAGCATTGCTGGGTTTTCCATGCAATGTCTCTCCATTTGCCTTTTTTGTTACAATATGAACAGATTTTAATACTACCACGTCATATTTCAGGATTACTATCTGTGTAGATCCCTTGAGAAAACATGCTATTAGGGAGTCAGTAAGGAGACTGTGTCACTGAGCCAATAAAATATAATGACATACAAATAACATACACACTCACACATAAATTAAACCCAACAAATTGCCATAATTATTAACAATTTTCAGTCTTGTGTTGCAAAACAGAAAAAAAAAATCTAAAGACGAACCAGCAGGAAAACAGACTTAAAGTTTGTCTGTGTTATGTCTGAACGATTCAGACTGAAGGTTAGACGTGTATATGTGTTTGTGTGCATGTGTGTGCATGTGTGTGTGTGTGTGTGCGTGTTTGTGTGCATGTGTGTGCATGTCTGTGCGTGTTTGTGTGCATGTGTGTGCGTGTGCGTGTGTGTGCGTGTGCGTGTGTGTGTTAAAGAGAGGGAGGAAAGATGTGGTGGGTTGACAGCTGAGGATATTTGCATGCACACACGGTCGCACACGCAGTCACAGACGGTCACACATGCAAGGTGCAAGGGACTTATCAGCCAAGATAAGGCCTGGCTGGCCTTTTTACCTGGGGAATCCAGGTCTAATCTGAAAAAGACTGTCAGGAACAAAGAGAGACCGCTTCCTTCAGGATAGGGGAGCTAAAGTGAGGCCCAACTTTGCTCCTCAGGTTTATCTCCTGCCTTAATTTAGGTCCGCACTTATTGTTCCTCTAATGCACAGCTTTTATCCTTGCGCAATGACCCCATCGCTTGTGGATACTGTCTCTCTTGTCCTGTCACTCTTTGATATATGCGAGAATAAATATTGACTTTTTTTCATTCTTTGCAGATTTGACTTTGTCCAACATCATCAGTGAGGTCGTTTTTGCCTGAAGTATTTAATCAATGAGCACAAACAGTTTTGCATCAGATAAATAATCTATTAAATAAGCAAATGGTGATTTATGGAACTACTGGTCAGTACAATGTTTACTAACCAAACAAAGCATTTGCATATAAAGCAACATCCTCACAATGAGATGAAACAGCAGTTACTCTGAGTTTTAAGCATCTGCTCGTACATACGATGTACCTCATATCACCACTATTCTAAAAAAGTAAACAGTCCTGTAAAGTCATTAATCGACAGATATTGTCTCACTGTTGCTGCACTTTGTTAGGAGACTTATTTCAAACACACACACAAAAAAAATGCAAGAAAAAAAAAACCCTAGTAATATAACTGTCATTCAGGATGTGCATGAACGCTATGACATATTGCTCATAAACAGAGTTGATAAGGCAGACCTGAGACTCCTATGCCTCAGTCGGTGGCCACTGGATTTCCTCCACATCAAAAGAGCTCATAATTCCTCACTCATATGAATATGCTATTTTCATCCTGCCAGCATGATGAATAAAAAAAAATCCTGCAACAAAAAAATGCCATATTAATGTCAAAAGAGATATAATGATTTCAATCCATCAGATTGCCTGATGTCAGAATGCATGCGTCTTTGGAGCGGGCTGATTAGAGATTTCCTATCAATGTCCAAGGTGGAAAGAAGATAAGCTTTCTCTAGAGGAAGCAGAGGGCCATGAGAGTTTTAGCAACTTTACCATCATCCGCTTTTTGGCACGGTTCCTAGCCGAGGTCATTTCGTTATATGGAACTAAAAGATGAAGCAGGTGTAAACAGATTTTTAAAACCAAAACAAATGCACTGTTTGGAATATGTGTGTGTACAGTATGTGGGTGGGTGGTTATGTGGTTGTGTGTTCCCTTTTTTCCCTTGAGTCTGCTATACAGCATCAGTGTTTAATGAAGGAACCGGTGGAGGTCAGGAAGACACGAGGGCACCAGCTGTCCAGCCCAGAAAGTGGTGCAAACGCTGCCTCCATTTTAAGGGTCATTAATTACTCAGAGAGGGATTATTCTGCATAGCATCCTCTCATGCTTCCTCATCCCTGTCAACGCTTAACAGGTTCAAGCTCCGATGCATCAAATTCAAGATAAAATCTCCAATAACAATTAAGCCGGAAACACGCAAATTGCTGAAGAAGAAAAAAGATGGTCAATACCTATTACTGCCGCGGAATACTAAATGAACAAGTCACCTTTTTTCTGTTCTTTTTTTTTTTGTGCAGCACAAATAATAAACAATGGGACCCCAGATATAACTCATGTACTTAAGGAGTCCCGCAAAACCAGCTGCATGTACGTACAGTATTAGAATAAAACCACAACTCCATCAGATTTTGTGTATAGATGTTTATCAGCATGCTACAGTAGGTAAATGGTTTGATCACTAAATCAAGCCAGATTAAAATGACTGTCATAACTTCCTTGTTTTTGTCTTCAGATTGGGGTTGCATATTGTGCGTAGTCAAGATTAATAATATATCCCTTTTAAGCTCTTAAGTTCCCTGGACACAGTGGTGAGTTCACAGATACTGTATATTCTTAAACAGAGGACTTTCCATTAGTTTTCTCTGCAGTTGCTGAATTATTTATAGTATTCCATGAATTATATCCTATAAAGGAGTAAAATCACTTCAAGACCATAAAAATCCATATTCAAATGAAATTTACTTATGCAAAATCTGACCTCTCGATTTTTACAAGCACACCCTAAGCTTTTCAGCATTTATTATTGTTGGGTTATGTTCACATTACCAACCTGTAATAAGTGACTCAAATCTTAATTTTTTTTCCCCATACTGTGACACATATCTGATTTTTGGAGCCGACCACACAAATATGATGTCTTTCAACCTGAACCTGAGTCACTTTTGTAGGTGGTCCAAGATCAGATATCTGATACAGGATCATGCGACTAAAATAAAAATAAAAAATGATCAGATTGGAACTTATGCCTCTGCAAAAAAATTGTAGGCCGGTGACATCATTAGTCAGCACTGGCAGCATGGGGATTTCGTAACAGTCCTTGCAAACCTGCTAAACTGAGGCATCTAGCTTTCTTTCATCTTTTGTAACTTAACAAATACTGCCAACTGTACGTAAAGATGCTTGTCATCCTCCAGACAAGCATATTTTTGCTAAAATTGCATCCATTGTTTGAAATTAATTATTGCTCGCACGAATATCATGTGTTGTAACACAGATGGTGCAGGCAAAGATATATCGATGAGCGCATGCTTGCTGTTTCAGAGGACAGACAGTCAGATAAAAGTCACTTGTAGTGTTGAATGTAAACTGTCATGACATGCAAATTCAATCTATCCACAAATCTGGACTGAACAAAATGGCTTGAAATGTGGCCTTGGTGTCCTCTTATAAGTGTTCTTCATCTTTTCATTCTGGACAGGGTCTGGAAGATCAGTCGATATGATTTGGGAGGTTAGTGAAGGTTTAGTAAGGTTTGGGAGATCATTGAACAGTGTTTGGGAGATGAGTGGATACCGGTGAAATCAGTACAGTAGATGGGGTTTAGGTGATTAGTAAATAGGGTTTGGGGTATCAGTGGATAGGGATTGAGAGATCAGTGTATATGGTTTGGGAGATCAGTAGATAGGGATTGGGATGTCAAGTGGACATGGTAGGTGAGATCAGTTGACAAGATTTGGGAGATCAATGGAGATCAACGAATAAGGGATCGTGAGATCAGTGACTAGGGTTTGTGAGATCAGTGGAAAGGGTTTATAAGGTCAGTAGATTTTTGGTAGGTTTGGGAGATACAGTAATTGTTTCTCTGCATAAACACCTCCAGACAGCAAATAAGATTACTATTACTGCAACTTCAACAATGGTTGAAGATCACTATGGGGATTGATTCAGTGGGTCATTGCCCAGGCTTTCATGTTGGTCAACAGACACCTTCCCCTCTTCAACCAAAAGCAACTCAAACACACATACTCACATATACACACAGACAGTTGCACAGGAGGGCACCATGGACGTGTTCCATTTTTCATCCTTTCTCTCTGGCTGCTGACAGTCCCTCTCAGGTGACACTTCTCAGTGGTTCTCCTGCTGACTTCCAGTAGTAGGCAGCAATATGCGTAGTACACAATATACACAGGTATAATGGTTAACTATTACCGAAATGCCACATCACTACAAGCTATATTCACTGTTGTGATAGGAAATGTGACATTGTAGTTTATGGATTTGATTAATTTTTATTTATGTTTGTTGGTTGTATGCAAACAAAGTAAACATCTCTGGTTTACATTGTTTACATTTATGTCCAAGAATCAATCATTATGATGATGTTTAACTAGCGTGTACACCCACGGTCTAACAGAAAATAATAAAATGTGAAAGACTACTCTGAGGAAAATAATGTTATAGAAAAAGGAACAGCTATTTATTTTTATCTTATTTATGAACACTGTTACACTAGAAGAAGAAAAAAAATCCAGTACTGAAGTAATGCTTTATTCTGCTACTCACCTAACCGTTGTAAGAAACTCAGAGAAATAAAGCAGGAATGCCTAACACGGCTTAAGACCTATTCTAAGCTGCACCTAACTGTTATGTCTTAATTAAAAATGTAAATACCACCCTACTTCATAAAATCTCGAGTGACCTACATTAGAATTAATGATGTCGCTGGATAACGTGCAGGACGTCGGAGGAGATTCCCAATGAAAGAGAATTAGAAAGTAGCTGACCTAAATACCATCTTACCAGCAGAGGAATCATGTTATGCTAAGTAGGCCATAAAGGTACTTAAAGATTATGCAAAAAGACTCTTTTAATAGATGACATGAAGCAATGAAAGTCGGGCAAATCTCCTGGTACAGAGAAGGTTCCCACCCAGCTCGTCTATGTGTACGTTTAGAGCCACAGGGCACAAGGAGACATATGAACACTGAGCTGGGACAATATCAAACATGTCAAAATCTTATTCAGACATGAAATGTAAGGTGTGCAACCATGATCACGGTCTCAATTTAAGATGTGGTTAAAACACTACCTAGCCTGGGTTTCCCAAGTGGCATGGAATAAAAGACTTTCCAGGATCATGAATCTTATGTACTGTACAGTATGTACAGTATATATATATATATATATATATATATATATATATATATATATATATATATATATATATATATATATATATAATATCCTTGATCTTGAAGGAGCGTGATTTGTAAGTTTCCACGCAAGAGTTTCCATTTAAAAATGTCCTCAGTAAAATAATTCCTATGTAGAAGTCATTGAAAAAGCAGGCTCATCTTATTCAAGCCCAGTGGCATGGCCGACTCACAGTCCCACGCACACATCCAGGCACCAAGCCAAAGGGGCAGTGGTGAGGCCCTGGCGGAATCCGTGCACCATGAGCCCTGACTTTTACGACTTCATTATTTTCCTTCCCCGCGACGTTTGCTTTCATTTGTGCAAGCTTCCATGTTGGCATAATGACTCCTCTATAAAAACGTTGCTTTAAAAGGGGCTTTGCATACTATCCCATTTTCTGTTGAATCCTTCAGCAAGCATATGGCAGGTAATCAGGTTGGCAATCACAGAGCCCATAATATGTGCAGCATGATTTCAGCATTGTGCTATTACCCATCTGGTTCTGCACACAGAGACATGAACCTTAGTGAGCGAGGTCAGCGCTTTCATGGCACTGCCACTTTCTCAAAAGCCCTCTCCTTCCCAGGACACATTATTTGTGATTTCTTCTGGACTCCTAGCCAAATCCTCTCGCTCTCTTTCTCTCTTCTCTTTCTTGCTCTCACTCACCCATTCATTCCTATTCCACCCCCCCTTTCTCTCTCTCTCTCTCTCTCTCCCTCTCTCTCTCTCTCATAGTCGGATCAGTCCAGCCGAGTGTGTCTGGTGAGTGAGCAGCACTGATCCTGCTTTGACATTCACATTACAAACTTAAAAATTGTCAATGCTTTAAATGTATTAAATGTGTGCCAAGGTCCAGTGAGTTCTTTGTGAAGAGTTTGAGAATAAGTAATCATTTCATCCGTTGAAAAAAAAATAGAAGAAGAAAAGAGGCAGCGGCTGTGATGGGACATTTCAGAATTTTTTCTGTATTCTGAGCATGTGCAAAGAGAATACAATAATAATGTTAATCAGCATTCATTGTATTAAGATAACAAGCAAAGGTTATATACGTCCATGTTTTTTCTTTAGTAACTTTTTGGAAAATGTAAGTACAGTGTTAATTTTGTCAATGAAAAAGAATAACGAATAAATGGTTTTAGTCTTAAATTGATAACATAAATTTAATGTTATACTGCGTTCTCGTTTACCTCGAGTGCAACCACAAGTGAATGTAATTCCTGAAACCTTCACAGCATCAGAAATTCTACTGCCTTGCAGACTGACCTTACTAATTGAATAAATGTAACAGAGCAAATTAATGTCAGCTATGTGAAGCCACTTTAACTCAAGCAGGAATGATTAGAGTATAAGCATCAAGCATCCAGAATTTATCTAGACATTTTTTTAAAAAGGAGAGAGATTTGCGTAAGGCTGTTATTCAAAATATGTAACTCTCCCAATTCACCACCTCCGACAGCATTGCAGACTCTTGTTGTTCTTGTGATACTTTTTGCAATTGAACTAGTTATAAACGAAATACCCACAGTCATAGTGACACCACATTGTCTGTACTCACTGCATCACTATTTATCAATCAAAGACATTTTAGTGCCTTAGACATTGTCACTTGAAATACTTGAAATTGAAATATATATATTTTTTAAATACAGCCTAACAATACAGTATGCTGTTTGATTATTACAGTATGCAAAATACATTTTAAATCATTGTTTATGAACATTAGTTTGCATGAATAAAACCAAACTAAAATGTTTTGAGATTTTGGTCGACTAAAAACAGAATAAAATGAATAAATGCAAATTTTAGAATACTGTAGGACCAAAACTATATAAAAATAAGCTGCCAAAATTAACACTGTTAATAAACAATATCCGAGAAAAATTTTTAATCTAGCAACATTTCTGGATGAGAGCTTATAGGTAAAAATAAATACATAAAAAATTAAGCTAAAATTTTAAAAGTACAGTAGATGGATGGATGTATGGATGGATGGATAGATAGATAGATAGATAGATAGATAGATAGATAGATAGATAGATAGATAGATAGATAGGACAAAAAATAAGCATTTACTGTATGTTTCTAAACAAAGTTTATTTTCTGACAATAAGGACACAACATTCATTGCAAGAAATATTTAAAAAGGTAAATTAAATGCTTTAGTGGTTTATAATAGATCATTCATGGGGAAAACGTACACAGTAAGTATTTAATGTATCTTTTTACCTTATATCTTGAAAATGTCAATGTGTACAGTGAATTTCGAAAATATCCCTTACTATTTATTGAATTAATTATACATTCATAGAGTTAAATTAATAGGCGAATGCAAAACAAATCAAAACAAATCACTGGTCATTTCAAATAAAAGATTTTTTGTCGCTATCGATCGGATGTTGCACTGACACAGTGGATAGCATTAGTACACACTACTAAGGCCTGCAATGATTTACTGCCGACCTGCAACATATGTGTTAATTTGTCCTGTATGTAATCACATAGTTAATTTGCTTGGCAAGCCTACAAATATGCTAAAAAGAGACATATATTAGTACCGTAGGACATTAATCGTCTTCATAGCTATAACCCCTTATAGCACTTGTAGCACTAATCTACATGCTTATTTTGTGTGCATTAACAATGTTTTTTTTTTCTCCAGGAAAAATATTATTTTTAACTTTTGAAATCACATAGCTAATAGTTAAGGTAAATGTAAGAAGCAAGGAATTATAGAGGTTTGCATAAAATGTGCATGCTGAGCACTACCGTAAATTACTAACCAACAGTTAAACAATAACTTAATAATAAATTCAGCATTAAAAGCTGGTTAGGTTGCACATGAGGTCAGTAAACGAGAGTGAATGTGTCTGGAATCAAGCAGTAGTGCTTAAATAATAATAACCTCAGCGCGACCGGTAAGATATTCAACATTTGTCTGGACTACTTTAGTACGATGTGTATAAAAACATGCGGTTACACCTCTTATCACCCGTAACACGGGAAGGGACTGATCCTTTTAAGCAGAATGACAAGTGGAGTAGCATCCACCATTTGAATGACTTTTATTGGGCTTTAAAATTACTGAAGAGGTGAAAGGGTCAAGAGGGAGAGCTTACAGGAGAGCTGGGGAAAAAAATTCATTTTTCCTGGCAAAGAATAACAGACTCTGTGTCAGTGCCATAAACACAAACTGAACACAAAAGACATTTCAAGTCAGCATAAAATACAGTAGGCTCTATGGGCCAAGACAAAAGCGGCTGGAAGATAAAGGCTTCATTGACAAGCTGAGCACTGAAGACAACTTAACCCTGGATCTGGCAGCATGCATGGAAGCAATTATTTCCACCTCTGAGTCTGCTTAGGATGAGCCCCTTGCATTTTTGTAGTACAGTTCTTCATTGCTTCTACTCCCACATACTACTGTGCGTTTCTGGAAATTTGACTTGTAGTGAGGGAAGGAAAGGGGAAGAGTGGGAGTGAAGAGAAAAAAAATACGTTACTTGGTACTAGGGGTATGATGGTTTACTGATATGACAGTAAGGATGACTGTCTCTCTCTCGCTCTCTCTCTCTAGCAAGGGGAACTCCAGTTAATATTATTTAAAATGATAGGTAGCACATACATACTGTATAGTACAATTTACAGTGTGTATAGTACAATTTATGAGTGTATATTATAAACACAGGCCTAAAAAAAAAGAGTCGATTTTCATGTAGGTCCATGTAGGTCACTCGAGATTTTCGATATTTTTCATTAAAGCCATTAAAACTATAAAACTGGCAAACAAGCCACCATGTTAAAACTATATTTTTCTTAGATATTTGTTGGATAAGTAAAATTTATTTGTAAAAAAAAAAAAAAAAAAAACTTAAACACAGAATTTTGTACCCACCCTACTGCTACAATGTTATTATAGGAACACTACACTACTTCAAAATTATTATAGGAATTCAGTATATATATGGATAAGAATGCATAAGAGTAATTATATAAGAATATATAAATTATAATTATTATAGAAGTACATCTTATAAGATTGAAAATTATAGAAAATTATATAATAAGTATAAGAATGTATAAGAATTCCTTATGTACAGTGGTGTGAAAAACTATTTGCCCCCCTCCTGATTTCTTATTCTTTTGCATGTTTGTCACACAAAATGTTTCTGATCATCAAACACATTTATCTATTAGTCAAAGATAACACAAGTAAACACAAAATGCAGTTTTTAAATGAGGGGTTTTATTATTTAGGGAGAAAAAAAATCCAAACCTACATGGCCCTGTGTGAACAAGTAATTGCCCCCTGAACCTAATAACTGGTTGGGCCACCCTTAGCAGCAATAACTGCAATCAAGCGTTTGCGATAACTTGCAACGAGTCTTTTACAGCGCTCTGGAGGAATTTTGGCCCACTCATCTTTGCAGAATTGTTGTAATTCAGCTTTATTTGAGGGTTTTCTAGCATGAACCGCCTTTTTAAGGTCATGCCACAACATCTCAATAGGATTCAGGTCAGGACTTTGACTAGGCCACTCCAAAGTCTTCATTTTGTTTTTCTTCAGCCATGCAGAGGTGGATTTGCTGGTGTGTTTTGGGTCATTGTCCTGCTGCAGCACCCAAGATCGCTTCAGCTCAATTTGACGAACAGATGGCCGGACATTCTCCTTCAGGATTTTTTGGTAGACAGTAGAATTCATGGTTCCATCTATCACAGCAAGCCTTCCAGGTCCTGAAGCAGCAAAACAACCCCAGACCATCACACTACCACCACCATATTTTACTGTTGGTATGATGTTCTTTTTCTGAAATGCTGTGTTACTTTTACGCCAGATGTAACGGGACACGCACCTTCCAAAAAGTTAAACTTTTGTCTCCGTCGGTCCACAAGGTATTTTCCCAAAAGTCTTGGCAATCATTGAGATGTTTTTTAGCAAAATTGAGACGAGCCTTAATGTTCTTTTTGCTTAAAAGTGGTTTGCGCCTTGGAAATCTGCCATGCAGGCCGTTTTTGCCCAGTCTCTTTCTTATGGTGGAGTCGTGAACACTGACCTTTATTGAGGCAAGGGAGGCCTGCAGTTCTTTAGATGTTGTCCTGGGGTCTTTTGTGGCCTCTCGGATGAGTTGTCTCTGCGCTCTTGGGGTAATTTTGGTCGGCCGGCCACTCCTGGGAAGGTTCACCACTGTTCCATGTTTTTGCCATTTGTGGATAATGGCTCTCACTGTGGTTCGCTGGAGTCCCAAAGCTTTAGAAATGGCTTTATAACCTTTACCAGACTGATGGATCTCAATTACTTTTGTTCTCATTTGTTCCTGAATTTCTTTGGATCTTGGCATGATGTCTAGCTTTTGAGGTGCTTTTGGTCTACTTCTCTGTGTCAGGTAGCTCCTATTTAAGTGATTTCTTGATTGAAACAGGTGTGGCAGTAATCAGGCCTGGGGGTGACTACAGAAATTGAACTCAGGTGTGATAAACCACAGTTAAGTTATTTTTTAACAAGGGGGGCAATCACTTTTTCACACAGGGCCATGTAGATTTGGAGGTTTTTTTCTCCCTCAATAACGTAAACCTTCATTTAAAAACTGCATTTTGTGTTCAATTATGTTACCTTTGACTAATAATTAACGGTTTTTGATGAGCAGAAACATTTAAGTGTGACAAACATGCAAAAGAATAAGAAATCAGGAAGGGGGCAAATAGTTTTTCACACCACTGTATATTTCAGTATTTAGTCAGCCACCAATTGTGCACGTTCTCCCACGTCAAAAGATGAGAGAGGCCAGTAATTTTCATTATATGAATACCTCAACTATGAGACAAAATAATAAGAAAAAAAATGAAAATCACATTGTAGGATTTTTAAAGAATGTATTTGCAAATTATGGTGTAAAATAAGTATTGGGTCACCTACAAACAAGCAAGATTTCTGGCTCTTACAGACCTGTAACTTCTTCTTTAAGAGGCTCTCCTGTCCTCTGTCCTCCACTCATTGCCTGTATTAATGGCACTTACAGTATGGTATTATTAATCACACTCCAAACTCCACTATGGCCAAGACCAAAGAGCTGTCAAAGGACACCAGAAACAAAATTGTAGACCTGCACCAGGCTGGGAAGACTGGCAGATGTGTCCCCCTGCTTAAGCCAGTACATGTCCAGGCCCGTCTAAAGTTTGCTAGATGATCAAAGCATTTGGATGATCCAGAAGAGGATTGGGACAATGTCATTTGGTTAGATGAAACCAAAATAGAACTTCGTGTTTGGAGGAGAAAGAATGCTGAGTTGCATCCAAAGAATACCATACCTACTGTGAAGCATGGGGGTGGAAACATCATGCTTTGGGGCAGTTTTTCTGCAAATGGACCAGCATGACTGATCAGTGTAACGGAAAGAATGAATGGGGCCATGTATGATGAGATTTTGATTGAAAACTTCCTTCCATCAGCAAGGGCAATGGAGATGAAACGAAGGAGTGGCTTCGTAAGAGGCCTAACCAGTCTCCAGATCTCAACCCCATAGAAAATCTTTGGAGCCAGCAAAGGGTATATAACAAAGTATTGAGATGAAATTTTGTTATTGACCAAATACTTATTTTCCATTTTATTTTCTTATTTTCTCTCTCACTCACCCATTCATTCCTATAGTTTTTAAGTGGGAGAACTTGCACAATTGGTGGCTGACTAAGTACTTTTTTGCCCCACTACAGTTAACATTACATAGAACAACAACACTGAATATTGAACTGGCTCCTTATTTATTCAAGCACAAAAAAAAGAGCCGAGAACAAATAAAAATACATAGCATCACTGTCAGGATTACCACCTTATATTTATAATGCAAACTGTCACACGCTGTACCCTGTTATTTGAAATAAACAGCTAACATCCTAGCAGTATTACCAACACATGCATTCATAATCTACTATTTTAATCCTTTTATTCAGTTTATGATAACGATAAGTCATAATCTAATTTACCATGTTCATACAGGCAGTGGCATCATCCGCTTTTTATCTTATCAGCATCCCAAAGTGTAAACAACAAATGCACACCAAATCTTCAGTTGAGACTGAATCTCTGATTATAACCCTCTATCTGAGCACAGATGATGTGGAATATATTACAATGCACTAAAAGTTATCTCTCTCATCACAAACACTCTCTCTCTCTCTCTCTCTCTCTCTCTCTCTCACTCACTGTCTGCCTGCTGAAGGTCTTGTTTGTACAACTCTCAGCCGAAATCTATTATTACTTCCTAAACTGACGAATCATTTCCACAAATACACACTTCCCCTCATGCTCCGCTGATAAGATAAATAGTGAAGTCGACTGAGAACAAACACGGAGGTAAGACGTTCACATTTCAATATGCAAAGCATCTCTGTAAGAAGGTCCATTTAAAAAGACTAGAAAGAAAAATAGCACTAGAGATGGCAGCGATCCAAAACCCAGGACCAGTATAAGGCTGATACCAATAAAACAACGTTCGAGCAGATCAGATCATGAAACCAGAGGTGGATTTAGATACGGGCAACATGGGTAGCCGCCCAGGGTGGCATCTTGCTGGGGGCAACACGACACGCATGTGCAATTGCTTTTCTAATACTCATTTGTACTCTTTTATGTTATCCTGTGGGTGAATTAACCTTGTAGTCACCCTGATTCTAGGTTGTGAACTACAGATGTCGCCATTAAGACTGCGCGTGTTTTCCCGCGAGATGCCACAATTTAGCGCGCGGTGTGCCGCGACTTGCCGCGAGCAACATTCGGGAATTTAAATAAACATTTTGTGCTTCAGTGAATATCTGCCAGATGGCGCATGGAAGGACTTTATCTAAAAGCTGGACCAAGTACAACGATTAATTGTGTATAATTACTTATCCTAAAACAATATTGTTTCCAATGCTGAAGCAAACATGAATTTTATTTTGTTTTACAACAGGTATTTCATAATGAACGTGTGTACAGTATATGTGCTTCATATTATTTTCATAATGGTGAAATGAGATGCCCAAATTCGTGTTTTAAAAGTTTCTTATAATGTTTTTGTAATGTCTTAACAGGGACAAAATAATGAAAGACATGGAAAGGCCTCGGTTTAAATGGTCTTGAAATGAATTTAATTTCATGATATTATTAACTGATTAACTGAATCTGATAGTGTTAACTATGCGAATATCCTGATTCGTGAATATGCCAACCTATCTTATTTAAAACGTAAAAATGTGTCGCCATCATCAGAAGACATGAATGAACAATACATATGATATAATTTTATCATATTAAGTACTTTCACTTTACAAAAGGCAGCGTTTTTATCAAAAGGCTGATTATGTTTTTATGTGTATACAGTATGTGGTTGTACAGTATGTCAATATATTATATAAGTATGTGTTTGTGCGCGCGTCTCATATGTAACATTCATATAAAATGCAATTCGTGATAAGTGTATGTTGTTAAAGTATTTGTGGATATGTATGTAACGACATAAACTGTTCAGAACGGGCCGGGTCGTGATACTGCAACACTCCTGTGATCTTTCGGTCGCACCAGTAAAAGGTGTCAGGGCCAAAGACAAAGCGCGCTGAAGAAGACACAGGCAAAGCCCAAGCCTCTGTCTGTCTAAGATACCGGCGAGAAAGTGAGGGAGAGAGACACGCATCAGTTTAGGGCGCACTCTCAGGTTAAAGTGCACACAGCACAAACTCTACTCTCTCTCTCTTCCTATAAATCTTCGGTAAGGGCATAAGCTCCGAGAGGATCTTTAATTTTTTGTTTTAGTTTCCAGAATCCCGTCCCTTCTTGCGTAGATGGCGGAGCTATGGTTATTTTGTGTTTTCAGTTTTCTTTTGCTTTCCTTTTAAGTTTCTTAATTAATAATCCCACACTATCTCCAAGCGGAAATGTCTTCCTGTGTCTGTCATAAGCACTCACAGCCAGGGCCGGTTCTAGACAGGCACATATGGGGGGGCAGTGAGAAATGGGAAGGGGGCGTCATGTGTACACATCATGTTCGAGCACTGTTTTTTTCCCTGTGCTTATAGTAACAGTATTGTCCTTGGTAAATTGTGTTGTTAGCTGCGTCCAAAGCCTGGAGAATTGGAATGCACTTTGTCAGGCCTCTACCTTCAGACCTGTCCAACTCGGGTGTCCCACTTGAAGACTAAGCTCCTGTTGGTATAGCTCTTAGGGTCATTGAGGCACGCAAACCCCCTGGCCACAATAAGGTGGCAATCCCTCAGGGGGAAACTGAAAAATAAAAATTAAATAAATAAAACAAAAATAAAATAAAATATCCTTAATCTAGATTTTATCAATCAACGACATAATATTTATCTTAGCTGGATGGTCTAATTCTCAAAAACGTTTAACCTAAAGTAAGACTTACCACACTAGAACTAGAATATTTACAAAATTGAAAGGTTGTCTTATGAACAGAGGTGGAAAGTAACGAATTACATTTACTCGCGTTACTGTAATTGAGTAGTTTTTTTGTGTATTTCTACTTTTTTAAGTAGTTTTAAAAATCTGTAATTTTACTTTTACTTAAGTACGTTTTGTTTGAAGTATTGTAATTCGCTACAGTTTAAATCATATTCGCTACTGAGTAAAAAATAAATGAATGAAAATGATAAAATAATAAAAATATTATGCTTTGTATAAATGCTCCATTGCGCCGCGTGTGTGTATCATGTCCTGGTTGCGCGCCGCTCCAGACTCCACTCCAGGTTTTCTGACATCGGCATCTTCCTGACCTTCCACACTGTCGCTTCCGCGACAGTGACGTCATCGACTAGCGCGACCATATATAAACCGAAGGGAGACGCGGGAAAGATGAAAGAGGTTGTGATTTTGGCGTTTTGTTATTTGGTTGTGTATTCCGGTTTGACTTTTTGCCTCCAATTGACTTTGATTATTGCTTTGTCGCTTTGGTTTGGTTGGTCTTTGTATATATTTGTAGATAATTTCACTGTTTTGGGTTTAGGGAGTCCGGGAAGGTACCTGTATTTTTGTTTGTGTTTTTTTTTCTCTTTTTTTTTTAGCAGGTAATCTAGCTACTAAATATAAATATCATTTTGTTTATTATTTTGGCCTGGGTCCATCCTGAATCTGATCCTCCTCCTCCTGTTGTGTGTGTGTGTGTGTGTGTGTGTGTGTGTGTGTGTGTGTGTGTGTGTGTGTGTGTGTGTGTATTGTTTTGTATATACAAACCTCATTATTTAATCAGTTAATGATTGGATCTAGTTATTTCTGCCATATACCACCATTTCCATACAGTTTAAAATAGAACCCTGAGCCAGTCTTTTGCTGTATGGCCCTAGACTGGGACGTAACACCATATTTAAGTGACCACTTTGATTTTTAAGCACAAGAAAAACAACAGCTTTATTATGCAAAGGTGTTCCTTCAGTTAAAAACAATTAGTTTGAGATTTATATCTGCTCATCTTTTTTGAACTACGCTAGAATGCCTCATCCCACCCCGCTGTTAAAAAAATTAAAATAAAAAAGTAACTCGGTAACTTTTACTCTGAGTAAATTTTTTAATGAGCTACTTTTTACTTTTATTTGAGTAGATTTTTATAATGGTAACTTTACTTGTACTTAAGTAAAATTTCACTGAAGTAACAGTACTTGTACTTGAGTACAAAATTTTATTACTCTTTCCACATCTGCTTATGAATAATAAAAAAAAATAGGTTAAAGCATATGGGCTATAGAACAGATCATATTATGTTTATATATACAGGTCCTTCTCAAAAAATTAGCATATTGTGATAAAGTTCATTATTTTCTGTAATGTACTGATAAACATTAGACTTTCATATATTTTAGATTCATTACACACAACTGAAGTAGTTCAAGCCTTTTATTGTTTTAATATTGATGATTGTGGCATACAGCTCATGAAAACCCAAAATCCCTATCTCAAAAAATTAGCATATTTCATCCGACCAATAAAAGAAAAGTGTTTTTAATACAAAAAAAGTCAACCTTCAAATAATTATGTTCAGTTATGCACTCAATACTTGGTCGGGAATCCTTTTGCAGATTCTTGTGCCTTGTGTCTCTCAACTTCCTCTTCACAATATCCCACAGATTCTCTATGGGGTTCAGGTCAGGAGCGTTTTTTGGGTTTTCATGAGCTGTATGCCACAATCATCAATATTAAAACAATAAAAGGCTTGAACTACTTCAGTTTGTGTGTAATGAATCTAAAATATATGAAAGTCTAATGTTTATCAGTACATTACAGAAAATAATGAACTTTATCACAATATGCAAATTTTTTGAGAAGGACCTGTATTTTTATAATTTGTAGTTATTTTTTATAGTAAATGAACAGCTCTCTTCTCTCCAATCCACTCTAAAACAACAGTCTTTCCCTGTGCGTGCGCTGCAGCCTGTGAATGAATACACACAGCGGAGAAGGGAAATCTAATACCGTATTACTGTATGTAGTGTCCCTTTTTCTGCGGATTTTTTCGCTACCGCGGATCATTTTATTAACTTGCAATATATTCATTTTGTGAGCATATTAATATATGATTTCTCAACATTTAAAAAATTTTATTTGAGGGGGCAAGACATTTACAGTGGTGTGAAAAACTATTTGCTCCCTTCCTGATTTCTTATTCTTTTGCATGTTTGTCACACTTAAATGTTTCTGCTCATCAAAAACCGTTAACTATTAGTCAAAGATAACATAATTGAACACAAAATGCAGCTTTTAAATGAAGGTTTACGTTATTAAGGGAGAAAAAAAACTCCAAATCTACATGGCCCTGTGTGAAAAAGTGATTGCCCCCCTTGTTAAAAAATAACTTAACTGTGGTTTATCACACCTGAGTTCAATTTCTGTAGTCACCCCCAGGCCTGATTACTGCCACACCTGTTTCAATCAAGAAATCACTTAAATAGGAGCTACCTGACACAGAGAAGTAGACCAAAAGTACCTCAAAAGCTAGACATCATGCCAAGATCCAAAGAAATTCAGGAACAAATGAGAACAAAAGTAATTGAGATCTATCAGTCTGGTAAAGGTTATAAAGCCATTTCTAAAGCTTTGGGACTCCAGCGAACCACAGTGAGAGCCATTATCCACAAATGGCAAAAACATGGAACAGTGGTGAACCTTCCCAGGAGCGGCCGGCCGACCGAAATTACCCCAAGAGCGCAGAGACGACTCATCCGAGAGGCCACAAAAGACCCCAGGACAACATCTAAAGAACTGCAGGCCTCACTTGCCTCAATTAAGGTCAGTGTTCACGACTCCACCATAAGAAAGAGACTGGGCAAAAACGACCTGCATGGCAGATTTCCAAGGCGCAAACCACTTTTAAGCAAAAAGAACATTAAGGCTCATCTCAATTTTGCTAAAAACACATCTCAATGATTGCCAAGACTTTTGGGAAAATAAGTTGTGGACCGACGAGACAAAAGTTGAACTTTTTGGAAGGTGCGTGTCCCGTTACATCTGGCGTAAAAGTAACACAGCATTTCAGAAAAAGAACACCATACCAACAGTAAAATATGGTGGTGGTAGTGTGATGGTCTGGGGTTGTTTTGCTGCTTCAGGACCTGGAAGGCTTGCTGTGATAGATGGAACCATGAATTCTACTGTCTACCAAAAAATCCTGAAGGAGAATGTCCGGCCATCTGTTCGTCAACTCAAGCTGAAGCGATCTTGGGTGCTGCAGCAGGACAATGACCCAAAACACACCAGCAAATCCACCTCTGAATGGCTGAAGAAAAACAAAATGAAGACTTTGGAGTGGCCTAGTCAAAGTCCTGACCTGAATCCTATTGAGATGTTGTGGCATGACCTTAAAAAGGCGGTTCATGCTAGAAAACCCTCAAATAAAACTGAATTACAACAATTCTGCAAAGATGAGTGGGCCAAAATTCCTCCAGAGCGCTGTAAAAGACTCGTTGCAAGTTATCGCAAACGCTTGATTGCAGTTATTGCTGCTAAGGGTGGCCCAACCAGTTATTAGGTTCAGGGGGCAATTACTTTTTCACACAGGGCCATGTAGGTTTGGATTTTTTTTCTCCCTAAATAATAAAACCCCTCATTTAAAAACTACATTTTGTGTTTACTTGTGTTATCTTTAACTAATAGTTAAATGTGTTTGATGATCAGAAACATTTTGTGTGACAAACATGCAAAAGAATAAGAAATCGGGAGGGGGGCAAATAGTTTTTCACACCACTGTATTTGAGGGGGCGCTGCCCCCTCTTGCCCCTGCGTAGAGCCGGCCTCGCTCACAATTCCTATTTCACTGACCCCCTCTAAAGCTTTTATAATCAGTAAAACATCTCTTGGTGCAGATCTCCACACCCCTAACAATATAATTAGGAGAAAAATGTAAATTAAGGATGTCTTGAAACATAATCCAGTAACTCTTTATTCATTTGAACATGGTGAAGGTGTTAATGTTTCATACATTCCTTTATTTGTCCTTTCTGTTTGTGCTTAGGTTTCACTGTTTTCCATATACGTACGTTTGGACAACAATGTTCCGGAAGCCTCCAAACTAATAAGTCTGCGTGTCATAGCCGATAACTGCTCCTTTTATCTGCTGGTTACGGCGCGGCGTCGACTGCTGATCAGTGTAAAGTAGCCTATACAAGCCAATCCCTGACCCCAAAAATAGTGTAAATGTCTGCAACAATCACTAACTATTAAAATGTTAAGAATTACATTTTTTTTATTTAAAAAAAACACAAATATATACATTATAATTTCTTTATACATAATATTTTCATTATATATAAACTCATGCTAGGGTACTTTTACTATGCTGAAATACCATTTAAAGCTATTTATTCATGTCTCTTTTATTTGCTTAATTACTTACTTACTTACTAACCAGAGAATGCTTTAGTAAAAGGCTTTAAAACAATGGCAGTCAAAAGCAACCCAACAGTGTGATTACAGTACCCGAAATGACACAGAATTAACAACCCAACATAAACAACTCAACGGTGTGTTTACAGAAACCCAGCATTTTTTTAGTGTACTACAGTACTAATGAATGGAGGAACCGCAGTCAAAGCCCGGGGATTCTGCGTGCTGTTGCGTTGTATTCAGCGAGTAGCATATATTTTTGTGTTTGTTTCGTTTCATGTCTGTTTTATCGATAAATCTGCTCATATCTGCGCACGCGTTTATCAGCCGTTTGATCAAAAAGCCGCACGTGCAACTCACTTTCACTTTGCAAAAGGCAGTGTTTATTGTTTCGTGTATATTTAAAGCGCATAAACACAATAAAACAATATTGTTTTAGGCTAACATATCATAAATTTTTTTTATTATTAGTTGTACTTCGTCTTTTTGCACACGCGCGCGGGTGCGTTGCAATAATAATAAGGATAATAACAATAATAAATTCGGAGCACTACTAATAACAATAATAATAATACTGAATGGAGAAAGCGCAGTTAAAGAAGTATCATCACTGAAGCAGAAGAAACTGAAGAATAAATACATATCAGTATTTACAGTTAGAGCTCGACACGTTTTTGAGCTCTGTCGCTTGCTTCGTATCGTATAATATCGTATATTTTGAATGCCTTCAGCATCATTTTATAATGTAGAAAAAATGTAAATCAGGAAAGACCATGGAATTGGAAGGCGTGTCCAAACATTTAACTGGAAGTATGATAGTATTTGCCTGTGGTTATATAGTTAAACCTAGTTACACTTTATATCTATTAATATAATCAATTTTGACTATTCAGGCAGCTACCTAATTCTCTAATGCCTAATACTAGCACTTTATAAATTTTGTGAACATCCATAATATTTTAGAAAAGGGTATTGCGATACATTTTACTACGATATCAATATCATATAGCACCGTACTATGGAGTGATGGAGTCAAAAGTATTTTTATTCCTTCTAGAAGAGAGAGCAAAAAAGTGAGGTACAGTACATTCTACATGCCATAACTTAAGTCACAATAGGACCTAACTTTCTTTGCGGACATTTAACAACTTTCAGTGTAACTAAAAAATGGACAAAAGGAGCAGTGTTCTGGTCTTAATTAATAACTATAATTGATGTCAAATTGGTTTAAGTGCGCTAGGAAAATCAATTGCTGAAAAATGTCATTATTCTTTCCGATTTCTTGGTCTCAGATATAAATGGCATCACTAAATATAAACAAAAAAAGTACCTTGTAGTTAAGTACATACTGCATTATAATTTCATACAATAATTCTTTAAAGAAATATAATAAATTTTCAGCTACAGTCTAAAGAAAAATCTTTTTTAAAGAAAAATCAAAAGTAAATATATTTCTCTAATAAACCACTGTATAGGCTGCCTAGGCTGATCCGCTTAAAAATGTAAATTTACTACATAACTGTTGAACTTGATAATTGTGCCGTCATGATTTTTTATGAATAATAATGCTCTGCGAGAGATTATGTGAGCGTAGGTCTTTGCAGCACAACCAGGAATAAGCGAATAAGTGAGAGTGTAAAAGCTACGATCCCAGTGGAGTCGTACAGCGCAGCACTTAGCTCATCCCTCTCGCCATGCTCCTGGGGCAGCTTTAATAGCCAATAAGAGAGGTCATAATTAATACCCCAATACAGGCACTAATAAACAATTCCAAATTGCCACCATAATCAGATGATGCAAACATCTACGAGTTACAAAAGTTCACAGCCACAACTGACAATTTCTTAATTGTATTCAGTCATTCATGGAAATTTTATTAACATGGAGCTGATGTATCCTGCCCTTCCTCTGTCACAACACCAGGGATCTAATTTCATTATTTTCCACAAGATTTGCTTGACTACTGCCACGATTCTAATGCTGCGCCAGTCCAGATGTTTATGCTATTTAAATTAGATGGCAAGGCCTGTTGGGTAAACATAATTAAAGAAAGTTAAGATTTTTTTTCCTTGCCCTCTCTTTGTCTCTCAGCACAAACCCCTCCCCCCCTCGCAAGTTTACTTCATTAGACAACTTTCAATTAACATAAGATGCCACATGGTCCTCCTGTATCGCATAGGCCTCCACAGATCTGTGCTCGGCTCAGGGTGCCGTGAAGGAGCCTTACGCACATCAGCGCACACCAAACACTGGCACAACAGGAAGTGCTAGACAGGCAGGGGTGAAGGTAAGACCAAGGCCAAGGAAGGAGATTTGGTATGAAGTGTGTGATGCGTAGCACGCCACTGCCATGTTTGCAGTCATGTAAAACGCAAGCATTCCTAAGCCTCGCCCTGCAGGACTTGTTAAGCATGACCTGTCTAAAACTATCTGAGAGAAGTAATGCATGGACACTGGACAGTGATGCAGCTCATAAGGAAGTAATCATCAATCGTTATTCCCAAGGGGACGCACGCGGTATTCTGCATTCTGCCACTGAAGCAGCTCAGGTAGTGGAGATGAATTCTAACGGAGGTAACTTGTGAACTCACAGTGTGCATGTGTTTAAAAGTATCATCAAGGTCCAGGCCAGTGATGAGAGCATTATTTCTGCGGTTTTATGAATACTAAACAGCTGGCCGAACTCTATGTGTGTGTGTGTGGGTGCATACAAAAAGAGTGGGAAATTATATCACTCATGTCAGAGTGCTAATAGGCCCGGCCTCACTCCAAATTTAATTTCATAAGCTGCTGTTCTTGATCCCCCCCCCCACCTTTTTAAGATCAGCAGCTAACAAATTAAAGGCAATATCACAGACAGTGTAATACAAGAGGTCATTACAAGATTATGTAAACTCTAGACTTGCATTACCATTCTGCCTTCATTTACATGTCCATTATTTTGGCAGAAATTAGTGTGTGATTAGAAAGCGTAGTAGCCTTTTCTCTTCACTGACAGATCTGGGCACACTGCCGTAGAGAAACTGGCCATTTGTGGTGGGGATTTATAGAATTATGCCATCATTTGTTGTTTTTGTCGGCGTGATTGCAGCAACGCCTCAGTCATAAAACCTAATCATTCTGTTCTGTTTCTCCCACCATGGCTCAAACCATTCATTTCTCACATTTGCTATAAACAGCCACATCAGGGGAAAAGACGAAGAAAAAGCGGCCCGAGCAGCATTATGCCAGGACCATACATCCGTTTATAAGTATGCAGCGCATGAAGCGTTCGCCATACTTTAGTGCACAGGAGCCGAGTAGCTGTCAAAATTACAACAGGCATCTCAAGTAATTATGTAGATTTATGCAAAACATTAACAAGAAGAATTAAATGCACAAATGAGGTGGCTACACTTGAATTGTTAAGATTATGAATAATTACCATGAATCTTTTTTGCTCTTAATATAACTTGTTTTTGATAAACAAAGCCTTAATTATCAGAATACTTCTGAGGATATCGGTGACCTTCATTAATCTTACAAAACAAGTCTCTGGTGAGCGCCAGCGGAGCAGGCCTGCTCCCCGAGAACACAAACAACAGGAGATGCGTTATGCTAACTAGCCACTTCAGAGAGTCGAGCGTGTGGCCAGGTATATCTTACAGCTAAGCCACGGATGCACGATCATGCCGAGCGACTAAGCCTTTCCATCTGGGACTCCCCATTCTGGCGACTCATTAATTACAATCATATTTCTCATCACCTTCTCCCTTCCCTCCTCAACAGGAGAGATATCCTTTCTTCACCTGATTCTGCCACAAGAATAATTGTTACACCGTCTCGATTCTTGTCTTTTCTGAGTGCTGTTTGATCACTGGGTGGCGAATTCCACCTGGCTGGGAAACCTTCGCGCGCTCTTCGTGCACTGCCCTCGGTATTGATTGTCACAGCGGCTTGTCAATCAACGTGTAGCCTCCACGCTCCTCTTCCTCCTACACAGTCTCTCGGTACAGACTGAGGGTCCATCAATCCAACCTCTAGCACTCCACTCGTCCTCGGCACATTCGTCCTCGCTCCACCCCTCCATCTGTCCCTTAAATACAGTGCTCCTGCTTTCCGGGCACAGAGAATGGAACAGATGAGAACAGGCTCCAGAAATGAACAACCATTGGACAGGAGTGTCCTGGTAAAATAACAATGTGCATCAAGGTCTGCTTGATGATTGTTTGTGCTGCATTCATATTGAGACACAGCATCTCGGTTTTTATTTTCTTAATATCTCCTTATACTTCCCGTCTCGGAGGAATAGCTGAACAGACTTTTTAGTTAGTGTCATTCTTTTTCTCCTTGCAGAATGCAGATGCTCTCTGCCAAGGTGTCAAGCCTTGACACTTTGAAGACTAGAATTAATATACAGCGCAGCTTTTGAGAGCAAGGGAGAGAGACAGCGAGAGAAGCTTAAGATGCTAATGCTAATATTGTACTGGGCAGTAGGTTAGGTGTCCACACTTCATAGCGTATAGAAGAATGAGAGCGGAACAAAGCCCACTCATTCTTTTTGTTATGATAATGTCGCTAGTGCACCTAGTATGCACTTGGGAGAGTAGAAAGCTGTGAGAGGTTGTTTAGCATGCTGAGGTGTGTGACACACACGCTCACACTTCTGGTGCAGTGCTCCCTAACCCTCGCCTCTCTGCCTTTCAGTTTCTACAATGACACACGACAGCTAGGCAGCAACAAACTACGCTAGTAACTGAACAATAATACTGTATGTTACATGTGCGCGACATATCATTCCTCAAACGATATTATCCACTGTTTCCTCCGAAAATTACAAATTCATGTGGCACGACGATTACCATTTATTATGAGATAATAATAAGGACTATTGCCTTTGTGTATTGATCTGGACAAACACTATAATTCAGGCAGTACGGCACAGACAGATGCAGCCCATAGCCTTCGTTTGGTTTACTGCTCCTCTTCTCAACATCAATGCTGCAATATTGGACAACTTTGCGTAAAAAAGATGGTTGCTGTTAACCTGTTAAGTAGTTCCAGATTTACTGAGTCTATTTCTACATGTTCCTTTTTCGAATCAATAGGTGAGGGGGGCTTCTTCTACAGCAGAAATCTGTTCATTTTCCACACACACATCAATAACACAACCCCATAGTTCATTCCTTTTCATCCTCACGCTCAGTTTTAGGCGATTTTTAATAGGACTAGTCTTCGGTTCAGAGACATTTCCCACAAGGCGCATAGGCTTTAAAGTTATTTTAGGCTGTGGGCTTAGACTATGGAGGTGCGATTTTGTGGGAAGAACTGACCCATAGACTAAAGCGCAGCCTGATCTGGGTAACCCACACACCCCACGGGTCACGCCATGCCCGTTACACAGACACAAAACTTGGCATCACATCTCCGTGAGTGATCCAAGGTGCACGCAGGAAAACTTGCCCGGGGAAGCAGGGTACTTTTTTTGGATATACGTGAACACCATGCACTATTGTTTCGTTCGTTATGTTTATACGGAATGGCAAGAAAAATATTTTCTTGTTGGCGTGCTCTTATGAGGATACATGTTGGTCGAGAATGCATTTGTGGATGGGCAATAAAGCCGCACACAGGCTGAGCCCATTATTATTCCGCTAATGAAATTGAGATAGTCGTTTAATTTGCTGTGTGTCGGTGTGTGAGCGGAGCCTGCTGTTTTCTGGTTCAGCATGGTGCAGAGAGGAAATCCGATCTCACGCTGCCTTCAGACCCGGTCCAGAGTCTCGGCGTCTGACCCTAAGGCTCGCAGGCAAACAGATGTCCCCTCAGGCCCCCATAAGGCCTCTTTAATTATCCCTCTCTCGCCTCCATAATAAAACATTAAGTCGGCTAATCGAATCGGATGCAGATGACCCGTACTTCCAGTGCTGTCCTTTCTCCACATGAAGACATATTGAAGCCCGACAACACGCACACGCAAACTTGCAGATTGTCCAAATAGCCATACCCCATCAGCCATCAGATGAATTAGAGGCAAGAATCAACAAACAGCTCGTTTTCAGACATGAGCAGAAACTAGATTAAAACCATCAGTCATTTTAAATATAAACCATCTGGCTCCGCTTGATAGACGTTTCATACTTTTTATGGCTTCTGCCTCGATGAGTCATTATACAAACACAACAAACCCAAGTCTCAGCTTTTTCACAGATCTTACATAAAAATTCTCTTACAAGCAACTCTACTCATCTTTTTTCTTCTTTTTCCCAAATGAGGTTCATAGTCTTAGATATTCCACATGCATTCATGATACCGTGACCACGAGTGGCAGTGTGACAGGTGTGTGTGTTTTTTTTTGGGTCGTTGCTGTCGTGCCACAGTAGTTGTGCGAGCGAAGCAAGCACGCTGGAACCTGCTAGACTGACCTGCTAAATGTATTCTGCTCTCAATAACCGGTCCAAGTTGAAATTCACGTAAAACGCCCGCAACTCCCGATGCTTTTAAAAGCCACATCTGATAGTAGATAATGACAGAGATTTCAGAGCCATTATAGACGGCTATCAAATATTCCATTCTTTTTTTTTCCACATTCAGATTTGTAAAACATCCGCAGAGAGGCTGCCACTGCTCGGTATCTGCACAACACAGAGAAAGATAAGACTGCCTGGTACCAGCTGAGGCTGTGACAAAGAAATAAGAACGTGCTTATGAAAATGAAACATACAAAAACGCATGAGTTTGCTAACTCGCACTCACCAATCTAAAGGTCAGCATTTGAAGTAAACAAATACAGCTGCAAAACAGCATCCAACATTCAGAATCTAGAATCTGGAATAAAGATCATATTGTAAATTTTTTTAAATGACACTTTTATTAGTTATGTCCATCATATACGTAATGTAAGAGACCATTGTATATAACTAGATCTATGACAGCACAGAAATAATACCTGCAAAGTACAGGAGTTGCATGGTAGTATATGTACAGTGCTGGAACAAATGTATCAGGATGAGGGTGTACCTGGGTTTGAAGTTATTGGTATTTTCTGGGTTTTAAAAAATAGCTTTTTTAAAAAGGGCTGCTAATACCAGTCTTGGAAACAATGTGCTTTAAAAAATATGGCAGCTAATAGCAGTGTTAGTATTCGAAATAAATTATAATCACATAAATTGAAATGGAATTAATGAATTAACTTTTTTTTTCTTCCCAGATGAAAGCAGTGAAAAACATCCTGTGAACAACGGTCCTATGATCAGAAAGTAAATAAATACAAGGCATATTTTTAATAAAAAGCAAATTATAGATTTGTCCTGAACAACATGGAGAACAAGAGGAGAAGAAAAGAATGAGAGGTTCAGCAGACACATATCAAAAAACTTGTCCGTAATGCGCAGGCATTCACCCATTGGACCAACAGCTTTCAATTTATTAGCATGACAAAAGACACAATCATTTTGGATATGCCTGAATGCTATTTTCATTAACTTTGCAATGATTTATTAACAAAAGTGTCAGGAATGTAATAAAAGCAGCAGGACTTGGCAAAATACTGAAACAGGAAAATAGAAAGAATTAAACAACATAAAACAAAAAGAATGCAATGAAAATCATAAGAAGAGGGTGAAATAAGGAAAAAGAAATAAAACACAGAGAAGTGGTGTGGAGTTTATCTGGCATCATCAGGTGAACAACTCCATCTCTGACAGGGTAGTAACAAAACTCTGCAATTAATACAGAAACATTTCATGTCAGTGTAATTACCCTGCAGCGAAAGTCAGACAGAGGAAGCAATACCATCATCAGCCAGGCCTGTATTAGCCATGACATACATGCACACACCCTGACATGTACACACATACACATGCCAGTGTATTGCATGGTATAAACTCATGCCTTGAGTGAGGAAACAGGAGCCTATACAGGCCTTGTTGACAGTTACTTTCACTTATCATGTGGCTTGTCTGCTGTTTCTGTTGGTGGGGCAGATTTTTTTTTTTTCCCCTACACACAGTCCATATTTTTCTTACTCAAAGTTGCAAAAGCCCAACAGCGCTATTCCTGACATGATGATGGCAAGACCACACTGAAAATCATCAACTCTGCATTATTCTCCTCTTCAGTCCTAAAGATTGCCTGTGCTCACAAAGATCTCCAGCATTTCCCTCAACTTCAACTTCTTGATGATATATTTTCAAAGCTCCCTTTTTTTCCCCTTCACAGTAGCAAGAATTACTGAGTCAACTCTGTGCAAAAAGATTATTTTGAAAAGCCAATAGAAAGAGATACTGTAACTATACTACAGAAAAGAAAATATGACCCTAGTCAAGAGTTGCCAAAGTATAGTTAAACTCACAAAGTGAGAGAGTCCCCTACTTCACCGAGATTTCATCAATGTTTCAGCTGACATAACAAACACCAGATTACACAGAAAGTAAACTAGTTAGCAGACAGCACCTGTTGTGTAAGCAGGCTGCTTTAGCAAATTATGAAAGCCGTTTGATTACCAATCGGGGAGATTTTGGTATTAACAATAATAATGGAGGATCTGGCAACCACATACAACCCTCTGCAAATCTTTACAACAGTTGGTATTGCACAGACACTGGCATGATGGGGTGCGTCATACTGTGTGTACAGTAACATTCTGTTGTGTTTTTGGACAGTGTCCACTTTCAGGGCTCACATTCAAATATACATAAAAAAACAGTAGCGTCCCTCATATTCTTAACAGAACACTTAGTATTTTACGGAATTAATCTCTATGTGCTGCATCTGTAGTGTAATTATCATTATCGTGGTCAAGATAACCAACATGTTTTTTCTGAACTGAGAACAAAACTGCAAATTCACTTTGCATGGAAGTCTACAAACACTCCAACAAGCACTTCAACAAATATGAGACAGACTGTCTTAAGAAAATAAGCAAGATAATAAAATGTGCATGTATTTATGTACACTTTCGTGCTTAACATGCGTAATCAGGCACAAACGGCATAATTACATACTGTACATGTGTATATATACCGGTGACAAACAACCACAAATTCCTCCTTCTGAAAAACTAGAGTCTCTAAAAGCACAAATTATACATTTATATAATTTTCAGACATACAGTGGCTTGCAAAAGTATTCGGCCCCCTTGAACTTTTCCACATTTTGCCACATTATGGCCACAAACATGAATAAATTTTATTGGAATTCCACGTGAAAGACCAATACAAAGTGGTGTACACGTGAGAAGTGGAACAAAAATGATTCAAACCTTTTTTACAAATAAATAACTGCAAAGTGGGGTTTGCGTAATTATTCGTCCCCCTGAGTCAATACTTTGTAGAACCACCTTTTGCTGCAATTACAGCTGCCAGTCTTTTAGGGTATGTCTCTACCAGCTTTGCACATCTAGAGACTGAAATCCTTGCCCATTCTTCTTTGCAAAACTTCTTTTCCGCCACACATAGCGTTTTGCATTTTGGCCAAAAAGTTCCATTTTGGTCTCATCTGACCAGAGCACCTTCTTCCACATGTTTGCTGTGCAAACGGGACTTCTCATGGTTTTCTGTTAACAATGGCTTTCTTCTTGCCACTCTTCCATAAAGGCCAACTTTGTGCAGTGCACGACTAATAGTTGTCCTATGGACAGATTCACCCACCTGAGCTGTAGATCTCTGCAGCTCGTCCAGAGTCACCATGGGCCTCTTGGCTGCATTTCTGATCAGCGCTCTCCTTGTTCGGCCTGTGAGTTTAGGTGGACGGCCTTGTCTGACAGGTTTACAGTTGTGCCATACTCCTTCCATTTCTGAATGATCGCTTGAACAGTGCTCCGTGGGATGTTCAAGGCTTTGGAAATTTTTTTGTAGCCTAAGCCTGCTTTAAATTTCTCACTAACTTCATCCCTGACCCGTCTGGTGTGTTCTTTGGACTTCATGGTGTTGTTGCTCCCAATATTCTCTTAGACAACCTCTGAGGCCGTCACAGAGCAGCTGTATTTGTACTGACATTAGATTACACACAGGTGCACTCTATTTAGTCATTAGCACTCATCAGGCAATGTGGCTGGGCAACTGACTGCACTCAGACCAAAGGGGGTTGAGTTATTTGCAGTTATTTATTTGTAAAAAATGTTTGGAATCATGTATGATTTGCGTTCCACGTCTCACGTGTACACCACTTTCTATTGGTTTCTCACGTGGAATTCCAATAAAATTGATTCATGTTTGTGGCTATAATGTGACAAAATGTGGAAAAGTTCAAGGGGGCCGAATACTTTATATATATATATATATATATATATATATATATATATATATATATATATATATATATATCAGGGGTTGGCCATTGCTGATCTTTATAATGAAAAAATATCTAATACAAAAAAGACTGTTAATTTGGTAAATATTAACATGGTTGTGATTATACAATCAAGGCCTCAAATCAGCTGTGCTGATATTCACTACAACAGTATGACCATGAGTTTTATTTTTATTAATTAAAATACTTCTCAAATACCCAACCGCTGGACAGAGCACTGTGTGACTGACAGTCTGAATTTCAGCATAAAGAACTATTCCTGACAATGCAAATTTTATTTAGTAAATACAGATAAGTGGAGTCTTACAAACAGTATCAGTATCAAATCTTTTTTTTTTAATGCATAGAAATGTAAAAACAGCCAGTCTGCATACATAAGCCTAGAAACCTTGAAAAGTTGCATGCCATGTGCTATAATAATCAATTCCATTTGTAATAGAAGTATAAACCTCAGGCTTCTACACACTATAATACATTTCAGGTCAAAGACAATAATTTCATATTTGATGATAATATTTGACAACCACTGAATCTTCTACAATAACATGAAATGCAAAAAAGAAGGGGAAAAAATTCATTGAGATTTTATTCAGAAGCCCTCCATCCATACTGTGTGACCAGTTTTGTTCAAGGCCTGTCATTTATTTGCAAATGATGCTTGTAAATGATGGTGTGAAGAAATATTTTAAAAGCAAATTAAAGAATTAAAGAGTTACAAGCAAATCTATTTTGTAAGCTATTGAACAGTTTACTGATCAGTTATAAATATATGAATGACTCGTTATGATTTCATTGTTCATATAAATATAAATAATTGTTTTTATATCAGTTAACTATCCTTTTTCAGTAATAATTCATTTTTATTCATAATTGATTTACTGTAGAATGAATTATGATCAGTTTATTCATGTTGTATGGATTCCAATCAATCAGTCAAAATCATCCAAACATACATCAGCTAGACAGACAGACAGACAGACGATAGACAGACAGACAGACAGACAGACAGACAGATAGATAGATAGATAGATAGATAGATAGATAGATAGATAGATAGATAGATAGATAGATAGATAGATAGGATTTTAAAAGTACAATATATACGGATATTGAGTACAAGTATTTAGCACATATTAAAATCTGCTAAAATATGGCACTTAACAAATAGTATAAAATGTATTAAACTGTGACTGTAAATAAGAAAAAAGTAAAATAGAAATATAAGAAACCAAATATTTCTCCTAAAATAAGAAGCTGTCATATTGCATTGGACAATATTAAAATGTAATTTTTCCCCATTTCACTTTTGAAGAAAACGAGTTAACAATACTCGTGGTTGAGACAAATGCAAAAGAGAAACATGATCAAGCTCAGCAAAGCCTTGAACACATCATAATTCGAGCATGTGAAGGGTTTTTCCAGATCACCACACAAGATGAGACGAGGTTCATCCTGGTAGTACTTTGAACTTCAAAGGAAAGCTAATCATTGTCAGGGACTGAGCATTGTGGTGGGTGGTAAAAATATAAACCCTCAGTCTGCTTCAACATGTCTTAACCTGAGAACTTAAAGAGCTCCTCACTAGCACTTGCATGGCACCTGGAATGTGCACCTGGACTACACATCTCAGAAAGCTCAGACACCTGGCGGAACCCAGGACACAAAGCACAATCTTTTGATCATCTATATGAGATTACTGAAACAGAGAAAATATCTGCTGACCACCTAAACAACTCATGTTAATTATGAGTGAATCTTCAATAAACCTTTTTTTCTCTCAGTACAGCAAAATGTGTGGAAAAACTTGCCTATTGCACTCACACATGCAACCTGTTGCGATTGGTCTGAAAACCTGATGAATTATTTATTTGAGTGATATTAATCATGAACCCAACTATTTGTCACTCAACAACAATGATACAGAAGAAGGCCAAAATCCAAACTCGCCTTCTTCTGCGAAGTCGGCATGTCAGGAACGACCCTCGTCATGAAGAAGTCCTCTTCTACACCTTCAATTTGATGCGAAATAATCATTGAGGGATTACCAGAGAGACTGGTACAATTAGTGGAACCTTAATCTAATGTATGTTTGAGAGATAAATATTCCCCTGCCTTCCCCAAGGAAAAATGTCAGGGTGGTGTAGCATGGCTTGAAAAAGAAACAAATGGGGGGGGGGGGGGGGGGGAACATGTACTCCTTATATATAGTAAATTTTTAGAGGAGCTTATTCTGGCTAAGGTGCCTGATGAATGAGGTTCCGTTCCTCAGCTCTTTCAGGGAAAGAAAATAAGCTCAACATTGCAATTTAGTAAGCTGTATAAATCAGTTCGTGACCACAAATAATTCTGCAAGGAGAGAATTTATATGTTTAATTACAGTGTGCAGGTGCCAGGCTTGTCTTCCTCATTATTCTAAGATATATGAAACATGCTTAATACCATGTACAACAGCAGGACAAAAGGAAGACAAAGCAATTAGCTGGGCATTATTTAATAAGCTACTTCTACAGGATGCTCCACTTTGGCCTGGTACTTCATAACCTACATCTCATTTCACAATGAGAGCGTTCCAGATTCCCTTAGAATGGTTGGCCGTGTTAATTGGTATTTACATTCGTCATTATACTAGTAATTACAAGAGGTAGAGGTGGATCCTTTCATGTGGTGTTCTTGCTTGAGTACAGTAGGCTACACAAGGGAAGGGGATATTGTGGCCAAACAGTGGTGAACCTTACACAGAGGGTGTTTTTTTGCAGCCTTTGTTTTTGGAAAGGGGCGACCATTCAGCTCACACATCCTAACAGCATGGAACAAGCAAGGGGCAAAAATAAATAAAATGAAATAATGAAAATGCAGACTAAAGATACTGCCCATCCACACAGGAGCCTGGAAGCAAATCGGCATGCCAGTGCAGGTGGCAGGAGGTTTAAATACCAAGCAGATAATGGTCACGAGAGAGCGAGAGCGAGTTAAAGAGCAGTGATGTGAAAGCCACATGTGAGCTAGGCTTCTCTTTTTTCACCACAGGCCACATGCCCTCACTGCACTCCTAGCCTGGAGATATTTAACCTGTCAGCACAGCCAGGCCCAGATCCTCTGTGTTTTCTAACTTTTCCTTCCTCTTGCTCTCTCTCTCACTGTTCCTGGAGTTGTTCAGTGATCCCTTCACATGAGGCAGGACCTCACCTCACTGCCAGCTTCCCTACAGCTGCTTGCACTTATACGCATTCTGTATTAAGCTTGGCCTGTGCTGCTTTGGCATTGTTTGGTAAGCAGGCAATAGTGAACCATGGGAATATCTTGGCTCGAAAGGCCACATGGCCATGCCCAGAATGACATGGTCTGCCTGGCCCGAGCCAGTCTCACCGGACTCATCTGGGCATCGCGCCGGACACAAGCCATTGCCTAAAATACCATATTTCACTCCAATATTACCAAAGCAAGAACGGCTTTGCTATCCTGCTGCTAAAACCCAAAGGTCCTTTCAGACAAAATACATACCAGACTTGTGATATGGTGTCTATAGATGTTTATACAGGTGCACTATTTTACTATAGCAGAAAGATTTAAGGAAACTTTACTCTAATGTCCTTAGCAATTGTGTTGATAATATTTAGTCAATGTTGTATGACTGGTATTCTGATGTCACAGGGGACATCAAGTTGATGTACTATATAATAAAGGAAATAATTTCAGCGAACTCAAATATATGCATCGGGCAAAGGTCAAGTTTGAGCTGAAAAAGAAAACATAAAAGCGAGAGCAAGGTTCTAAAAAGTTTATATGAAGCAGTTCCGCTTGATTACAGCACAGACTCGATTCAGCTAATTACTGATCCATGATATGACATGCATGACAGCATTGATAGCAGGATTAATATGAAAGTTGAAGATCATGTTTGAAAAGAAGTAAGAGATGAGGAAGGGAGAGAGCTACATACACTAAAATATTAAAGTATGCTGCTGTATCAGTCTTACACATATAAAACAAAGACTGAATCAAACATTTTTGAACTGCATTGTGGGAAGGAAACTGTTAACCCAAATAAAAAAAACAAACTAACATGTTAATAAAGAACTAAGAGAAACCTTTAAGAGTTGTTCAAACGCCATTTAAGGCTTAAATATAAATATATACAGTAAATGTACGTAAACTCTGATAAGAGAAAAAGAAGGAGTTTGTAATACTATTTAAATTTTAAGGGCAGTAACCTCTAACTGAAGGTGGAATAAATATATGAGGGGTGTTCAAACCAGTCAAACCAGGATTTTGATTGTGCAGAATGACAGAAAACAGTTGAGTGTAAGAACTCTGCGATGATTTCTCTATATAATCCCCTGCTACACAATGCACTTATCTCAGTATTAAACTAGCTCTTGGATACCATTCATCAAAGAGGAAAGTTTTTTTTTTGAAGACTGCCTACTTCATGCATGAAATGCTGGCCTCCCAGGAACACCTTTACAAAAACATGTAGAAATCACTTGGACCGCAGTCAGGACGATCTAATTTCCTGTAATGTGCAAGTGGTGTTTGTGAATGTTTACATGTACGGATCCCACAGACAGATGCATCTTTTCCGCTTGTTGGTGATAAGTTATCCATTGACTTTCAAGGATCAGGTACTCCACTCGCTGAATCACAGGAGTGACCGCACTGGGCTCCGAGTCACCTAGAGTGGGACCATCATTCATGGACATATAGCCTTCATCAAAACGTTTGCATCATTCAAATATCTTACTGTGGTCAAAAATCTCGTCACCATATTGTGCTTGAATTCTTCTAAAATTTCTTATGTGCCCTGCAGTGGAATGACATCCCATCCAGAGTAAATGTAAATGTCATCAGTGATCAGTTTTACACCTTTATTTACAAGAAATTCAATTGCAAGTCCAGGTTTGACTTGAACACTCCTTGTATTAATCTCCTAAAGATTTACTGTAGCATTTTTTATGATGATCTATGTACTGTATGGTAGAGAACGGGGTAAAATGATTCAGTTTGGTATTGCAATTTTTTGTATTGTAAATCATGTATTACCACATTAACTCCAAAATCAAAATTTTATCTTTTTTTTTTTTTATTCAATTCAATTTTATTTATATAGCGCTTTTAACAGCAGCTTCATAAAATTAAAAGAAAATTATGGAAATGTAGGAGCAAGTAAACATGTGTATAGAAGGTGTATATAAAGGACATATATTCATATGTGTTTGCATTGTAGGCTGTAACATTGTTGTTCCTCTATAATCTCTATAATATATTTACACCTTTGGCAGGAAGCACAGCATAGGGGAAGTTTGGTATATCCAAAGAGAGCCAAACAGAAAAGTATCTCAAGCTCAGGATTAATCCAGGGATCCTACTATAGCTGAAGCAACGCAGCAAAAAAAGTTACTATACCTTGTGTTGTTTTGTGAGCTGACAGGTAGAAACTAATGTACTTCTCACAGAAAAAAAAATTGATCTCTGAAATGATTAATTATACACATTTAAAGCTGAATTTATGAATAGCTTTGACTGAAGAATTCATGAAAGTGCTTCACATAAAGGTTTATTCACTTTTTGAACAACTGTGCTTAGACCACCTTTATAAGTGAGCTTCAAGTAAACAGGTTTTCTTTTCATTCATCAATACAGAGAAATATGTTGAAATTTGTATTCATCCATATAATTTGAGTTGAATACAGATGCAGTGGATAAAGATTACGTTGAAAACACTGAAGTGTTCCTTTAAGTCCTTAATAGTGTACAAGAGAAGTACAAAAACCTGTTATTGCAGTATAAATCAGTAAATGGCAAGACAAAAGTTCATGGACAAGAAGAGAGAAAAAAACACACAGACACACAGAATGCACTCATACTGACTGAACAAGTGTGAGCCCTGTGTTTTCACCATGATCACGCTGTCCTCCCTTTACCCAACCAGCTTTACCTTGAATGCCACTTTTCCATCAGAGTAATTAGCTTTTATGCAGTGAAAAGTGCTTTTGCAGAGGCCAAATCAAATTTGCTCTATTTGAAAGAGGAAGAGAAGGAGCCATAATAGAAGCTAAGAGGCGCTGGTGTGTCAAAGGGAGCAGGATGGACGGTCGAGGAACGGCCTTGGCGTAGCTCCTACCTGTCTGAGTCTGACTGGCAGCCCTCCAACTGCTTAAACGTCCATCAGTCTGTGGTTCCAGCGACTGCCTGGCCTCAACTGTCAATCCTGGGGGACACACACAGACACACATCCACATGAGAGTTAGAAAGAGAAAACACAAGCTCTTGGTAAGTACAGCTACTGCAACTCCTACCGCATCAAGCGCCACTCTTTCTGGCAAGAGATGCAAAGCTTGAAGGACATGCAAACCACAAATCTACACCAGTAATTCCAGCCTGAGAGAATACGGCTCAGCGAGCGGGAGCAAATTATACTTTTAAGCATCTTTCTTTGTTCCTTGTTTTGTCACATCCTGGAAGGAACTTGATTCGTCTCCTTCGCAACATGGCAGGAGAGGTAGCTGTCGCACCTGTTTTCTGGCACAGAGAAGGTTTGGGCTTAGGGTCATTTTATAATGAGTAGAGGCAACGCTCACAGGGACTGTCAGATATACCGCAGCCCACCAGCGAGATCAGCCAGGAGAAGAGAGAGAGAGAGAGAGAGAGAGAGACAGAGAGAGAGAGAGAGCAGGTAGGAGAGTGATAAGAGACAGAGAGGAAGAGAGGAAAGCAGCAGATGAGGAGAGACAGGAGGGAGGATGACAGTGCCAGGAGCCAGCTGCTGCACGATCTGCACTCTTTTACAGCATTGCATGATGGGAGATGAGCTGACATGGGCTATGAGGTCACACTGGGATGGCTGGATTGGATTGGATTGATTTAATAGTAGTGTCTCTCCGTTACCTTGCTGCATCCCAAAAAAAGCAGGCATAACAACCTGAGTAGGATATATTTGCACATCGCTAAATACAGACACATAAAAAACGAAAAGAAAAAGGTAAACAGTAGCACCATTTGGATGGTGGGCTGTGCAATCACCTTGTAAAGTGTATTTTATGGCCCATTGTTTATGGGCAATTATGATGGCAGGTGTACGAATGAGATGCGCACACACCCGGTTTGAAGCATGCGGCGGTTTGGGATGTTGAAAACAAAGACGCTTAATATCCATCTGCGTGTATTAATAAGTGTGTAAAGACGTAGTGCGTTTATGTGTGAGTGTAATATGATGGGTACAAGTTATTCGGTCCCATATTCTGCATCCTACGCCCGTTTCTCACCATCCTGCTGTCGACTTTATCTTCATCTTCCTCCTGCCTCATGTCTGGGCCCTGACGCACTCCCGACCCCCTTACACACATTTCGGTCATCTCTGGTGTATCTCACATGTATGTACGCCTCCTATATATATGTTATCACCATGCCTTTTTATATCATATAGTACACCGCGGTACGCTGTATGCCAGCACTTTTATAACCTGAACATCGGTTTCCTTGCCTTTTTTTTCAACTGCCTTTGGGCTCCATTTGCCCAAGAGGTCTTTAAATGCGATCAAAGAAGAGATTAGAAGAGCACCACAGAAGGTATTTAAAAACAAAGGCTGTTGTTGTTGCGCCGTGGTGTCCTAGCGTGAGAGTCCGTGCTGTTAGAGTGCTCGAATTCAGCTCAGCCCTTAAACACACTCAGAGGCTTAGCAGAGCACGGGGGAAATGATTAAAAACCTTCAGCATTTTTAGCCGCTTCCAAAAATAAGTTCGCTTTGATGTGTGTTTGTGTTGAGGGCAAGACCGTTGTTGTTATTGTTGTTGTTTCATTTTATTTTTCTCCCCCCTGCCCCAAGTGGTACAAGAGAACACAGGTAAGTGACACAGGTGTCCTATGCTCTTCTGCCCAGGGCCTTGTGTATTGTTTTTTTTTCTGTAAAATGACCCCTTACAAAGGAAGAAATAGAGAAAAAGAGGGGGGAAATGAGAGTGAGAAAGTGAGTAGGAGACTAAAGCAGGGAAGGAGAGACTGTGAGTGTGTGGGTATGTGTGTAGCACAGTTAGAGCCCATTTCTGCAAGGGCCCCTGGCTACAGTGTTCAAACAGCCATGATATTAAAATAAAAAGTGTGCAGAAGCGTTGGGGTTTGGAGCGATCCATAGTGAGGTATTGATCAAGGTTAGGGCTCATCCTGATCATGATGCTGGCTGGAGGGCGTCTCTCTCTCTCTCTCTCTCTCTCTCTCTCACTCACTCACACACACACACACACACAAACTTACAAATAGGTGTGTATTCTAAAAATGGGATTCCACATCTGAACTAACAAGAACATCTCAGGGGGCTCTTTGAGGCTCTAAGGAGAGCAAAAAAAATTACTGTTCTTTCTTTCATTCTTTCTTTTTCTCAAGATAGCGACACTAACCAGCTCAGCATGTGCCCAAGACACCAGCAAGTTCTTTCTAGAGAAAAAAATAATAAAAGAGAGAAAAAAAATGAAATCAGGTCTATAGGAGAACTCTCATCTTCACTCAATTTGCTTGTTTATGCTGGTGAAGAGGCATGCTGACTGTGACAGACATGAATCTCCACCTCGTGCTACCGGAAGCTCCGGTGTGGAAAGTGAAGTTTTAAAGGGAACATGGAGGATTTATAAGCTCTTTCATAGACAATGTGGGACTACTCGAGTTTTCATGTGCTGCCTTTTAAAACATGTCTGCAGCTTTACTCAGCGTGGGCTAAAACAGGACTGAACACATGCTGCTGTATGAGGAAAGCATAACTGCACCTTGAGCAAGTGCTCTCTGATGAAAGAAAAGAGAGAAGTACTTTTTTGTTTATTTTTTTTTTTCAGCTAGCCTGAAAAAAGAAAAATGCTTATGAAAATGAAGGTGATGTTTGAGTGCTCTCTCTGAATAGGTTTACGAGCATATATACAGCATATGCACCTGCGTGAAACAAGGCCAAGTGCTCATATACGCTTAGAAATGAAATAAAAATAAAAAATAACTGTCAGAAAGTGATCTTTGTAATAAGGTAGTTGCTAGCTTTCTTCAAGTAAATGAACGTACTTCTTTTCAACGTGTGCTAAAGGGGGGGGGGGGATGTTGACTTGTACTTGTACTAACTCCCACTCTGTAATAAAGTTTAAGTAAAATAATATACATGAATCCCTTGTGTAAGCACATGTTTTCCACGGAGATCCTGTAAGTTTGTGTAGATTTAAACCAGAGTACAGTAACATCAGGCACTGCTATATAGACTAATTATACTGTATGCTGTCACTGCTTTATCATATTTTATTTAATCCTATAGTTTCCCCAAAATATATTCTATTCTATTCTATTTCATTTAATTCTATTCTGTTCTATTAAAATCCTATTTCATTATATTTTTTATTACATACTTTTCACTATATCATATTTTACTCTATACTACACATTTAAATTTTTTGTTGCATCTTTTATTATAATAAATAATATTTTCTATTCTATGAATTCTATGACACTTTCTATGAATCTTAGTTTATCTATTTAGTCTTCATTCTATCCGATCCTAACCTACCATATCCTATGCTATCACATTTATCATTTGTTTTCCAGCCTCTTAAATTATATACTTTTTTTTAATTAAATCTTATCATTCTATTCTATTCTTGTCTATGATACTAAATCCCAATTCATCACGTTCTATCACTTACCCTTTATTATGTAATATTCTATTATATGCCATATATATTTATTCTATTATGTCCTATGCTAATCTGTTATATTAAACCTGAGTCTATCTATTTAATCCTATTCCATTCCATTGAATTCCTTCATATTATTTTGTATTTCATCATATCCTATTGTTCTATTCTATTCAATAATATTACATTTCACTCTACCTATTTTACTTTATACTCTTTTGTTATGTCAGATTCTATTTTATTGCATTTTATTTAATTCCATTCCCCTAATCCCATTTCATATTTTCCCTATTCTATGCCATGATATTTAATCTCAGTTCATCTATTTAATCCTACAGACTCACAGTCCATTATATTGTATTCCATTCCATTAATCCAGTTTTATCCTATCACATGCTATCCTATCCCATTTGTTTCAGCATTTATTCTATTTTATTCTGGTCTATTTTATTCTATTTTGTCACAATACATGTCATTTTATTTTGCTATTCCTATACTATAATTATTTTCAGTCTGTCAAATTTTAAATCTCATTCCATTTTCCCATTCTATTCTATTACATACATTTATATATTCTATACATTCTATATATTCTATATTCTATTCTATACATTTCATTTTACTCTATGTGTCCTGTTCTGTAATATTGTATTTCAGTTTATGCATTTAATCCTGTAACTATAGTTTCCCAGAATTATATTCTATTCCCTTCCTTTCAATTCAATTCAATTCCATTCCATTTCTAAATCCCATTTTATCCCATAAATTTCCAGCCCCTGCTATTAAATGCAGCACCTTTTATTAAATCCTATTCAATTGTGTCCTATTCTATTCTATGATATTAAATCCCAGTTTATCTATTTAATATACTATATACTTATAGTTTATTCTGTTTTGTGACAGTATATCCTGTTTTTCTTTGTTCCTGATTTTCCAACTTTAATTCTATTCTATTCTTTTTATGCCATTCTGTCCTCATGAATCAAATATTATAATTTTCAGTTTTATAATATAACTTCTATTCTATTAAATCCCATGCTTTGTCTTGGCATTGGTGGCTTAGTGGTAGGTTTCTTGCCACCCATGCAGCAGGCCTAGGTTCAATTCCCGAGCCACTATATGTAGTGCTGGTCCTAAGCCTTAGTAAAATGGGACGGTTGCATCAGGAAGGGCATCTGACATTATCATACTGTATGGTCTGCCTTTTGGCTGACCCATTCAGGGGGACAACAACAACTATTCTATCATGTTCTGTTCTATGTATTAATTACCAGTTCTCTGGTTAATCCTATAGACTCCCAGTCTATTCTATTCTATACTATTCACAATTTGTCTATTGAATCCTATAGTTCATTCATTCATTTTCTATACCGCTTAATCCTGTGTTCAGGGTCGCGGGGGACCTGGAGCCCATCCCAGGAGACTTCGGGCACTAGGCAGGGTACACCCTGGACAGGGTGCCAATCCATCGCAGGGCACACACACATACACACACTCACACACCCAATCACACGCTACGGGCAATTTAGGAACGCCAATTAGCCTAACCTGCATATCTTTGGACTGTGGGAGGAAACCGGAGTACCCGGAGGAAACCCACCAAGCACGGGGAGAACATGCAAACTCCATGCACACAGAGACGGGAATCGAGCCTGGCCGGGGAATCGAACCCAGACCCTGGAGGTGCAAGGCGACAATGCTAACCACTACACCACCGTGCCGCCTGAATCCTATAGTCTCCTAGTTTATTTTATTATATTTTATTCTGTAAAATTATACTCTGTTTTGTCAATTTTTTTTTTATTTTCCAGCTTTGCTGCAAACAAAAAGCATGGCAACCATAAACAACACACAAGGAAGCACCTAGTAACAGCACTAGCTCTGGACAGCACCTGCTTTAGAGAATGATCAAATGTGGCAAAAGCCATCTGAAACTTGTCCCCTCTATTCAGAACCACAGCCACAGCGCAACATTCAGCACTGGCAAATGTCAACGGTGAGTTGAAGTGATTCTATATTGTTTCTCTCTCTCTTCAGCTTCTCATCAGCTTGTCAAGGAGCAGTCTGGTCACTCTAAATGGAGAAATTCCCAGCTTACTCATGCATACCACTGGCAAATTGTCCCCCTCAGATCCTGGCCCTGGCGTGTGATTTGCGCTAGACAGCGTGACACAGAGAGTCTCTGCCTCATTGGAAAAGGGCAGCTCAGAAATAGACAAACTAGTCCGAGAGGTGCATTTGAAGAAAATTGTATCTTTCAGAGCTAGGCAGCATGCCGAAGCAGGGAGGAAGACACCAGGAGAGGAGTGAGACGCCTTTTAGTGCTGACCTTGGCAAGGGAGTGGGTGGCCAGCAGCATTTGGAAAGGTCTCACTGAGGCTGTCGTGCATGTTATTGTCATCATACTACGAATTAGGAGGTGAGAGAGAAAGTGCGAGGGGGAAAGGAAACGGAGAGAAAGACAGGGAGCAAAATAACAAACAACCTTCACAGAGGTGGCAAATAAGTGCTCCCTGAAGGGGCGGTTCACCAAACTCCAGAGGAAACATGTGCCAGCCTGGGCACCATAGTCAAATAAAGTGGCATTGAATGGAGGAATCAAATGAGTGAATCATGTATTCATCACAGATCAGTCTGCATGGAGAATGTAGAAGAGAAACTACATGATAAAGCATCAATGGGACACCCACCAACAGTATCTAATTTACACTACGAGTGACTGTGTCCAGGACGATCATCTTTAATATTAATAAGGGCTTCATGCACCCCCTATGGACCGTGTGATTTCTGTCCCTGTATGTTCAGCCATGCGCCGCCACAAAACAACAGGCTGATTATTAATGCTTTAACCAACTTTGCCTTTAAGATATTCTTTAATAAGAGAGAACATCCCTTAGGAGTGAATTATATCAATTAGACAACACTCTTAAAAGAGGTTACAGAGCAATTCATAAATCAAGTTATGTGGGAAGACAAGATGAGCGAAAGAAAAAAAAGCATGCCCTGAATAACAATGGTATAGTATCAGTCGGGATAACAGCATGGGATCACATAGAGACCTGTTGAGAGCTTCAGTTACAATAGTACAAAGATAAAATTCTGGCTTGTTACTGATGAGAAGAATGCAAAATGTGAAAGCAAAAGGCCACGCAGGTATATACGGTATGATGATACAGTATGCCTCCGCACATACACAAACACACACACACACACAAACATGCACACACAAGCCAATAGCAAAAAAATGCAAATCTTCAGCAGCAGCTACTTTTTTCTAGCTTTTTCACTTCTTTCCTTTGTGGAATAAGATTTGAAGCACTGTTTGCAAAAGGCACTAATTATCATGTACCACCCAGGAAAAATTTTCAAAGTGCACACATTTCTAGCCAGAAATACCAAACAGGGAGGTCTGTTAAATCACAAACTGTAATAAACATGATAGCTTTGAGAAGAAGTCTGCCCTTCATTGGCCCAAAATTTTTTATTTCTCCTTTGATTCTTAATCTCTTATCGTCTGCTATACAAATTATCACAACAGCTACTGACAACTTTACTACATTCTGAATCGCCAATAAAGCTAGCAGAAGAATTATCCTGCATAGAGAAATATTTTGTTAACAGATGCTGTAAGGAAAGCTTCTTTCTGGCCTGGTGACCCCACCAATGAAATCAACTGAAAATGTTCCACTCCATTAATGCAGAAACACTGCAATCATCTTACTAAAGCCTTCACTAACAGCCACTGAAACCTTCCAAGACTTTTTATAGCCATCTCCCAAATCAAATCCTTTAAGAAAACTTTATCCTTCATCATCAGTGCACTGAAACTAGTCAGAAAAGAAACTGCTTTTCAGAAAAAAAGGGTACCAAAGTGTTGCCTCGCTTATCACTGGGGTGATACGGTATGTTTTTTTTTTTATGTACACTATAACTATGTTATGTGAATGATTCAAATTAAAGCTACATAAGTTGTAGGCTTAAGGGTAACATACTAGTAAGAAAAATCCTGATACAATATTGTTATGATACAGTACCTGGTTGCTGATTTAATTGTGTTGCGATTTGTATATATAATTCTGCCCTTCTTTCCATTGGCCTAACCTTATCTATTATATATCTATATATCTATATTTATATATACACCTTTTTTAATAGTTTAGAGCGCAATAAATCGAGGATTATAAAGGAACAGTGTAATTTTTCGACTTCTAATGTTTCGACTTCTTCTTAAACACATATACTGTATACATATAATAATCTATTGTTTTAAAAATCATTTTTAAAGTCAGTGCTCCGATAAGTGAATTGTCACACAACACAATCGTGATATGTATGTTAATAGATTTTTCCCTGTCCCTAATTATTTCTGTTTGTTTGTTTGTTTGTTTGTTTTCTTTTGTTTTGTTTCTGAGAGGGCATAACTTGCATAAGCATGTTCATCTTAACAATTTAATTTCATTACCAATCAACAACATACTGATCATTATCGCAATATTGTGGCTTTCGTAACTGTGAAGGCAGAAATATGCAAATTACCACAACAAATCACAGGCATTGTGACTAGGGCTGCACAATTTTTTCCGAAAAAAAAATCGCATTTCAGTTATCACGAAAAAATCTTTCTTTTTTAAAATTAAATGTATAATTTTTATTTAAATGTATTTATCTATGCTAACAATAAATAATGGCACAAATGATGTCATTATGAGGATTTTGTCCATATTTATTTATGGCCTCAAACAAACAAAAAAAATTTCATTCCCGACTATGCATCTATTACCTGCAAAAAATTGCTGCCTGTCCCGATGAAATAATTGCACAGGTCCATATTGAGATTTCAATCTTTGTGCGATTAATCGTGCAGCACTAATTCTGACCATTCTATCCCTTCTAGACTTGCGCTCTGTGAATGATTTAAATAACACAATCATCGACATAATCAAAAAATAATAATAATGGCTACTTATTGATATAATCTGTACTTATTATTTTCAGACTTTGTAGTCTTGTCACCACTGTTTACTTCTGCTCTTGTCCATTGCTTGTATTTCATGTGAAGCACAAGACTGCGAATCTGGGATAAATATAATCAGCTTCTAACATTACATGGCAGAAATGACAAAAAATACATAAATACATTTTAAAAAGATTGTTTAAAGTCAGGACTCATCACAGGTTCATGGATATGCTTTAATCGATTGTAAAGTACAGTATATCACCATATCAGTGAACAACTATAGAGCGGCAACCTGCTTTATCTGCCCAAACCACAAACCCTACATAGCTGTAGGTACAGTAATAAGACTTACTGTACTAATTAATGTGTACTTGTAGTATAAACGTACTAGCTCCTGTTAAGTTTAACACTGAGGTCAAATTCTAAAATGAATTCCTATTAATTATGAATTAAATAGTCTCTTATTATCCATGTGTCCACTTACTTATAATGACTGGTGAATTATGTCTGTAGACAAGTCAAGGTATAGATGAACAGTAAGCGTGATGCCTCTGCCACTGTGCTGCCTTCATAGTCCACTTAACACACACTGCAGACAGACTAATTACCATGGGGCTCTGTGTACCCCTCCAACCCCTTAACACAACACCTAAAACACTCTGCCTGAGCTACCCCCCCCCCCCCCCACACACACACACACACACACAAACCTTCCCCACAGCCACGGGACATGCTGACAGTAATCTCCTAGTGACAGCGCGTGGACGTGCCGTCATTAAGCTGCCCATGTTATTGAGATGATAGCCCTGAGAACACGGCCACTGTGCCAAAGACACTGAAGCTTTGAGCTCTTCCTCTCCCAAAGACAATGAGATAAAAAGAGAAAAGGAGAAGAAGACAGAGTGCACCCCTTCCTGTGAGCCACACCATCCACACACAGCTCTGATGCTGTGCCTTGAAATGCAACGTTGCCAAGGGATATTCTACCGTCTGCACGTTGGATTTAATTAAATATAAAACTGAGTTAAATATATCTCTTACTGGATTTCTTTTCTTTCTTCTTTTTTTTTTTTTTTTTTTAATCTGGCACCAAGAAGTGGAACGAGCTTGGACAAGCCAGAACGATTTAAGCATGCGGGAAAGCTTGCTGTGTCCCCTCGACATAAATGTAAAAAAATTCACATCCTCCCTGTGAAAAACAGAAAAATATGTATGATCAGAAAAAGAGAGAGAGAGAGAGAGAGAGAGAAGAGAAAAACTTTCCTCCCCCTCCTCCCTATTTCAGAGTGGCCTGACAGGGGAACAGATGGCAATTTAAGCGGAGAATTTATGAGCGCCACAATCTTAATGTTGCATAAAGAAAAGAAAAAGACTCGCATCAAACCCACTGACAAATGTACTTGCTAATATTAATGCGTTCCTCATTCATCCAATATGCTTCCTAATTGCTTTTCTGTACACAGTAATATGGCACCTGCTGCTCAGCCCGTGCTCCGGCGTTCGGGAACGAGGCATGGCGGCCGGCGCCACCGGCCCTCTCGCCGTGATGAATGCAGGGCCGTGCATCACGCACTGCGCCTGTCAGGCATCGTAATTAAAATTTTAGACTTACAGCCGAGAGAGAGAGAGAGAGAGAGAGAGAGAGAGTGGGGAGGGGGGCTTAAGGAGCGGTAAACAATCAACACACAAACACGGCCACTGCTCAGAGCCATCTTTACAATTAGACCACTCATTCTACATGTCTCAAGAGCAAAGACACAGACAGAGAGATAGAGAAAGAGATAGAGAAAGAGAGAGAGGGAGGGAGGGATGAAAGAATATCCAGCAAATTACATAAAATGGACTGCATTGAGTGTGTGCAAACCAAAGAAATTAATACATGATAAAAATAAATGGAAGTGCGTCCTTTTAAGTGTTATTTAAAACATATTTTTATGTCATCACTGTGCACTGTTTTAAAACTGTTACAGTTCACCTCCACTCGCCTGCACCAGGCTTACTGCAAAGTAATACATTTACTTAACCCAAAAAGGCATTCAAATTGATATCCATAATCAGCATTAGGCATCTAATGAAGGTTGAGCTTTGCCCCCCCCCCCCCACATCTTCTGTACTGTATGTCTTACTATGCATACCATTTTACAGTAGACATGGAGTCCTTTGACATTTCCTGAATTAGGCCTCATAGTTAATTTGTGGAATTACACCTTGTGCAGAGTCATTTGGGATCATGTGAGCGACTCCCTATAGCTCCTGTCATTAACTCTATAACAGCTGGTGTTAAATGCACTAAATTGTAATATAATGAGCATGTGAATTGCAGGCAATTACAGAGTTAAATTGAATAAATCCTTAGAGCAATAAAGTGTCCTTTTGCTTTTACATCAGGCATAACTGATGCAAATTTATTTATGCATTCTGATATCAGGGATAAGACACCACATACAGTAGCATCTTTCACAGTCAAATGAAAGAAATAGCTTCTTCAATAACTTTTCATGTGTACTGTTGGGGGAAGTAACTAATTACTATACATTACAAAATTACTGCCTTAAAAAATAATCAGTTACATTACAGCGCTACTTTCTGGTAAAAGTAACTAGTTACGGTAATTTTCCATTGCAGAAAATGAACTCCTTTGTGATTCCTCATGCATGTTGTTTTAGTCAAGACCTTTATAATTATTCTACCATCATCACTCAGCGAAGTTTGGCCCATAATCTGTAATCTGTAAAATTACTAATACCCCTATCTCACCTATGCGGTTTCGCGCAGTAGCCATAAGTACGGTTCATCATGATTCACCGCAAGTGAATGTTTGCTTGTGATTAGGTTTCCATCTTTCCGCGCGTCGGTCCTCGCACAATCAAAGTTGAGGTGAGATAGAGGTATAACAGCAGAAATAACAGAGGGGGCGGGGCTTGTACTGCAGGACGACTTTCACACACACACACACACACACACACAATAACGGATTGGGAATGACTGCCGTCTGGCTCACGTATTGCATAAATTGTCTGAATAATAGATTACATTTTTGAAAAATTTACTAAATGGCGGATATAACGCGTTAGATTACTCATTACATCAAAAAAGTAATCCAAGTACTCTAACGCATTACTTTGTAACACGTTACACCCAACACTGTTCACTGTTCACTGGAATATCTATCTCCAGTTATTTCTCCCTAAAATGTATACAATGATTGATACACACACACACACACACACAGACACACACACACACACACACACACACACAGTCAACAGTTTGGAAACACCTTCTAATTGACTGTTTCTATTTTACTGCTTTTGCTACTATTTTGCATATTATTATATTACAATATTAGCGATTTCAAAACTATGAAATAACATACGGCATTCTGTAATTAATTAACAACACCAACAACAGTCAGTTGTTATTTTAAGACGTGGAGGTCAGCTGTTCTAGAATAGTTCTTGCATGAACAGTATTGTCAAGTTCATTTGCAAAACCCTTCAAGCAGCATGATGAAACTGGCTCTCATGAAGACAATCTCTGGAAAGCAAGACCAAAACTCACCTCTGCTGCAGAGGAGAAGTTCATTTCGAGTTACCAGCCTTAAAAATCACCAATTAACAAACAGCACCACAGATTAGAGCCGTTATGCTGTTGAAAGGAGATTTGCAAGATTTGCTGTATTAATGCAAATGAATACAGGCTGGAATTTTATATATATATATATGATTACAAACCAGTATTTATTTATCACACTTCAGGTAAACAGTTTTTTTCTTGTGCCGTGTCTTCTACACCTCCTTTATAGCCCCACACACAGTGAGTGAGAGTAAGTTAGCGAGTGAGTGAGGCGTGTTCTCCGTGGTCGGGCATGCTTATTGTAAAGGAGGAATTGTGTTAGGCGTGTAATGGGGGGTGTTGTGCACCTGAAGGCACATGTCAACATGGGATCCCAGGAGCTGGCAGCAGCCAAGAGCCTCAGCTCTACACATCTGCTCTGCCTATTTCCAGTGGGCAAACTGCACATGCGCACACGGACACACACTCACACACACATAGACACACAGACAATCTGTATGATAAATAGCACTTACTAATGGTTGTCTTGTTAACATACGTTAACATACGTCAGACAAATGTCTAAAGTTTAAATGCTGGCTTCACCACACCCCGTGTGTAATGTGTTTCTGAGCGCAGGAAATGTTCAGTAGTTTGTTAAAGTGCCCTGTTTGGTTGCAGTGCTTTCTTCACCACCTGAAAAGCCCGGCACACAGCAATTATGCATGCAAGGAGTCAGAAAACCTCATGTGCAGCGCATTCACACCAGCGTACAGACAGCATTTAACACAGCATGGGAGCTCACACGCGAGCCTCAACACCATCCATTACTGCACTCATCCGCGAGATCCACGTCGCGAGACAGCTGTGAGTTCCTCCCAGCTTTCGCCTTGTTTTTCTCATCAAATGTAGCTCTTCTCGCTCAATGTCACTGCGAATCCATCGCACACGCACGTGGACCTGCTCAGGGCCTGCTGCAGCCACGTAATAATTGGGCTGTATTTTATGGTTTGTGTATTTTAAGATTGTGAGAAATGGCTCCACTGAATAAATCATTCATACATTTAGAGTGATTACCGGAGCGGGAAGTGGGAAGCTGGATCGCCCAAGATAGATTACCCATAATGCATTTCAAGAAGGCAACTAATTAGCAGAAGAAAGGTCAAGTAAAACCAGAAAGTGATTAGAGAGAGGAGAGAAAAAGGAGAGAGAGGAAGAATGAGAGAGTGCCAGGCGGAGAGAAAGAGCACGCTCACATACATTTAGTCACTTTTGGAAAGATGCCAAATGTCTTTTTTTTCCTGCCACTGTAACTGAAAGCGCTTGCTTCAATATTTAATGAAATGCTTATGTTGCGGCACCTGGACACATCCGCAGCTACACTGAACTGTTGCCTCCCAAGTGGGTCATTACTGTAGCCATTTGCAAAGGGCGCGGGCCTCTCTCTGCCCGCAATGATGCCAGGCTTCAGGAATCTGCTGCAAAACAGCAGGGGACAGTGGGAGGGAGGCGGTGCTGCTGCTCACCTACAGGGAGGACAGAGTGCAGAGTGAAAAACAAGCTGCAGAAAAAAAAAACCTACAGCACAACATCATAACCTAGGCATAAGCTACTCCCACAGAGACCTGCGACAGCACTGCCTGCAGCCAGACCCCTGCTAGCAGGGACATCCGGAGACTATAGTGCTCTCTCCAGAAGGTCTGTTTTATGCAGATTTTTTTGTTTGCATCTTAGACCTTCATTTTTATCCCCCACCCACCCCACACACACACACCCTCCACTCCTTCAATGTTAATGATTGAATGCATCAATACCATCAGCCATCAACAGGGAGCAGATGTCCTGTCTTAGCGTGTGTTTCTCCAGGGCTGCAAGCTGCGCTTTAAAAAGCATTAGTGTGTGGAGTCCTGGCTGGCTCGCTTACTATGGCCTGCCGCACGCTTCCGCACACAGGTAATCCCAGGGCCTAATGGAATTTAATTACTCCAACCACATTAATCATGCCTACAGTGGAGCACCCACTATTTTATCACCGCTCTAAGGGGTTATTAGTACAAATACACTGTCAAACTGCATTATGCGGGCAGCGTTTTAGGTGCCATCCCTCACACATTTATTAAAATCTATATCAATATCTATCAGCAGACACTTTCTTCAAACGTGCATTAAGGCTTGTGAGAAAGTTTCCTGCCAGCAGGTGACTGTGGCCTGTAAAAGTTTCAGTTCATTAATTTTTTTTCCCTGCCACTTCTGCCCATCGTCGGTGCGATTGATGGGACGAGACTGGCAAGGACAGTCATGGCAGAGCTTAAAGACAACACTCTGAAATGCATTAGCACAGAGGAGTCCAGAGCATTAGTCAGTGCATGCTATTAGAGAAGATATAAAGGTGAACAGTTTTTCCCGTTGCCATTTAACTCTGCCAATGTAGCACAGGTAATGTTTCACAGATAGAAGTTAAAAAGCAAAGCAGTGGCTTGGTATCTCTTGTGAAGCATTGACTTTTTTTTTTTTTTTCTTTAAGAATTTTACTGCAACATGAAGTGCAAATTATAGGCAGAAAAATACCATTGCTGCATCATTACTCCATTAAATGTTTCAGATTACAGCGCGGTATGAATTCGGCTGAGAGGGATCATATTCGCACTTCTGTATTTCCCTTCCATATGAACCGCTGTAAATTTACACACCAAACACATGTCTGTTTCCAAGAGAGCAACAATGATGAAATTTATAACCTTAACAATTTTATATTCATTCCCAAAAGTTACTAACCTAAGAACCAGGTGCTGGTTTCTTCTGTTTTAATTATTATTTCAAGCCATGAAATGAAAATCAATAAGCGGATTCTCTGGTCACTCGTTATCCCGGTGAACATATTTTATAGTAAAATAAAATGGTGCAATAATAAAGAGTGGAATTTGAGTCCTGCTGCTCTGGATACTCAAAGGTCAGGGAAATTAATTTTACAGGAAGTAAGGGAAAAGAAAAAAGAAAGACGCAAAACCACAATAAAACTTGTGTAATAGGAAACATTTCAAGCAGCAGGTATTTCACTATTCACTCTGTCGCGTGTAATCATCATTCTCAGCGAAGCCTGGGTTTACACTCAGAACGGTCGGGTTGTATAGGTTTTAGTTCATATGAAACAGAACTTAGAGCTTTGCTTAAGACACAGAGTTTTGCTTTGCAATTGAACCAACAGCAGTTCTTGATGTGAATTCTGTCTCAAGGCTCAAGGCTTTATCTTATGATCGCTGCTTTATCTTCAATGTTGACATGCCATAAGTTGTTTCTTTAATTATGCAGATTTTAACTAAAGTGGATTTAACATAAGGCATTCTCAAAAGACACCAATAAGGAGTCAAATCAATCTTTTTGGTTTCTGGGCAAGTATGTAAGACGTACTACACCAAAGCACAAAAGATTATTGAGCTTGACATAAAATCTGACTGCGTTCGAAATGGCATACACGTTTAAAAAGAAATACAAGCATCAATGCAAAGGCCTTCAGCTCTGTTTTGATCTAGATACAGCTATCAATGAAAACAAATACTGTAATCTGGATCTGAAGCCTAGTTAGCCATCTCGCAATCAGTAAACACCGCGCCAGGCTTCGCCAACGGCGTGTGCAGAAATAAGATGGGTGCTTTTAACAGAAGTGGATGAAGAGAAAGACATGAAGAGTCAAGCTCAAGGCTATATAGCTGAGATTATTGGTGCATGTATGAGGGAGTGTGTAGGGTGGGTGGAGGGTGACAAACATAGTTGGGCTGTTGCACAAGCAGAGGATTCTGCATGTGAGAATGTGAGAAGCTGCGAGTGGTGGAACCCTCTGGATCTCTCCCACTCATCTGGCCACCTTCCTAACCAGGGCAGAAAATCAAACAAGTAGGAAAGAATTAAATAAAAGTGAGAAGAAAAATGATTTCTTATAAATAGCCCGGTTGGCCAGAAGGCATAGGAAATGAGAGCAGCGAGACGCGGGAGACGAGTCTGAGCTTGACACGGGTCTTAAAATCGAGAGGGGGCGGAATCAGGGACCTACTGCGCAAAATGGCTCCAACCAAAGTGAGGATTAGTGTTTCTGCTTCCATGGCCAAGATTCTCCAGTACAACTAATCACCAAGTTCTCTCCTATTATTCCTCCCATCTCTCTCTCTCTCTCTC